>CM062808.1:50084423-50516958 GCA_031772625.1 Pinus tabuliformis | reverse complement strand
CTTGTCTGAGGTGCGGAAGAGGGATACCCAAGTCGTGTTACCACTCGCCCATGCGGGTAAACCCACGACCTTACCTTTGACGCACACTGTTTCACTTCCTTAGCTCGGGTTTCGGAGCTCATGCATGGAGGCACCATGAAACATTTTGAAGCGAAAATTTTGATGATGCCTTTTTCTATTAGAGTTTCACTATAAACACATGCTTCGAAGTTCGTTCATTTGTGCGATTAGTTTTCATAATTAGTTACATTTTGTGGGCCTCATCTATTCAAGTTTCCAAGGAGGTATCAAAGCTGAGGGCCTCTTATTGGGAATATAGACTCGTTTTCTCATTTTCATGTGAGTGCATCAACCGAGAATGCCAACTGCGCCTTACAATCCACGCTCACCGCCCCTTGGTGATTGAGAAGATGCAAATGTAACTTTGTTGGAGTGCTGTCCAGTTGAATACACTGTGCAGTTTTGTATATTTACAGAGTTTTGTGTATTTGACACTATATTTTTCTTTCCCATTAAGAGTAAAATTTTGCAGCAGAAGTTTTTTTTTTACAGAATGCATTCAATCATATCCATGGTGGGAATAGTTCTCACTGGCAAGGAGAACTATCCTGAATGGTACCGAATGATAAAACACACCCTCATTTTCAATGAGTTGTGGAAAGGAGTGTGTGTCGGAGACGGAGACAATGACTAGTACAGCCTACCTCAGATAAAGAGCTCGTCATTTGGGAAAACAAGAACAGCAAAGCTTATGCATTAATCGCAGCATCTGTAAATGAAGAGGTAAGTCGCCATATTTCGTCATATTCAATTGCCTTTGAAGCCTTACAAAAGCTGAAAGAACTCTATGACTCACATTCTGCACTTGAAGTTGTTCAACTCATGATTAGACTCTGCACTCTTGAACTGCAAAATAATTATCCTCTTGCTCTTGCATCTGAAGTAAAGTCTATAATGCATGATATCAAATCCACTAAGGTTGAATTGGATATTCCTCTTATTGCTTTTCTCAAGGCACTTTATCCTACTTACTCCAATTATCTTGAATCATTGCAAGCAAATGGAAATCTCAAAGATATCACCTTTGACTCTCTTGTGAAAAAGTTTGTTGAAAGAGAGAAAGCTTTTGGAAAGAAGACAGCCCCTGAATCTTCTGAAGAGGCTGTGTGCCTTGCTCATAAAGAAAAGCATCCTGCTCAAGATTCTACAAGAGGAAGAGGTGGTCGAAGAGGAAGAGGAAGATATTTCAGAGGCAAGGGGGGCAGACACTCTCAAGGAGAAAAGGAAGACTTGCACTACATACGCTGCAAAAGAAATGGATCACATGATGCCTCTAAATGCAAGCTACCATGGGAAAAAATTGAGTAGAAAAGAAACCAACAGAAAGGTAAAACTGACGATACAGACAAAGGTAAAGCACTTGAATCCGCTCACTATGTTGTGGCACAATGTAACATTGGAGTAAATGAATATTTATTTAATGCTTCACTTGCTTCTTGGAAAAATGATTGGTTGCTTGATTCAGGAGCAACCTGACACATGACTCATAGAAAAGATTTTTTTGAAGATTTCACTGACAATGTTGATGGAGCAATATACTTTGTAGACCAATCAAAAATCAAGCCATCAGGGCTTGGCACAATCAGGCTTACACTGCTTGGTCTTCCAGACTTTCTTCTGCATCGTGTTCTATATCTCCCACAACTCAAGAGACACTTGTTGTCCTTGGTCCACATCCGCCATCAAGGTCACTCCATTCATATGTTTGATGGCAAGCTTGAGGTAAGAAAAGCATCTGACCACTCACTTGTCATGAGGGGAATAGAAGAAGAAAGGCTTCTCAAGCTGCAAGGAACCTCTACTCATGCACAACATTTCTCATGCAATTCTCATCATGAACAAGCTACACTTCCATCAAGTTTATTATGGCATGCTAGATTTGGACATTTGAACTATGACAGTCTCCGCTTGTTGAAGAAAAATGGTGTTGCTGGTTTGCCTACAATTCCTAGGAAACTTAAGCAATGTGATGCTTGCATTATAGGAAAGCATAGCAAACAATCTTTTCATGATTCACATTCAAGAGCACATAGAAAACTTGAACTCATTCATTCAGATTTATGTGGTTCAATGCCTGTTCCTTCTGCAAATGGAAATAAATATATCATGACATTTATTGATGACTACACCAAAATATGTTGGGTTTATTTATTGAAGAACAAATCTGATGCTTTTCAAACATTCAAGAATTTTCATCAATGGATTGAAAATGATGCACAATCTCATATTGGGTCTATTCACACTGATAATGGAAAAGAATACACATCAATTGAATTTGAAAACTATCTTCGCCAACATGGGATCAAACATCAAACAACTGTGCCTTATAATCCCCAACAGAATGGTGTAGCTGAAAGAATGAATAGGACAATCTTAAATATGGTACGATCCATGCTATTCTTCAAAAATGTAAAGATAATGTTTTGGGCTGATGTTGTTCTATGTGCTGCATATATAAAGAACAGATGCCATCTAATGCTATAAGAAACAAGACCCCATATGAAATGTGGTATGGATATGTTCCTTCGGTAAAGCATCTCAGGGTCTTTGGTTCCACCTGTTATGCCTTGATACCAAAGGTACATAGAAACAAACTTGGTGCTAGAAGTAAGTGTATCTTTCTGGGGTATTCAAACACCTCCAAAGCATATCGCCTCTATGATGAAGTAAATAAGAAGTTTGTTGTATCTAGAGATGTAATTTTTCTTGAATCATCCAAAACTGACAATGTTGTTGAGCGGAAACTTGATTGCTTGGATAGATTTACAAAAGCAAAATCATTTCAAGAATTTGATAATCAAATTCCACATCTTGAAGGGGGGACTCCTATACTAGATCAAACTGGCAAAATGGAGGTGATGTGGATGACTCTAATTCACCTGTTGATATGGATGTTTCTTATGATTGTGAATTGAAATTGTCTACAGATTTTGAACCAACTTCCTTCAAATAAGTTGCTTCTCATGATGAATGGAAAGAAGCAATGCAAAAGGAGTATGATTCCCTCATTAAAAACGGCACTTGGAAGCTGGTTGATCCTCCATTAGGAACCAAACCAATTGGCTGCAAGTGGGTCTACAAGAACAAGTATAAAGCTGATGGCTCACTTGACAAGCACAAAGCTAGGCTTGTGGCAAAAGGTTTTGCACAGAAGGAAGGGGTCAATTATGAGGAGACTTTTGCCCCCACAGCAAAATGGGCTACCATCCGGACACTCTTTGCACTAGCAGCTCAGAACGGTTGGAAAGTCCATCAAATGGATGTAAAAACTGCTTTCCTAAATGGAGATCTAAAAGAGAATGTTTTTATGTCTCAGCCTGAAGGATTTGCTGTGAAAGGACATGAACATAAAGTATGCAAACTTGTGAAGTCCTTGTATGGCCTCAAACAAGCACCGTGAGCCTGGTATGAAAAACTAACTGAGCATCTTCTGAAACTCAATTTCAAACATTATGATCTTGATGATGCAACTTTATTTGTCAAGAAAGTTGGCAAAACAGTTGTATATCTTGTGGTATATGTAGACGATCTTTTGATGACAGGGAACAATGAAAGCTACATTGCATCCATAAAGAAGGAATTGGGGAAAAGTTTTAAAATGACTTATTTGGGCTATGTTCATTACTATCTTGGCATTGAAGTAACCCAACATCTGAAGTCCATATTTCTTTCTCAAAAGAAATACATTGGAGATCTGTTGAACAGGTTTGGCATGACAGAATGCAATCCTCTTACTACTCCAATGGAACAAAACTTAAAGCTCACATCTATTGAAGGAAAAGAATTTGAGGATGCAACAAAGTATAGACAGCTTGTAGGAAGTCTCAACTACCTAACTACTACCAGACCAGACATTTCATTTGCTGTTGGAATCCTCTCCAGGTTTATGCAAAAGCCTTGTGAGGGACATTGGTCTGCTGCAAAAAGAGTTCTAAGGTACTTGAAGGGAACTCAAGACTTTGGAATCAAGTATACACAGGTGGACGACTTCAGCTTGATTGGATACTCTGATTCAGACTTCGATGGAGACAAAGAAACCAGGGTATCTACTTCAGGATATGCTATGAGTCTTGGATCAGGAGCTGTCTCCTGGAGATCACGCAAACAATCAGTTCCAGCAGATTCCACAACAGAAGCAGAATACGTGGCAGCAGCTGAAGCAACAAAAGAAACTGTGTGGCTCAGGAAAATTCTTCAAGATTTGCAGGTAAAACAAGTACAATCAACTCCACTCATGATTGACAATACCTCTGCAATAAAGTTGGCCAAGAACCCAAAGTTCCATGATCGAACGAAGCACATCAATACTAAATATCATCTGATTCGACATCATGTTGAGGCCAAAACAATCCATCTCCGTCATTGTTCCACAAATGAGCAAATTGCAGACATCTTCACCAAAGCGCTTGGAAGAGAAAAGCTTGAACGATTCAGAATGATGCTTGGACTCACCAACATCCCTTCAGATTAAAGGGGGGAATGTTGACACCTAATCCTTGTGATTGGGTGAATATATGTAAATAGATAATTAAGAAATATGAACAGTCATCGGGAGATGAACTGAACAGTCTCTCCCTCGTGTATATAATGAAGACCTACCTGATAAATCTAAACACACGAATCATTTTTTGCCTTATGGAGTTACTGCCTGGCTTGACACTCTCTACCCCCCCCCCCCCCCACACGCACCCTCCCCCACCCCTCACACACTCACCCACCTGCCCACCCCCTCACACACTCAATCCTGCCCCCTCCCTACCCCCGCCCCTCACACGCACCCTCCCCACCCCCTCACACACTCACCCACCCACCACCCCCTCACACACTCACACACTCACCCCAACCCCCACACCCCCGCCCCCTCACACCCTACCCCCACCAAGGAAGGGAGGATCATTGTCAAGATTTCATGCTTGCAAACCAAGAGTTCTTCAGAGACCATAAATCTGTCTAAACGTGAGGAGTTTTGGGGTGATCCACCCCTTTTATTGTTCCAAGCATAGAGGTTGTTGGTAGATTTTATATCAAGTAGGTTGGTTTCCTCTATAAAGGTGATGACTAGTTTAGATTCATGGTATAATTGTCGATGACCTCCTTTTTTTCCTTAGAGGGATGTTATGATGTTGATGTTCCCCCCTATAACCCATTTGGTAGGATCAAGATGGTTTTTAAGAGGGGAAAGATGGTCTAACATGGATTGTCTCTTGGAAGGGGCTTGGGTTTGTAAACATTGGAGAGGGAACCATGAAGGTAAATTCCCAGAAGGTGAAAAGAAGTGGTAAGAACAACAAGGTTGAGAGAGAGGGGGTCCATACCTATTTGAGAAGGGTTCCAAGCGATGCCCAGGTTGCCAAAGGCTCCTTCCGCATCCACTTCTAGAATCGTTGTTGTCTTCTAGATCTTGGATATTATGGATGCAAAATCAGTGCTAGAGAACTTGGTTTCTTGGATGAGCAGGATTGTAGGAATGTCCTGTTGGATCTTCCAATGAATAATTTTGTGCTTTGAGGGGTTCTTGAGGTCCATTATGTTTCGAGTGATGATCTTCATGGTGAAAGTCTAGATTGGGAGGAGTAGATCTCAAAGATATGCTCGTATTGTCTTGACTCAACCATTTTGTGGCCCAAAGTGTCCAATATTTGAAGTGTGGACTTCCTTCCTCTTTTCTTAAATTCTTTACTAATTTTGTTTCCTTCTTTGGTTGTTATGGTTTGAACCCCTAACTGCTTCTTGGCTTTCGCTTTCTGAAGAGTTGTTACAAGAAAGTGTATCTGCTTGTCGGGAATGGTATTGGTTGTGTTCTAGTGGCAAATGTCTTCCATGGCAATGATATCTAGACCCCCAATTCAGTGAAGTCATCTTCTTCGACCATGGGGCTTCTTCCGAGGGTTACAAATCCTTTGGTTCTAGGCATTCCAGGGGAATTGTACCTTTCCCTTTTTCTGTTTCCATATGCTAATCTTCGGCTGAGCTAGGCGTGATTTTGATTTGTTCCTCTGGGTTTTTTTGGGTTTACTCTGGGAGATCCTCTTACGCTTCAAAGTTGTTGCTGGATATTAGCCTCTTGGTTTGCGAGGATGGACCTTTCTTCTTCGTGTGCCTTCGTTTGGTGGGGATCTTTGTGAATCCATCCCCATCTGTTGGACTGACGTCGGTGGCCTTTGGCTTGGCATCATTGAGGGGGAAGTCTCTGAATAAGTGGTCGTGTTGATGACACTTCCTACACATGAATGGAATGTGCTCATAATTGAGCATTTGAAACTAGTCTCTATCTTTTGATTCCAAAGTTATAACTTTCGGGAGGGAGCCATAAATATCCATGTAGACGCACATTCACACATAAGCTACATAGAAACCTTGAAGGGTTTGTTCTTAGATGTAGACAAACTTCCCCAAGTGGTTTCCTATGTCACGAAGGGTGTCAAGGTCTTAGTATTCATATGGTAAGGAGTAAATACAGACCCAAAACTACGCCCAGGAGAAGTCCTCCTTTTCTAGGATGAAGTGCAGAGTCCATTGCCTCATGTAAAGACTATCATAATTGAGAAAATAGGGGCCTCTCTCCAGGAGAGATTTGAGTTCGTTTTGGTGTGTGAAGAGCACTATAAAAAAGCCTTCTGAACCCAGTTTGATGTCATAATGTTCTTTTGGCTTCCATCATAGAGTAATCTAATGCAGGAGGGTTTTCTTTGTTGGCCAGACTTTGATGAACTTACAAATTAGTGCATGGTCTTGCATGTATTGAATGTTATTATTTATCCATGTTAGTGGGATATGCAGTGTAGGGATCTTCTCTTATTTTTCCTTGCAATTACTAATGCTCCTCTGCTCGAGTTTTAGGTGCACTTGAGAATCCTGCATGACAACATCAATGGTTTATTGCTTTGCATTTGGGATTTGGAAGTGTGTGTAGAAGGTTAGAGAGAAACGGGTCAGAGGCTTCAAAGGTTTCTGCATGACTTTTGGGAGTAGAGGAGGCAGGGTCTCCTCCCCAATTGGTGCCATGCTTGTGGGAGCTTAGTGACGAGGAGATTTGGGGACACAAGGGATGGAAAGGAAGGTTAACGGGGAGGGGATGATTGTTGGTGACCAAGGAAAAGGCATATACATTACTGTGACCAAGTTCTATAGATAATTAAACTTAATTATTTAAATTTGAGGGTATATATTTGAAAGAAAAATAATATATATATATATATATATATAATATATATATATATATATTAAAATAAATTAATTTTAAAAAATAATGATAATAAAAAACATAAAACGTAAATATATAAAAATAAAATTTCCATTATAAAAAACATTTACTATCCAGGAAAGCTAAACTAGTTTTTCCGATCAAGGAAACCTACACTCTAAACAATACCCGACATTGAGTGATACTTTGAAATGTGATGAGATCCATGTATCTCTTTTTAAGAAAATCAAATGAAATAGTAAAATAAAATAAGTATCCTACAATGACATTGAAATTAAGATATGTATTATGTATCTAATCATATTATTTTTTTTTATCAGAAACAATACATTTTATGTATATGAACCATTTTATTATATAATTTAATTATGAATGTGCAAATATTTATTTTATTATAATATTAGTAATTTTATTTAATTATATAAGGTTTGCATTATATTATTAATTCTCTAAAATATGAATATGAAGTAATTATGTTTTAAGAAAGTTTTAATTTATAGTTTTAATTTATAAATAAATTATAATTATTGTTTATGATAATGGTGGTGGTCAATTAAGATTGAATATGGTTTATCAAATTTTAAGAAGGTAAGATATTAAAACATTCCAAGATTACCATGGTTTTTTTGAGTTAAAAGGTCAATAAGGTTGGTAATGTGACAAATATTTTGAAATTTAGATCTAATCAGGGTATAAGTTGGGTAATCTAAGATAAAGCATTTTTCAACTTCAACCCTCTTAATGTCACAAAGGTGATAGACTCTTCCATCACATGGTGTTTTGGGAATAGACCAACACTCAATTCCACTATGGAGCTCATGAAAATTTGTTCTTATTTTAGCAATGTTTGTTTTTTTCTTTATACTATACAAGATAGAAACATTTTTTTTTTTTGATTTTTGGATTGATCACCCCCTTATAATATCTTAGTTTCATTTTTTTCTCTAACTCTTTATCACCCCATAATTTATCCTTAAATTTTGATGTAATAATATTTTTAATATTTTTCTTATTGTACACAATGATCTCCTCCTTAATCCTCCATTGGTCTAGCAAAGACTAGGCATCCATATGTCATCCTAACTTTGGTTGAAGGTGATATTGGCTAGAGCTAAAATAAATTTTAGGAAACCTCTTGTCTTCAATGTTCTTTAACCTCTTCTTATAGATGAGATACCTAGTCATAGCTATGTTTTCAATTGGATAAATGCTTTTGATGAGGAGGATATGATAGGGCATAGTGCCTTAAATCTTGAGATTATAGATTATCAACTTATTTTGGATATGTTCTATCTTCCTCCATGAATCTCTAGAGATGTTGCATCCCCAAACCTCACATCCGTATAAAATAACATAGGTGACAAGAGTCTCAAAGATGATTTTTTTATTTTTATAATCCATATCCAAAGGTTTGTTGACTTGCAATTGTTTTCAAGTCCATAATAAGCTTTCCATCCTCCATTTATCCTTCTCTCAATGCTATAATTCTAGTGGATGTTGTAATGGATATTGATTCCAAGATGTTTGCATGAAGGAACTTACTCTAAGTTATTGTTGTCATATATGAAGGTATCATAGGTGATAGTTTTAGATTTAATTAGCATGACTTTCCTTTTTCAATATCAATAGTTATACCCATCCTAAAGCACAAATTTTGGAGGACTCTTAGATTCTTGCTAAGATCATAAGAACTCTTTTCGAATATAACAATATCATTGCCACAAGGAAGAAGAGTGATGACTATATTGGTGAGAGTGGGGCCAACACAACTTGCTTCTTTCAAACATTCTTATAACTTATCAATGTATATGCAAAAAAGGGTAGGGGACAAGGGACACCCTTGTTTGATCCTGAAATTGAAATTAATTTCTTCTAGATAACCCTCAGTGATCCTAAACTTAAAAAAATATTCTCATACAAACTTTTCACAAGAACCATCAACTCAAGAGAAATATTTCTCTTTAAATTTCTTCCAAATGTTTGTCCTAGGAATGGTGCCAAAATATTTTCTAAAGTCAATGAAACAACAAATGCTATCAATTTTATTATTGTCACACTCCTTCACAATGATCCCGGGAATAACAAGGTGGTCCATAATAAAATTATATCTCCTAAAATTGGCTTGGCCTTCAACTTTTTCATCATGGCTTCCAACCAAATGCTAATTATTTTTTTCCAAAATAATTTTGTATAACTTGTCTAAATTGGGGCTAATCATAATGGTCATATAATTATAAGGAATGCTTTTATCCCCACTTTTATAGATAAGTACAATGAGGCTCTACATCCAAGGCTTAGGGAATCCTTACTTGAATGTCAAATTGAAGAGTTTTTGTATGTGAGGGATAATGATAGGCTAACTTATTTTAAAAACTTCAACTTGCTTTCCTTCAATGTCCTTAGCTTTCCCAATAGTGAGTTGCTTAACCTTAATTTCTATCTATTCTAGGGAAAATATTTCATGCTCTCTAAGAACAGTAAAAAATCTTCCATGGAGTTAGGGGATTCATAAATATTTTTAAGGTAGGAATTATAGTTCTTCAAAGGATCATATTATTTTCTTTAGTCTTGTGAATTGGAAATTTACTCCAAAACTTCATAGGGTCAGATTTAGATAGGTGCAACAATTTCTCTTATTTCTATTTATACAATACCTTTTCTTCCTTTTAATAAAGGACTTGTATGAATTTATCCTATCGAGCTTCAAAAATTCATTAGAAGTATCCCTAATTGATTTTCTAGCAAATTTACATGCATTAGCATACCAAGGGTTGGTTGCCCTTTTATTCTGTTTACATGACACCTTGATCCAGATTGGATCATTATATTGTTTTTCATCTACCTCAATACATTCAAAGTGGAAAAATTAGAGGAATTAGCTTTTAGGGTCATTTTTACTAGTCAATCCCAGTTTGGAGAACTATGGTCTAAAACTTTTCAGGGCCATTTTGAGGCATTAAATTTTTTTTTTTGGGGGAAAAACCCCTCTATTAAGTAGTAGGTTGGGTGACACTATCATACACTCATATACCTTTCCAACGATGGAATACCTATGTCAATCAAAGTTTTCTGGCAAAATTTATGCCTCTCAGAAGTTGACATTCCCGTTTGACCACCATAATTTGAGAGAATGCCACGTCAAATTGTATTGCTCATGAAAAAGGGGATATCTATGTGTGGAATATGAATAAGACTATATAAGGATCAAATTTGTAGCTCTACTTGAGATTTGCAGTCAAACCTAACCCCTAGTTAGCTATCAGATTGTGTTAAAACCATGCCACTAGGAGAAGAAGGGGTTCCCTTATGTTTGATTGTATGTTGTTCCATTGTATAAAAATAAAGTTGGAGTGGGAGTTAGAATGAATAACAAAGGGGGTTAATGTTTTGTAGTAGGTTATCAAACCACAAGTCCTAGGTAACTCCATAGAGAGTGTCTTTTTTTTTGTACTGACAATATTTCCATTCCAAATAAAAGAGAGTAAAGCAGCCTCAACTTCCAGTTGGGTTCTCTCCCATGAGGGTTTCCTAGAGCATACATTTATGTTCATTGTGGTTGGTGTATGATTTGATTTTGTTGCTATACGATTTTTTCATTTTATCTATTTCACGGATAAGCATAAAAATAAATATTTAACACTTTTGGAATCTGTTGACGGTGTTGGACCCGCCAACATTTCGGGGATCACCCCGGTATGAAGTCCCAACTAGACCTCACACCGTTTTGTGTGGGAGTCCCATCTAGTATGATGGCCCGGTTGCCATTATATTAAGGATTTTCCTCAACTCTTGCTTGTCAGCATAGGAGAGTGGTTTGCTTTGTCTTCGAGAAGTGAGGTGCACGTGCTTGGTGAGTGTAAGTGTACTTGTGTCAAGGGTTCTTTCACTGTGAGGGGAAGAAGGTGAAGGTGAGTGCCAGGTTGAAAGGGTTCAGTCCCAACTCGGCTAGGAACACACAACACAAAGGACATACACAGCTTCCGGTGGAGAAGTCCACTTGGATGCGACAGTCACAACATACAAGGTAAGATAACACATCACTCACGGATCAATCCGAACGAGTGCAACGGTTATTACAGCAAGGTTCATGTGAAAGGTTTGTCTGATGTTTGGCAGAGTATTCAACATGGACAAGACATCATTAGAAGCATATACAACACATTTCCATTAATATATTATGCATTACAACAAATGAATCAGTTTAGATGTAGAACACAAGTTAAAGCAACATGCATTACAAGTGTTAAAGATCAGTCTTACAACAAATACAATACATGTGTGAAAATGTGTTGGCCTGTTGACAGACTTCTGAATTAAGCAGAAGTTCCAAGACACATCGTTACACCATACATAACTAACCCCGTCAGCGGGGCGTTGGAGCCACTACTTACTCCTCAAAGAAAATATTACAAACTCTCTTGGCTATGTGGGAGGAGCTGAGGTGAAAAAGTATTTTCTTGTACAAATAAGGGGGGTATTTATAGCCAAGGGTGAAACTGACCCTTGTGGCTGTTTGACTACCCTCATGACCATTTGACTTCCATGACTTTCCGACTTACATGACTCTATGTTCAACAAGTGGGTCTCTTGGACTTCCACATTACATCACATTGATTGACAATAAGCCCATAGTGGATATGTTGGCAACATTACTCATGACTTGACTTGACATGACAATGCTGGTACATTTGTGCTGCTGCTGGAGTGCATGTCGAGCTAGAGTGCTGCTGAGTGATGGATGTCTTCATGGTGTATCATAGCTTCACCTCCGCATCGCAAAGTGCATGGAGTCTTCGATGATCCTTGGTTCGCTTGATGAAGATTTAGCATGTTGTTCCTTGCTTTCATGCTGGAACACTTGACAGGCTCACTTGTTCGCGAAGATGCATGTTCGTTGCGTTCGTTTCTTTGCATGCTTCGTTCATTCGTCTATTGGTGAACTTGTCCATCTGTATGTACTCCCTTCGTTCTTCCTGTTCCTTGTCTTGACATGTTTGTTGGTGTACCTGTACCTGCAGTCATTCATGACGAGACGACATCAAATTCAAAACCTCTTAGTCTACCATGACACATGATCATTCCAATGCAGGTGATCGAGAGAGGCAAGAGTTGTGATGCGAGATGATGGCTCCAGAAATTGTTGATGAAAACTGCACAAGAGTCACTGAGGGATGGAGACAGACAATGTGAGTTGACAGTGACTACCTTCAAGGTCTAGCTCAGGTGGGAGGAAAATTTGCGCAAATTTTGGGAGGGACAGTTCGGGCTACAGGAGGGCAAGGCAGGCATGCTCTGCACATTTTCCAGAATAAACAGTCAGCAGGGGATGGACAACTAGATTTACGCAATTTTCCAGAGGAAGGGGTTAGGCTACATGAAGGGTGAACAAGCAGGGATTGTGCAGTTTTTCTGGGGAACTGCTCAGGAGACTGGCAACCAGAATTGCGCAATTCCCATAGGGAACTCCCAGTTGGCTGCTGGGATCATTAGCAACTAGACTTGTGCAATTCCCAGAGGAAATTGCCAGTTAGCTGCTGGGTCACTGGCAGCAGAAACTGTGCAATTCCTGGAGGGAACAGGCAGTCTGTTGCTGGGAGCTGCTGGCTGGGAAAACTGCATTAAGGCTGGAAGGCCAACCTGTTGATCATCTCTGCGCAATTTCTAAGCTGAGTTGACTGATGGGTAGCGGGAGGCCTGCTCATGAGCACTATGCAATTTCTGAGATGACCAGTCGGTTGACTATTCGGGTGGCTAGTAGGAGTGTTGTTTGAGTTGCTTGCAGGCATCGCTACTTGAAAGAACTAGCTTGGTGCTTCTGCGTGATTCTGGTTGATATTCGATCAAGTCGAAAGCAGGGTGATGGTCCGGCTATCAGTGAGGAGTCTGGCTGTCAAAACTTCAACAAAAATGACTAAGTGTGTGAACAATAGAAATATGCATAGGTGATCATATAAACACACACTCGCATGACTTGACGACGAAACGACCGAACCATGCAAACACACATGTTCAACATGATTGACCAACGGTGCAAGCGACAAGCGTGACACTCATGATTGATCATTCATGATCAAGACGACGCTTGCACGACAGTGAATGTGACTCTATGTGTGAGTGCGATAGATGATTTCATGGTGAACACGACAAACACATATGAAGCAAAGACTTTGAGCATAACCAGACTATGGTTGCAAGCATGACTTAAACATCAACATGCAGAGACTTGAGTGCAATAAATAAGCAAGGCGAATGTTAAGACTCACAGGAGCTCATTGAGTGAACCCGAGTGTGTATAGTCATCAAGTGAAACTCTCCAAGGGAGGCTCCGAAATTGGTGCAGGCCCAAATTTTGGAGGGTGATTGTAGTTGCTGCAATCACTTGGTGACACACTGGTATAACTCCAGCTTCTTTGTTTCGGTTCATTGCTAGCATGTGGCCTTGGTCCTTTGGGGAGTATTGAATCGTTGTGCAGGTTACTTTAGTTTCCCCACTTACCCTATGGACATACATGGTTCACCCTTTGCCAACTCAGTTAAACACAAAAAGTTCAACTTAGATCTTAGTGTTTCGAATCCGGGAAGGGTAGTTTAGCTCGCAAGTTGAAGATTTTCAGAGTATAAGTTTTCATCTCTGGTGTTGCTCTGCTGCGAGCAGGCCTGGACAGTACCCCAACAGAGTCACGTAGGAACACACACATTTCTCCACTGCCAGCGAGCCTAACCAATACCTTGGTGGAGTTGCGTGCTTTACCTCTTTGCGCAGGAAGCCTTTCTCTTCTTTCGCCTTTATATTTTTTTAAGAGAACTGTGCATAGGCACTTATTTATTTTTGGGGCAGAAGAGGGATCTCGACTTATTGAGAGCAGAAGAGGTTGTTCCTTCAGATAAGCATGTAAGACCTCTGACATAGCTTTTATCATTTAGAATTTTCCGCTTCTCCATTTCTACTAGTTGGATTAGCTTAAACACACATAACAGAAAGTTGAGTACAGGCATGGGGCTTCCCAGTGTGGATGCAGGTTCACATTGGACAAAGCTTCCCTTACAGATGGTTTGTATTTTCTGCCAGGACTTCATCAGCCGAAGGTTGTAACCAAGCACAGAGAAAATGGACACAAGATGGGCCAAGTGTTGCGGTGTCACAAGTCTCTTCAAATTCTAGCCACATACTCTATTCAAAATCCAGAACGTAGTAGTTGGCAGCACTTATTTCCGGAAACAAAAGTAGCAATATATCAAACAAACAAAATGAATATGAACAAAAATAGTAAGCATAATCAAACAAAGCGAAAGAAAAGATAATAAGTAAAACAAACCAAATGAAAACAACAAGTAGGAAGAAGACTATGTACATGGCATAGGCTTGGCCCAACCTACTGAAACTAGTGTTTGAGGACTTGGCCTTAGATAGGAAGATTATCAATCCGCCCATCAACTGATTACAAATGATAGGTGTGTAAGCCAAGTTTCTCGTGGACCAGCGCCAGTCCACCGGGCTCCACTACCGGAATCTGGTGGCATTCCAGAAGACCTTCAAGTGAATACAACACCATTATTTCAGGTACTGTGTGCAACATGGGCTTAGATGATGGCACGGGGCAGTTGTTTTTATTCCGGGAAGGATTCAAGTTTTTGAAGTCAATGCGTAAGTGAATCTTTCCAGATTTCTTACGTGCAGGATTTGAATTAGGAAACCAAGTATGATGATGATCTTTGCAAGTAATCCAAAAACTTAAAATGTTAATCAATATTTTCGGCAAAAGGATGACAAACAACATGTATGTGTTACCTATTCTTTGCTGCAATGGCTTGTCTCCTCCTTTACCTAGAATCTCATGTTGGATTGCTTGGGTGTAATGGGTACTCAGGTCATCATCTACTCGTGCAGACCCATCTCGGTATTGTTCGATCAAGTGGTCAATAGTTGGTTGCTACTACAGTGTGTAACTTGTATCGACATTCACCATCTTCAGATCATAGTGGGTTCCCAGGTTGCTTTGTTTGTTCATGGTGTTGGTCCTTCGTGTGTTCAACACGAGTGCTTCAACATCATAATTTGTGACTTCGGTCTTCAAAAGACTTGAAATCACGCATGGTTCATTATTTTGGATGGCTGAGATACACTCGATCCTTGAGCCATTATGTGTTCTTGATTTGCCAAGACTCATGGCCCACAGCTTGTCTGTATATGGACCATTCGGTGTGTTGGTACTGCTGCTACTACGATGTTTCTACTACTATTACTATTAGAAAAACAAATTGTACAAGTTTCATTATCATCAGTTGGGCGAGGAAGGAGTCCCAACTACTTGTTTGATGAGGTTGGGGTTTGTTGTGTAAGATAACACTCCAATGCCTTTTCCAGGAAGCAATTGCCAAACATGAGTTTTGCGAAGGCCAATGGTTCGTTCTCGTTGTTAAGGGGAGTGACATTGTGTTTCATATACCTCTCCAATAACAACTGGATTTGGTTGCATCTGCCCTTGTACGGAAGCCACATGTGAGACCAGTCTGTGGAAAAGTATCCATCTAGCTTGTTGGACCAGTCTCTGTTGAGCAGCAGACCATATGCTTTCGGGTATGTCCACAACAAATATGTTGATGCACTGGTGGACTCGACTGTCATGGGATAGTCAGATGATCATGTCTCGTAGTTCACCAATGGCTGGTACTGACGTTCTATCAAGTTGGATGATTCTTACGGATGTTTCGCTCCATCGTGCATTGATCTTCTTAGCAATGGAGAGCAACATGACATTGGCTGCCACACCAGAATCAACCAAGCAGTTGTGGACATTGTAATTGAAAAATTCGAATGAAACCAGGAATGGGGGCAACCTGAGTTTGCTTCTTCCATCCAAAGTGTATTAAGCACAGTGAATAGTGATTTGTGAGGTGTGCTTGATCCCTTGCTAGTGGAGGCTGAGTTGTCTGTTGTTGTTTGTCCTAATGCGTGCAATGTGATATCTCGCTGACTCTAGACTTTGGCTAGCTCGAACAAACTAATGTTCGCTCAATTTTTCTTCATGTCATTGATTATGTAGTAATCCAGAGGTGGTAGACTCACCGAGGTGTCCAGGGTGGAACAGATGCTCGTGCTGTTCGGCGAAGTGTTCTGCAATTTGCTGCCTATGGATGTGCTCTTATCCACCATTGTCTTCCTGGACTTGATTTGTGTTGGTTGCTTTGAGGTAGCTGGTGGGTTAGCCTTCTTTATCAGTTGTCTCAGCTTCTCTTACATCTCCTCAAGTGTAGGGGAGCCCCTTTACTCCTAAGATGGTAACAATCATTTTTCTTTTGGGGATGCTTCTCAGTGTTAGTCTTTGAGACTACTTGCGAGCACTGGTATGCGTTCACCACATGCCCTGAACTTGGTGCTTCATCAGGTGCAACCTCTTCGTTATCATCAGTGTCTTCTGGATGCTCCTGTATTTTGCCATCCGCATCGAGTGTATGAGTACAGACAGAGGTAACAACTCACTTCCAATCTGAACAAGAGTTATCGAGGTGAAATTCTACATGGAAGGAACATTACTTAGGATCAGCGCATTGATTGAGTTGGAACATAGGCTTCTGCACAAATTTGGAACTGAACCGATTGTTGCTTGATGAACTACTTGCTTGTCTCTGTCTGGGCGGATGACTGTTTGCAAATGTGTTTGTCTTCCATTGCTTGAGTTCAGACATTTCGGTGTTCAAGTTCTTGACAAGGTGAGTGAGGGTCTCAATGTCAATTTCTTCCTTGTCTCTGCCTTTGCTCGCCGTTGCTTGGGGATTTTTGCTCACATCCTTGGAGTCTTTCGTTGATTCATCATCCTTGATGACTCCAATGGTGCACAATTCTTTCTCAACAACAATAGCCTCTTCGCATCTTTCTAAAAGTGTTGGCTTTGCCACTCGCTTAACGAATTGCGTAATGGTGGTTGGAAATTTAGACGTGTAGTAGTCGACAGTGATGGAGTCATGAGGTTTGGTGTCTATTGCAAACTTGCTCAAAATATGCATAAACCTCTGATTGAAATCTTTCACTTTCTCTTTTCCCTCCATCCTAAGGCTTCCCAATTATTTGAGTAGCATGGTTGGGGTCTTATCATCAACAAACTTTTCAAGGAACATACATTTGAAAGAACCTCGATTCTGTATGGAGTTGGGTGGAAGGTTGTGATACCAAGTAGCTACACGGTCATCCAAGGTACACGAAAACAATCCACATGCCACGTCATCATAACGTACCTCAAGGGTCTGCAATTGTAGGTACAAGTTGTCTAAATGGTCTTCTGCCTTCACCATGTTGTCAGGGTTGAACTTGATGTTCATTCTCTCTGCTCGCTTTGAAATCTTATGCAGAACAGTTGAGAGAGCCAATGGTCCCTGAGTCATCCATTCAAGATTTGGGTCAGCCATGTCTTCGTCCTATTCGTCTTGGGTCAGCCATGTCTTCGTCCTCTTCGTCCTATTCGTCTTCTTCATCTTCTTCCTCCTTCAGAATCTAATGGTTCTGGATCTGAGTCTGTCGGTTCGTCTCCGCCTCCACTTCCTCTGCTGCCTTCCCCTTCACCTCCTATACTAGAGTTTGATCCCAAGACTACAAGAGTGCCTTGTTCGTCTTCAAAGAAGATTGGAGGTTCCTCTCTGTCTTCAATAGCTTCTTCCAAACCTTTAAGAGTAGCAAGGACCACTTCTTCCACTGATGATAGAACAACCCCAGTGGGACTAGATTTTCACTTCTTAGATGTGTGTGGAAGATATTGTATGCCTAGGATTAGTCTGACTGCATTAGCGAACTGGTGAGTGATGGGATGGATGGAGCGAAGGTGTTGATATGAAATCTCGTGTTCAATTCTAGGAGGTGAGGAGTGACCAACTGTAGAGTCGTGAGAGAGGGAGTGCGAGTTATTGCCTTGACCAGATGGCTGATAAGTGAGTGTGAGGGGAATTTCAGCCATGTACAACTGGCTGCCCTCCTTCTATCACCAGAAATATTGACGGTGTTGGACCTGCCAACATTCAGGTGATCACTCGGTATGAAGTTCCAACTAGACCTCACACTATTTGGTGTGGGAGTCCCATCTGATAGGATGGTCCGGTTGCCATTATCTTAAGGATTTGCCTCTACTCTTGCTTGTCAGCACAGGAAAGTGGTTCGCTTTGTCTTCGAGAAGTGAGGTTCGCGTGCCTGGTGAGCGTAAGTGTACTAGTGTCAATGGTTCTTCCACTGTGAGGGGAAGAAGGTGAAGGTGAGTTCCAGGTTGAAAGGAACCAATCCCAACTCGGCTAGGAACACACAACAAAAAGGACATACACAGCTTTTGCAGAGAAGTCCACTCAGATGCGGCAGTCACAACATACAATGTAAGATAACATGTGCAGCACTCATGGATCAGTCCGAACGAGTGCAATGGTTGTTACAACAAGGTTATTGTGAAAGGTCTGTTTGATGTCCGACAGAGTAGTCGACACGGACAGGACATCATTAACAACATATACAACACATTTCCATTAATAGATTATGCATTACAACAAATGAATCAATCCAGATGTAGAACACAGGTTAAAGAAACATGCATTACAAGTGTTAAAGATCAGTCTTACAAAAAATAAAATACATTTATGAAAATGTGCTGGCCTGTTGACAAGCTTATGAATTAAGTGAAAGTTCCAAGACAAACCGTTACACCATACATCATTAACCCTGTCAACGGGGCATTGGAGCCACTACTTACTCCTCAAAGAAAAGATTACATACTCTCTTGGCTATGTGGGAGGAGCTATGGTGAAAAAGTCTTTTCTTGTACAAATGAGGGGGGTATTTATAGCCAAGGGTAAAACTGACCCTTGTGGCTGTTCGACTACCCTCATGACCGTTCTACTTCGATGACTTTCCGATTTACATGACTCGATGTTCAACAAGTGGGTCTCTTGGACTTCCACGTTACATCACATTGATTGACAACAAGCCCATAGTGGAGATGTGGGCAACATGATTCATGACTTGACTCGACATAACATGACATGACAATGTTGGTACATCTGTGCTGCTATTGGAGTGCATATCGACCTAGAGTGCTGCTAAGTGATGGATGTTTTCATGGTGTATCATAGCTTCACCTTCGCATGGCGAAGTGCACGGAGTCTTCGATGGTCCTTGGTTCGCTTGATGAAGCTTTAGCATGTTGTTTCTTGCTTTCATGCTGGAAGGCTTGATAGGCTCACTTGTTCACGAAGGTGCATGTTCATTGCGTTTGTCTGCTTTGCATGCTTCGTTTGTTCGTTTGTTGGTGAACCTGTCCATCTGCATATGCTCCCTTCGTCGTCCTAACATGTTTGTTGGTGTACCTATACCTGCAGCCACTCATGATGAGACGACATCAAATTCAAAACCTCCTAGTCTACCATGACACATGATCATTTGAATGCATGTGACTAGGAGAGGCAGCAGGGTTGTGATGTGGGATGATGGCTTCGGGAAACTACTGATGAAAATTGTGCAAGAGTCACTGAGGGATGGAGACATACAATCTAATTCAACAGTGACTCTCTGCAAGGTCTGGCTCGGGTGGGAGGCAAAATTGAAAAATTTTGGGAGGGACAGTCTGGGCTGTAGGAGGGCATGACGGGCATGCTTTGCACATTTTCTAGAACAAACAGTCAACAGGGGCTGGACAGCCAGATTTGTGCGATTTTCCATACGAACGGGTCAGGATGCATGAAGGGTTAGTGGGTAGGGACTACATAGTTTTTCTGGGGAACTGCCCGGAGATTGGCAGCCAGAACTGTGCAATTCCCAAAGGGAATTGCCAGTTGGCTGCTGGGGTAACTGGCAGCCAGACTTGTGCAATTCCTAGAGGGAACTGCCAGTTGGCTACTGGGGTAACTAGCAGCTAGACTTGTGTAATTTCCAGATGGAACTACCAGTTGGCTGCTGGGGTCACTGGTAGCAGGAACTGCACAATTCCTAGAGCAAACAGGCAGTCTGATGCTGGTTGGGAAAAGTGCACTAAGGTTGGAAGGTCAGCCTGCTGATCATCTATGCACAATTTCTGAGCTAAGTTGACTGATGGGTAGCGGGAGGCCTGATCATGAGCACTGCACAATTTTTGAGATGAAAAATTAGTTGACTGTCTGGGTGGCCAACATGAGTGTTGTCTGAGTTGCTTGCAGGCAACACTACTTGAAAGAACTAGCTTGGTGCTTTTGCGTTGTTCTGGTTGAGATTCGATCAAGTCAAAACCAAGGTGATGGTTCGGCTATCAGTGAGGAGTCTGGTTGTCAGAACTTCATAAAAAATAACTAAGTGTGTGAACAATAAAAATATGCATAGGTGATTATACGAACACACACTCGCATGACTTTACGACGAAACAACCGAACCATCCAGACACACATGTTCAACATGACTGACCGATGGTGAAAGCGACAAGCGCGACACTCGCGATTAATCGTTCATGATCGAGATGACGTTTACGTGACAGTGAATGTGACTCCATGTGTGAGTGCGACAAATGCTTTCATGGTGAACACAACAAACACATACGAAGCAAAGACTTTGAGCATAACCAAAACACGGTCGCAAGCATGACTTAGACATCAACATGTAGAGACTTGAGTGCAATAAAAAAGCAAGGCGAATGTTAAGACTCACATGAGCTCATGGAGTGAACCTGATTGTGTGTAGTCATCAACTGAAACTCTCCAAGGGAGGCTCCGAAATTGGTGCAGGCCCAAATTTTGGAGGGTGGTTGTAGCCACTACAACAGAATCTAAAAGAATTTAACCTTCATAGAATAGAATTATATTTATTTTATCAAATATGTTGTGATGAACTATCTAGTTGAATGTCCATAGTATTTTACATATCACACCTTGATAGAGTACTTGTTAATGGAAGTATAGAGTGTTGTAATAAAATTTTGATACATGTATTTGTTATTGTCCTTATAGGTTAAAAGGTTTAAATCCATATTTAAATCCTCTAAGAGGAGATCAACTTTACTTTTGTCAAAAAATAAGTGCATTAGTTCTCAAAATTCTCTTGCATGGGATTTTTTGCATGAAAAAATTTAGAGTTAAAATTAAGGTCTATGATTAGAGTTAATCTTGCGGTCATTTAAGAGGCCAAAATTTACTATTTGGTTGCAAACAAGTGTTGGGCAGTTGGCATTGTCTGGACGGCTAGTGGCTTAGTAAAGGTATATGCAAGTGTGTTGGCATTGATTTCAAAAGTCATGCTGGGGAGATGTGCTGGGAAATTGGCATTTCCTAACTGTTGGCAGGAGTGTTGGCATTGATGTCAACCAGACTAGCATGGATGATTATCGCAATAGATGTTGGGAGTGGTGGCCCAGGAAGAGTCCCATGGTTGTTGCAGTGCTCTATAGAAAATCATCACAGTAGGAGGCATATTGGAAAATCCATAATATGATGACTACAGTGATGGTCCAGGAGGAATCCTTGGTTACTACAATGCTATGTAGAGAACTATCATAGAGCGGGCTTACTGGAGAAGCCATAAAATGATGACCATGGTGGGTGGGAGTTTAGGATTCCAGTCACGAGAAGAAGAGTTAAGGAGAAAAGAGTGGAAGAGATTTTACAACCATTTTAGAGGTAGAATATGGGCTCAAAGCCTACATCGGACCTTCTCCATTGTAAAGTGCTTTGAAAGAGATTTCCAATGATAAGTGGAAGTCTAAAAATGACCTCCTAGATCAAAAGTTATGGTCTACCGAAGTTAGGATCTTAAAGTCCTAAGCAGGCCAATAAATCGGAGCAAGCTATATCGGAGATTAGAATATTGGGACCTCGAAGCAGATCATATTAGAATATCGAAGGTTAGTAGAGCAGAAGGATGAATATCAGAGCAGGTCATATTACAGGTTAGATAATATCATAACCTCGAAGCAGAGCATATCAAGATATCGAAAGCTGGAGGTTATCGGAATATCGGAGGTTGTCGAAATATCAGAGGTCTTGGATATTAGAGTATAAGAATACCAGAACTTCGTAACAGTGGTATTTTAAGAAGTTACGATATCTACTAGGGTCGATAACTGAAGCACCGAGGAATGCCGAGCAAAGTTAACAAAGGATATTGTTGGAAAACTAAGGCTTGATGGCCCTTCTTCTCTCTCCTCTAGTAGGACACATGGTAGCATGTGGTTAGCTCTGAGAAGCTGCAATGGAAAATGATGTCAACATGACGTGGTAGTAAGGTGGACACGTGGCAGCGTGGCATTTTCGGTGGACCAGTGGGACAAATTAGCGTGACACATGTCACCCCTTAGAAGGCACCACATGGAGAAGCGACGAGAGCATGACATCATCTATGAGGTCAGTATATCGAAGGTAAGTATATCGGAGATTGAGGACCTCATAACCCCTATGCAGATGTCACTCGAAAAAGTGACGATAAAGGGGGCTTCAATATTTACAAGAACATGGTTGTGTGGAGATCCAAAGAACCAAGGGCGCAGAGCGGGGCTAGCACCCAAGTGTAATGGAGTATACTGGAGGATGGAGATAAGTCCCCCCTGGCAGGATTTTGAAGCCTTGGCACCTATGTGCTATACTAGCGGTCACAAATAGCGATCCTTTGATGTGAAAAGCGATGAGGACTAAGCAGAAGGAGCTAAGACGCAATTGGAACTTTGTAGAAGTTACGATACAAAGGGGCTATGATATAGCTCTAAGTCGAGAGTCACTAATATTAGTCCTATGAGAAAGGAAATGCCAAAGGAGCTAAGTGCCAAGGGGTGAACGATATCGGAGCTAAGTGATATCGTAACATCCCTCTTGTATGAGTTATGACTAGTTGTGGCTTCGATATGACAATACAAAGGTGTAAGGCAGATGGATGAGTCAGCAGCAAGGACCACGATCGTGTAGAGGAGTTTGTCTTAGGAGCAATGGCGCCTATCAAAGATCAGTGGATCAAGGAAGCAAGGACCATGATTTACATAAAATAGTGTTGGGTTTTCCTTGAGGTGAGACAAGCCATCTCTATGCTTCGATGCACACCTCAGTGAGTTAAATGGATGAATGGGTCAGAAGTTGAAGAACAAATGCAGATCAACAAAGTTGGTTTATGGAGTCATATGGATCTGCAGAAAGCATTGAGACAAGGTAATGAGGACAATGGTCCACAGAGAAGCCATGTCGAAGTAAAACCAAGCTATGTGAAACCATGAATTAGTATGGAGAGCCTTAATGATAGGAGAGTTTTCCACATAAAGGAAAATGCCTGGTTGGAGTGTGCAGGTGGACTGAAAATTAATTCTCAATATGGAGAAACAATCAGGTTCCCATTCTCATGGTTAATGCAGTAACAGAGACCAAGTCAAACACAACAATAGAATGGAAAATCCATGTCGAAATACACTCAAGCAGTGTGGATATAGGACAATAGTGGCATCACCGTTCAACGAGTAGCAGAGGAACAAAACAGACAAGCCCTATTGAGAAAAAGCTGGAAATACAACATTGGAGAGAGAGTTGTGTGGAGAGATTGTTGTTATGTGTGAGGCGAAGTGAGCTTGTTCTGCTGTGAAAGGTTGAGAGTGCCTATGTAGAGGAAAGACCCTGAGAGAGTGAGTGTCGTTTGAAAAAGGTCGAAGGTGCATGTGCTGTGTGAAGAAGGCCGAGAAATACAGTGCTATGGTGTGTAAGACTGAGAGGGACTGATGAATAAAAGAGGTCGAGAGTTGATTGTATGCAGTCGAAGAGAAAAGTGCAGAGAGGATTGCATGTTATATGTGTGTTTGTGAGTGATGTGAGTGGAACAGGGAGTTGTTTCAGATCGTGCAGAGGGCCGAGAACAATAAAGTGCTATAAGGAGTTGTGATGAGTGACTTCTATTGAGAAGATCAGTGGGCTATTGCAGAATGAGCAGAGTGAGCTGAGTTGTGAAGAGAAAAAAGTTGATATCAGGTAGAGTGGTTGCCAATTACAAAGAACATTGAGTTCCTTGTTTAGTGGGGGTCAGAGCTTGCATACAGGAAGTTAATGCTTCCATCTCTAGTGGGTACTTGAGAAGGCTTGGGGGTTGGTGCCTCCTACAAGTTGGTGCTTGCATAAATACAAGGAGTTGCAAGTTTGTGCTTGCAAAAAAATATGTGAAGTTGGTGCTTCACATGGTGCTTTTGGTAAGATGGACAAGTGCCTACAAAAGGAGGGAGTTGGTGCTTCCTGCTAGTGGGTGCTAGCAAACAAGAAAAGGTATTTGGTGCCTCCTGTGGGTGGTGGCTCACAAAACAGATTGATGTAATAGAGTAGGTGCTCATATTTTACATCAATAACAACAACAAGCTTTGGTGGTTTTTTCTTGAAAGGTTTTCCACATAAAACCTTGTGCCTCATGTGTATGATGCTCATGGTCTGTGCTTGTATGTTGATTTCATATTGCTGCCATATTATATGTTGCTGTTGATTATATGGATTGTTTCCAAGTTTGAATAAGAAAAGTAAATTGGCTTAAAGAATGAAAATTAGCCTTAATACTGATTCACCCTCCCTCTCAGTGTTAACATTGTTTCCAACAACAAGGATATTAGGTATCACATAAGCCATGATACTACTATCAAAATCATCAACGCAAGTCGTATGGTTGGAGTTTGGCCACTTAATTATGCCATTGCAAATTATTATGTCTTGAGAACTAACAAAGCTTGACTAGCTTGATATGAAATAAATTCTAGGTCGAGTCTTTAAAGTTTCTTATGTATCTATCAGCTAAAACAAGGTTCCCATCTAGCCATCCTAGATTACGGTTGGAAACATTTCTTAGAAGAATAGTTTGAATAGTTACAGTTCTAGTATTAAAGTCTCCTAACAAGATAATATTACCTTCATTCCTCAAATTGTGAATATCTTCTTCTAGGGTTTTATAAGGGACATTTTTATCTAGATTGTTTTTCTTGTAAAAGGTAGAATCAATAGGTGTGAAATAACAAATTGCAATAAAAATTCTTTGTTAAACATTTCTATCCAAATGCATTGGATGAAAGTGTCTATCTTGTGAAGCAAAATGCGAGGGGAAATATTTTTTTTTTATATAACAGGTTATTCCTCCAATCCCTTTATGACATGATTTCTTGTTCCATGTTGACCACAAGATGAATCCATTTATATGAGGGACCTTAGACTCATTATGCTCCTATGTTTCAACTAGAAATATAATATAAATTTCACTCATGAACCAACTTAACATAGAACCTTTATTTATTGGAAAATGACAACAACTCCAAAAAAAGATCTAGAGTGTTCCAAATTCCTATTTATTATTAGTATGGTCTCTATCCCTAATAATAGTTTTTCTATAAATGTTTATAAACTCTATTAGATAAGAATTTAAGGTTAAGGTCATGGTTTAATGGAATACTAAATTGATATATAAGATTATTTTGTTTGTGTGACAATAGATTCTCTTAGTTTAAGAATTTTATTACTTAGTTTAAGAAGGTATACATACCATATTCCCTTCATATTTGGTTCTAAAATATGTAAGGAAAAAATACAAGTTCTTAACCATTAAACTCACTCAAATTGTTTTTAGTTATTTTGTTTCAGGGTTTTATTATAAATAAAAGTTGATATTATCATTGAAAACAATAGTTGAACAAAGCTTAGAACTTTCCATGGCATGACTTTGCTCCAACAAAATTTGAGATTTATATCACTTCTATATTTCATAGAAAAAAGGGCTAAGCATCTCTAGTTTTCATAATCCATAAAACTTACTTTCATAATCCATAAAACTTTAAATGAGTTGTGTGAATTCCTTAAAAAAGGGAAGATCCATCCCTCAATCTCATAATAAAGAGTACATTAGAATACAAAATACTTTTCAATTTCATATTCAAAAGAACAAATTTGACTTTTCAATTTCATATTCAAAAGAACAAATGTGAGGGCTAAGCATCTCTAGTTTTCATAATCCTTAAAAATTTAAAATGAGTTGTGTGAATCCCTTGAAAAAAGGGAAGAATCATCCCTTAATCTCATAATAAAAGGTACATCTAAATACAAAATACTTTTCAATTTCAAATTCAAAAGAACAATTTTGACAAATACAACCTTATGAAGAAACAAATTTGACAGCTAAATCTCTCTAATTTTCATAGTCCATAAATATTTAAAATGAATTGTGTGAATCTTTAAAAAAGAAAAGAATCATCCATTAATCTCATAAGAAAAAGTACATCTAAACACAATCCCTTAATCTCATAATCAAGATACATCTGAATACAAAATCCTTTTCAATTTCATATTTAATCTCATAATAAGATACATCCCAATACAAAATACAATTTCATATCAAAAGAATAAATATCTAATAATAAATGTACTAATGAATACAAAATAATTTTCAATTTCATATAATGAATACAAAATACTTTTCAATTTCATATTCAAACAAATATGACAAATACATAAATATTTTTCAATGAGTGATAAATGTATTATTTAAAATCATGATAAATTGGGTAATTGGTACTAATACTCATTTGTATGAATCATAGATTAATGACTTACTTTATGTAGATAATCCCAAAAGTGATATCTCATATGTTGGATTGCAGAAGCCCATCAATACTTTATGTAAACATGTAAAATATTGGCATATCTTTCATTGAATTATAAAACCTGGTCATGTCTGGTAAATCTTTTATTAAATTATAAACTTACGTTGGACTTTTTAAAAATAAAGTATAAAGACTTTTTAAAAATAAAGTATAAAAACCATATGTAATAATAGAAAAATATATTCATTAAAGTGGAGTATACCCATTTTAAATGTTTGGAAAAAGCGAAAAAACATATTTTTCCCTTCCTCCATCTAATGTTGCAAACATCATGGTTTGTGTTTGACAGGTGCTTACTATATTAAAAAACTAAGTTACGCCAACTCTTACTTGAGTTATTCACACTTATTCATATCCTTAGCCTCAAATTTTCTACATGCTCTTCTCTTCTCTCCCTACAAATAAGAATTCCAGCCAAATAAATAATTGCAAAATTATCCATATATAGCAGTTATACCTCTTTCATTAATTATATGAATATTTTAAACACTCGTAAGTGTTACAAGGCGCAAAAAAGATTCTAACAAAAGATAAGATGCTTTGGCCAAAAGAGAGGCTTCAACTAAATAGAAGGTTATCCAATTATAGAGAGAGCCTTTAATTATCATTGTTAAAAGAAAACCTATCACTTATCTAATCCCTTTAGGGAAAAATCAAAGTTATAGACATAGTTGTCTCATTTTCCTCAAATGATCCATTTGGGTCATTCAACTCAATAATTTTAATAATGGGATGTAGCATTGTTGCATGGCCCTACAATTTTGCATCCTAAGGATAGTTGTAATATTTAATTGGCAACTTTTAAATCTTTCCTAATTGCACAAATAGGTTTCTTTCTAACAATAGAAGTCTCTCTCCCAAAAACCTAAGGAAGGATGATATCCTAGCAACAACATCATTTTGTCATTGAATCCAATGTTTGTCACACTGCGGTCATGGAATCATATTCCAAATACAATGAATACTATACCTATGGTATTAATTCTTTAAATGAGAAATATTAATGAGGTAATGAGACCTACACATAAACAAATTACAAGCTCTTTGGTCAATATTAGAAAGATAAGTCAACGTTCAAACAAAATGACTTAAAAAATACCCTATATGAATTTATAGTCCTAATTATCAAATGCAATAATATTTTGGTCTAAATGTTGACAAATAAGTGTTAGAGTTGCCTTTTCCAATGCCTTATTTTCCTATGAGTTAAGTATGGTGAGTTGTAAGCTCACATAGGGACTTGCATCTGTCTAGATGTCATAGTTATCCCTAACCGACACCGGGTCTCCTCCATTGCTAATCAAGGTATTTTATGTACTTTTACACAAGTTTGTGAGTAATAAAATACTCTTACATGGTATCAGAGCAACTTTTACCCGAGAGAGAAATCCACTAGTTTTGCATAACTAGCCAACAAGTATTTCATAACTGACATCCATCAAAATACCAAATACATCAACCAAATGACCATTCTCTAAGGAGCATCATTTACAAATTCTCTTACTAAATTTTTAAATCCTTGAAAATTAATATATTTTTTTATCATAAAATCCTTCCTTTACTAAATTTGAGCCTTGCCCCAAAATAATTTCACCCGGAAAAACCATTTTTATAATATGTTTTTTTTTTAAATGAAAAAGACTTTTTATAATTACCTTTCTACCTTTTTTGATGCACTTTCTCTATAAAATAAAAGTCACGAGGGAGATTAAAATAATGGTCCAATTAAAATAATGGGTGAATGGCAAACTTTGTCAAATCTGAATAATCTTCAGTGCTTATGGCTTACAATATTTGTTGAATGAGACTTCCAACGCAACAACCCCACGTGCTTCTCCCATTGCTTCAAGAACTCAACAATATTCAACAAATCTCTTCCACCTACAACAACCAGCAAAAGAGGTAACAGCTCCAGGGATCCATGCTTTTGTTGCTCCAATATTTATAGACTTGTTGCTCACAATCAATCATAGTTGTGATTCAAGAACTCAACAATATTCAACAAATCTCCTCCACCTACAACAACCAGCAAGGGAGGTAACGGCTCTGGGGATCTATGTTTTTGTTGCTCCAATATTTATAGACTTGTTGGGAGAAGTTGATAGCTTTACCACCTGTGTGCCTATGCAACTCTCCTACTTCAAAGATCACTCATTGAGGCTTACAACTCTCATCTTCAAAATTTTGGTACTTCATCATTTTGTGCTTTTTTATTGGAGCAGGCCTATGTTCTTGCCATTCAGTGGATTGTTATGGGATCTACAATTTCAGCTCCATGATAATTTGAGCACTAACATCTTTCTCTTTTTGGGGGGAGTTTTTTCCTACGAGTTTTTCTCTCTTTCTCCGCTTATGAGAGTTTGTACATGGGTACCTAATCAAGCCTTGTTGCTAGGACCCATTCTTTGTTTTCTTTTTTTCTTTAGTTACTCCCTATGTTTCGCTTAAGGGGGGGTGTTAGAGTTGGCTTTATAATGCCTCAGTTCCCTATGAGCTAAGTATGGTGATTTGTAAGCTCACATAGGGACTTGCATATGTCCAATTGTCGTAGTTATCCTTAACTGACATTGGGTCTCCTCCATTGCTATATAATGGAGGTCTTCTATGTACTTTTACACAAGTTTGTGAGTAATAGAACATGCTAATGAAATCTTTTATGTGCTTCGAGACTATAATTTCTCTTCTTGAACATAGAACATGCCAATCAATAAATCTATGGAGGAGTTCCTTCTATAAATGTTGGTATCAAAAGGCCTAGAATATAATATTGATTTATCTATGCTTCCAAATCCCTAGGGCTCAAATAGTAAGGGAGAAGGCTTTATGTTCTCGAGAATTGACCATATTGAAATCCCACGAAATCAACCAATTAGCCTTTGATATCTCTCAACCATCTAATACCAAAACATTGATATATTAATAACATCATTGATACACTAATATTATCAATCCTCTTAAGTGTAACAAAATTCAAATTGATCTCTAAGTCGAAGGAATGTCATAGTCTATAACATAGAAAGCTAGCTTAGGAGATAAACATTAGTACATCTCCTTTGCCTTTGTCATGTGCAAAAACACAAGTTGAAGCAATTAGAATTAAGTAGAGTCCAAAGCCAAAAAAAAACAATTATTGTAACCACTCGCAAACACATTTGATGTCTAGCATAAGCACCCAACAAAACATTTTTATAGATATCTAAAAAAATTAAAAAACCCAAACATTTCATGAAAACACGCATAGGAGATATTTTTCATTGTAAACCCTATCACCTTTTCCATATTTTCAAGTTGGTTTGATGCCTAAAATGAAGTGGTGGTAGGCATTAGAAGTAGCAAGAACAATTCATCGAGCATTTTAAGGGGCATTTTTTCTTATATTGGATGTTGTTGCATGTAAGTGCAATAAAGAAAATGTCAACTATGTTTGCTTGAGTGCATTGCTTGGACATTGAGAGCTCTCATGATCAAAAGTTGTACCCTTAGTTGTTGCTAGATCCTATTGAGCTTGGCCTTTAATTTTTAAGGTGGATGTTATTGGTATAGTTTAATTGTTTTACATGCAACAAAGGAAATGCCAACTATGTTTGTTTGAGTGTATTGTTTGGGTATTGAGAGCTCTTAGGATCAAAAGTTACACCCTTAGGTGTTGTTAGATCCCCCTTGAGATAGGTTTTTAGTTTTTAAGGTAGATGTTATAGGTGTAGTCTAATTGTTCTATGTTTCAGAGTTTTTCTATGCATATTTCATGATCAAATTTACCTGATATCTTGCAAAAATTTGTTTGAATCACAAGTTTGTGTTGTGAACTCTACATATGAGTAACCTAGAAGTTTTTAGGATGTTGATTCTATTTAGGCATTCAAAAATACATTTTAAACAACAATAAATCACAATCTGACAAAAAAATGTTTCGCTAGATTCTAGCAAAAAAAACACCAAAATATATAATAGTTAGACAATGTTGATGTTATATGTTGAGAGGCATCTTTAACTTTGGCCAACTAATGGATTGGCATGGCAAATTATTCTGTCATTCCCATCCAAAACTTCTCAAAACCTTAGCCATCATCAATAACTATGAAAAAATAGAAACCTATAAACTTTGATCCACCAAACCCATTCTCATTAGATCACTGATTAATTTACCGACATTCAAATGAACTCCCTCTTTTACTTACACAAATGAGTTGAAAATTTGTATCCAATTTGCTTAAAAATGATATGGACAATAGATGAATGTACTCAAGTGTTTCTGAATGGACCCGAAATGTGAAAAAAAATTAATCAAAATTTAAAAATATTGAAATGTGAATGTTGTAGGGCTGAATTCCATCAAATTGCAAAACAAAAAGGTTAAAATTCCAGAATATAACGCAGGACGAAAAGTGAGCTTGGATCCCCATTTTGAAAAAAATTAATCAAAAATTTAAAAATATTGAAATGTTAACCAATTATTCGAACGTCGCAATGAATGGATCCCCATTTGCACGTGAGTGCATGATGTGTTGGTTGGGGCGGTTGGCTTTCGCACCCCCAGTCACGGTTCGATTCTTGCGGGAGCTGCAACGCGCAGCAGCATTTGTTTCGATGATGACACACATATGTGTTTCGATGTTGACGTATTCTGCTCGCTTCGGCGATAAATATTGTATGATAAGATCTGCTCACTTCAACGATATATGATGTATTATGATTCTTCAGTAGAGATTCTCTCCCCCACTGAAAAAATAAATGGATCCCCATTTTGAAAAAAATTAATCAAAATTTTAAAAGTAGTGAAATGTGAATTTTGTAGGGCTGACTTCTATCACATTGCAAAACAAAAAGGTTGAAATTGCAGTACCAAAGGTGAGCTCGTTTGTAAAATCAGATTTTGTGGTATGAATGTAGTAAGTTTGGGGATGTAGTCTCATGGTTAGGTATTAGGTGTGAAAATTTGGTTTAATGATAAAGTGTGGAAATTTTCTCAAATAAATTTTGTGATTCAATCCTAAATAAAACTGTATATTTGAGAGCTCACCCAAACTAAATTTCTTCCATTAAAAAAAATGATATAAATATGACACCCTAAGTTTAATAATTATTCAACCTAGGGCCGGAAAAAGAAGGTAGATCGCCGGCTATAACTAAATCGTCTCTAGCAAGGGTTGCTGTAAACCTTAGAGCGATACCTGAGACAGAGAATGTGGGATGTGAAGCGGAGGAGGGTCGTAGGAAGGATGGCTCGGCAAGTAAAGCAGAAAATCAGCTAGAAGAGGAGGGCAAAAAGGATTCTTCGCAGCAAACAGAAGCGGCAGATGGGTGGCTGAAGCTCAAGGAAAGGAAGAGGTTGCTGGCTATAGGCAGGCTGGGGAGAAGAGGAAGAAACAGAAACTAATCCAGAAAAAGACACAAGCAAATCTTGTTCTGGGAGTGGACGTCCAAATAGAGGAAGCTATGGAAGTGGCGGAGAGCACATTGGTAGGACGAGCTCGAGGAAAGAATTTTTCGGCCCAATTCATCCAGAATTGGGCAGATCAGCAATGGCAGGCGGCCCCAGGAAATTCCTTCAAAGTTTCAGTTCTAGCAAAAAGATGGTTCATGATTCAGTTTGATAAGAAGGAAATGGCTGAGTGGGTGTTGGCGAAAAATTGGGGTTTTGGGAATCGGCCTATTCTCTTCAAGCGATGGACACCACTGTTCGATGCGCAGCGAGAAAAGGTAGACTCATTCCCGGTTTGGGTTCGCGCTCCTGGTTTACCTTTTTTTCTATGGGTAGAGTCAGTCTTCAGGTCTATTGGTAACAGGCTTGGCACCTATCTGGAAGCGGATATGTCCTTTATCGAAACAAGAAACAGAGCCACGGCCCGGATATTGGTGAATCTTAACCCTGGTGAAGGTCTAGCGGGAAATATAAAACTTCAGTATAAAGACCTCGTTTTCGATCAGCTATTGGACTACGAACACCTACCTTTCAGGTGTCACAAATGCTATGAGTATGGACATCTTACAAAGGACTGTCCTTTGGGCTTTCGCCGCAGAAGGAAACAGAAAAAAGTCGAAGCAGAGATGAGAACAACAGGAGAAGAGATAGCCCCCAGATACGAGGCGGTTCAAGTGGATGACGCCATGGAGGTGGATAGGATTGAGAAGAAGAAGGCTCCAATGCAGGCACAACAGACCATGCTCCCGGAATTTGGAGAAGGATCTCCTACTAGATCAAGCAAAGGTGATCCGGAAGTTTCAAGAGAAGTACCTGAAGACACCCCTGAAGGCACGATGGGTACGCATATGGACTTTTGTTTTCCTTCTATGCATCCTCCAAATGAAGTAAAAGATGCATGCTTAACTTCAGAACACTCGCGGATTGAAAACATCATTGCATCTATCCCCAAGATTAATCTGAACTGTGAAGAAGCTCCAAATGATTTCGGTGATATTAAAATCTCTTCCTCCAAGCCTGAATGTCATTATAATCTGCGCTTCCTTGACAAAAGATCGGCTCCCGGAGTCCCAATCGGAGGCATAGGCATGGATGTATCTCAGATCTCTAGGAAGAAGTCAAGGGGACGGTAGTCTTTCCTGTCTAAGGCTCAGGTGAAAGCAAAATTTGACGTGGAGGATGGTAAACAACTGTCAATTATTAGAAGAAATACAGCATTTAAAATCACTTTTTAATACTTTTTTGTATTCATCATATCTACAGGGAACGAAATGTCTCTGCAGAGAAGTTTTCTAAAGAAGGTTTCAACAAGATTTGGGTAGCTGGAGAACAGTGGAGGAAATCAATGGAGACATCCACCTCTCGGACCAGCCTCCTTATATTCAGTGTGCATAATCATGGCGCTGAACTGGTCATACTAGTTTTCCTTTTGTATATAGCTGAAACGAAACGTCTTTCATCTGAAAAATCTGTTTTAGTCTTTTTGCTGTGCATCCTTTTTCGTCTTGGGCTGCTTTCCTCGACAGAGGAAACCCGAGGAAAGGTGCCAGCTGCTGTCTTTTGTTATCAAACATAAGGAAACTGTTGACTTTTTTTGACAATGCTGAGGAAGGGAGCTGCTGTTTTTCCTCTCTTGAGGAGGCTCTGCTTAAGTTCAGAATAGCTTTTTAGCAAGTTTATATGATGTACTACAGCAAACAGGAAAGCTGCGGCATGTATATATGTAACTTTTTATCATAGTAATATAAAGTTCGTTTTTATTTCTGGAAAAAAAGTTTAATAATTATTCAATTAATTTGCAAAAATTTTAAAATTAGTATTCAATTAATGTGCAAGAATTTTAAAATTAGTAAGGGAACTACTGTTCAGCCATGGCAGGTTAATGATCCACTTGATATTCCATGAACGAAAGCTGAAAATTTTTAATGAAAGTTCGACAAAGTTGGTAGATATTTAGAATTTCGTTCAAATAATTATGGGGTATTTTCCCTGTGGAGTTTTATGGCATTATGTACCCTAACCGTCACCTTCTGTGCTTGAAATATGGACTCCCTGCATTATTAACCTGGCCTGCACTATTAGTTTGTTACGGATCTGCTCTGTTTGTCAACGGTCTTTCCCTTTTAGGGCACAAACCTGGATGCATTGATGGCTACTGCAGGGTTTACAGAATTTTTGAAAAACTTCTAAACTGAAGTTTATAATTGTGAGATTTATACTTTATTTTCCGAATATTTGATATTTGTTCACCAAAGTGAACCAAATTCGATAAATATGATAAATTCCATGTAGAAATCTGCTGAATGGAAAGAAAGTAATGAATGATAAGGAGGCACTGGAATCAACACCTATAGTTTTTTAAAAACCAGAAGAGCTGAATCAATGATGGCCTTCAATTTTGATGAAGGAGAACTGGAGTCAGTGCTTCTATGAAGCTACGGGTTAGGATTTCTAGCATCTTTGGTGCTGTTATAGTTTAGTAGTGCTATTGGCTTGATGGGAAGTAATGAGGAATGCTTGCTAGTGGCGTTGGTGGTGGATAAGTATTTTTTTTACAAAATATTTTAGAATATCAAATTAATTTATATAGTTATTGTTATTTTATTTAATTATAGTGATGGTTTTAGTGTTTTGGAAGAGGCAATGATAAGGTTCAAGGGTTCAAATCTTAGTAGAAGTAGAGTTCTGGTATATGTGTAAGGGAAGGTGTTTAGCTTCATCAAAAATTACTTATGAAGTGGAGCATATTTGGTTTGTGTGGGTTTAGTTCACTTTATGCTACTGGTTCAAATATCATGGAGAGGGGTTTAGGGTGGGCACAATATGGAGACAACATCGCTGTTCCATCCAACATTAGGGTTGGCATTGGCCTAAATTCAACTTAGTTAAGAAAAAAAAACCTCATAAAAAAATAGTTTCCTACCTAAAATATTTGTGATTTTATCTCAAAAATCATAACATTTATATCTTCTTTATATCTATAGTAAATTTCGAATGCAAAATTTGGTCACCATTTTCTTCATTGCCCTTTCACTCGAAGACTGTGGGTGGACGTTCATAACTCTGAAGATCTGTCATATATTTGGGAAGGACTTATTATCGAAGAAAGCCTTAAAAAGTGGTTATCTATTTACATAGAAAAACATCATAAATCCCTTCCTCTTACTGTGGCATGGGTCTAGTTGGATCAAAATCATGCAATTTTTGAAAATAAAGAGCTTTCAACCGTCAAAACCGCACTTCAAAGTCGGTCCATTTTGAATACTTTTCGATCTACAACAGAAAATGCAAAAGTGGCCAATCTTCGGCTTCACTCCAAAGAATGCTTCTTTTGGAGTCTTGTCCCCCAAAATTTTATGGGCACTCCTATTTTGTACATGCATTCATAACTCCGAAGATCTCTCTTATATTTGAGAAGGACCTATTATCGAAGAAAGCCTCAAAAAGTGGTTATCTGCCCTTCATAAAAACACATCATAAATCCCTTCCTCTTACTGTGGCATAGGGTCTGGTTGGATCAAAAACATGTAATTTTTTAAAATAAAGAGCTTTTAACCGTCAAAATCTTAGTTCAAAGTCTGGCTATTTTGAATACTTTTCGATCTACACTAGAAATTGCAAAGGTGGCCAATATTTGGCTTCACTCCAAAGAATGCTTCTTTTGGAGTCTTGTCCCCCAAAATGTTATGGGGACTAATGTTTAGTGCATATGCTATCATATTGCATTTCTCCACCCAAAGGAACATGAGTAGATTTTGGTCATGAATCATTGCCTTGGCAGCTCTAACCATAGCCTAATTATTCCTTTCAAGAATCTCGTTCTTTTGTGGGTTGTACAACACTGTTAGCTCCCTCTTGATCCCTGTCTGCTAGCAGAAATATTTGAAATCATTAGAGGTATACTCACCCTCATTGTCCACAAGAGCTTTAAACTCTCGGAATCAACTGAAGAGCTCATCCTTGGTCCTCATGAAGAAAATCCATATGCTCCTAGAGAAATCGTCGATGAAGTTCACATAATAGTTGGAACCCTTCACTGATGCTACTGACATCGAACAACACGCATTTGTATGTACTAGATCCAAGATCCCCTTAGACATGCTCTTGCTGCTTAGAAAAGCACCCTTGGCATACTTGCCAAGAGTACATTCCTTGCACACTCCCTACTACTCCATGCTAAACTCTAGAAGATTAATGACAATCTCCCCCAGTATGGGCAATGCTCCATGATGCAAGTGACACATCCTCCTATGCCAAAGCTCGCATAAGTTGTCACTGTCATGAAATAGGGCTCATACAAACTGAGCCCTCAACCTGTACAAATTACCTTCTCTACCTCCAATCACTTGTTCGGATTCAAAGCTAAAATTTCTTAGCAAAGAACCTATCCATCCTAGAAATAGATGACATAACCCCTATCCTCCACGGCTGAGACTGAGAGTAAATTCTTTGTTAGCCTCAGAACAAAAAACACATCCTTCACCTCCAGAGAACCTTTTGGCTTCAACTAAAACAAAATGGTCCCAACTACCTCTACACCATACTTGGCATTGTTTCCAAGCTCCATAGGTATATCTAAGTCCTTCTTTGACAAGCTGGTGAGTACCTCCTATGATCCTGACATTTGACGAGAAGCACCACTAACCACAAACTAGGCACCCTCAGAAATTGTGCTAGAAAGGCAGGATACCAACAAGAACTCCTTGAAACTCATAGCAAACTCATTGACTTGAGTATCTGCAGATGCTACTACCTATTGTTTCTTACCCTTGCCCTTCTTCTTGTTCGGACATTGTGAAGCATAATGCCCACCCTTCTGGCATGCAAAGCATTTCACTTTGCTCAAATCCTTCTATTTTCTAGCCTGTGAAGTAGCCCCTCCACTGGAATCCTTCTTGACCTTCACATTGCCTTTTCTTGCCTAGAGGGCAAGGGAGAAGGTTCTCATCATCGCCCTTCTATTGGCCTCTAAGAGATTCCTCCCAAATCTTCTCTTGGACAAAATCATCCCATAGCCTATCCCAATCAGGGAGATGTTCTCGTGCAATAATGCCCTTGCTGAAAGGATTCCATGGCATGGTGAAGACATTCAGGGCCATCCTTACCATCTCCTCATCTGTCATTGCCTCCCCAACTACTGCTATCATGTACTTGAGTGATCTTGGTGAGATAATTTGTCACAATATTTGATTTGGTCATCTTGTTGTTCCTGAGTTTCTCTCTTAACACCATATTCTTGTTAGTATTATTGCTCTAATGAAGTTTTATCAAAGCCTCCCACGTATCCCTTCATGTTTTCTTCTCCGATGGTGATCCAAATTTATGAAGGAATAAAATGAAATACATATTTAAAATAGAAACACAGAGATACAGTGAAACTGAACTTCAATTAATAAATAGCAAATGATGAAAACTGTTTATATGCAGAATGAAAGCAAACTAGCTCGGACGATGGTAGTTTATCTTTGAGAAGAGATGAGATGGCCATATGCCTTATATGTAGAATGAAAGCAAACTAGCTTGGACGATGGTAGTTTATCTTTGAGAAGAGATGAGATGGCTATATGCCTTATGAACTGTGTTACAGTTAGGCTCGATGGCCTTTTTAACATGAACAAACAATGAGAAGCCCTAAACCTCCAAAACCTAACCCTAGGGGATAAACCGCCAAAAGATATGGGCCCCGCTGGGGTTAGTTGGAACATCAACTTCCCGAGGTCATATGTTTGGCATACGATCTTTGTTTTTCACGCACAATAATCCGTTAGAAAGGTCTATCCAAGGACAACAAATTTTGATCGCAAGAATTGATGTTTTTCCGTTTTCCTAAAAATTATTGTTTAGGGTCTCAAAACAGCTCCAGAAGTTCAGGGCCCGAAAACTACCAAAAATAGAAAACTGCCAAAATAGCAAACTAAAAAATAGAAAACTGATATAAAACAGTGTTGGGGTCCAAGTGGAATATGCGGGTGGCCACCAATATTTACTTAGATCAAATTGGTGAGGAATCACATGATCCTTCACTGCATCCAATATTATCTTCCTAATTTTCATATCCTTCTTATTGTGGATAAGTCTACAACATCTATAGACGGAATGAGTTTGGTGTTAGCAAACTCCCATAAGCCAATCTCCATCAAGATCAATGTAACCCTGGCCTTCCAGGGAATGAAGTTTGATGATCTCTCCAACATGTCATCAAATCTTAACTTGGCTGTAGCCAAATCTCAAATCAGAAATGTTACCGTAAACAATAAATCTGGTGTTAGAAATATAAGTCTGTTGTAAACATGTATGGAATCTATTTCCATTTCTTTAGAGTTGATGCTTTGATACAATGTTGATTTCTAAATTCCAGAATTGATTATAATTCCTAGTAATTTTCATAACTCAAAAAATATTTCTGTAATTATTGAATATAAAATATACTTGAACTTGTAACTCAAAAAATTGAGATAGTAGAAACAAAATATAGGAAATCAATCACACAAAATTCTCCTCCAACTGATTTTCACTTTTATTTATCCAAACAATAAGGGCTCTCTAACCAGGAAAATGGCCCACTACAAAGTTACAAGCTACAACAAATATTCTAACATAAACTAGGCACCTGTATGGCCAATATGGCCCTTAGAAAAATCCTGTATCAAATCCACAGCCCTGCTCCACGAACCTGTATGACCCCTTGTGCGAGCTCTAGCTCAACTCATGCTTCTTCAGGACAGTTTATCTGTTCAGGACTGTTTTGGTATATGTCTATATGAGAAGATCATCTGTCTGATATATGTACTTTCTGTCCAGGAAGTGTTTTTCCTATTTTGAAAAAAAAAACTCATGCGGGTTGTAGGGCTGGACCTGGGTACGTGTGAGCCTCCAGCTCTTCCAATTTGACCTCCTCCTTCCACGAGTAGCACAGCCTTGCAAAATCTACTAGGATGACTTTTGTTAGGGTTCAAGACAAATAAATATAACAATCAAGAAACACACATTTAAACCATGTACACCATGATTGTCTGGAAAACCCCAATTGGGAAAAAAACCAACCAACAATAGATCCCAACCAACAATAGATCTATTATTGTCTTTGGCTAAAACACAGCCAAGCCAGCCAACAACCTGAGCTTTCACCACTCAACCATGGCTGCCTACAATGGAGAATACACAAACCTTTTAAGGGCTTCAACTACATGTAATACCATGAGCGCAATACCATGAGTCACCAATACTAAGTGCCCAAAACCACAACTGTTAACCATAACTGTTGACATAACCTCAACTCCACCATAGGGTCAAGTTTATCTAACAATCCCCCCTTTAAACTTCACTTTGGGTTTTCCTTGGCCAAATCAAGCCAAATCTACCAAGTGAGCCAGCCACCATTCACCTCTAGGCCCTACCCAGTGAATGTTAGAGTATTTGATAATCTCATATGCTGTCCTAGTTCAACATGCTTCATCATACCACCACATGCATCCCCATATCACCCAAGTGGACATTCAGACTTTACCAGTGATTCAGTGATTCACTGGGGTACGCATACCTTACCAGGTCTTACAGTCGTATACCCATTTACATGAAAATTTTTATTTTATTTTTTATTTTGTTGCTATCTTGACCCACACACAACTTGAACTGCTGCAAGTTTAAACATGCATTTCACCCTGTAAGACTCCTATTCCACTATTTAATCCTTCTCTTGTAACTGAATTTTTATTTAAATTTTCTGTTACTATTTCAGAATAGAAATTTTTTCTTTAACCATAAAAGCCCTTCAACGAATTTTCCTGGGAAAAAAAAAAGATTTACACTTTCTTGATTTTCTGAAAACAATGCTTTGCTCATGCAACACTTCATGCAGAACAGATAGCCTCCTCACGCAGAAGCATACTCCTCTTCAAATGCAAAAGGACGCAGATGGCCTCCTCCTCAAACGCATAGAAGACAAGCCTCAAGCCTCTCACGCTCTGACCTCTGCGTGCTCTCTCACTCTGTCACGTTATAAGTTTCTTTTACACAAGCAGACTCACGCTCAGATAATGAGTTCTCTCCCTCACGCAGGTCTGGCAGCGTAGAACTCGCTGGGCACAGAGATCTGCTTGCCTTCACGCAGAGACACCTTCACGCTGAGAATGCAGCCTTCATGCTGAACGCAGAGACACACAGCCTTCACGCTGAGAATACAGGGTTTGGCACAGTTTTCTCGACTTCCTCCCTTTCATGCAGCCTCTCGATAGCACTCCTGGACTCCAGACTCAATTCACTGGCTCTGATTTAAACTTTCAAAATTTAATTTAAATTTCCAAAAAATATTCCTAGGGCTTGGCAAAGGCTCGAGACTTCATTTTCTTCTTGCTCCTCATCGAACCATCACTCAACGAACATTGCTGGTTTGTGCAACGAGCTATTGCTTCAACTAACACCACCACTTCGTCTATGGGAACATTTCGAACAGCTATCCAAGGCCCTTGCCAACCAGAGCTCTGATACCACTTGTTAGGGTTCAAGAGAAATAAATATAACAATCAAGAAACACACATTTAAACCATGTACACCATGATTGTCTGGAAAACCCCAATTGGGAAAAAACCAACCAACAATAGATCTATTATTGTCTTTGGCTAAAACATAGCCAAGCCGGCCAACAACCTGAGTTTTCACCGCTCAACCATGGCTGCCTACAATGGAGAATACACAAGCCTTTTAAGGGCTTCAACTACATGTAATACCATCAACTCAATACCATGAGTCACCAATATTAGGTGCCCAAAACCACAAATGTTAACCATAACTGTTGACATAACCTCAACTCCACCATAGGGTCAAGTTTATCTAACAACTTCTTTGCTGAAGAAATATCTTTTTGTCAGTTTTCCTCCCTTGACATTGAGTATCACACTCACCGGAAAATTCACTAGAATACTTATTTTGATTTACTTAGAAAATCATTCTAATTTCTATGAAAATTCATCTTATTTATCTTCTCATTGCTTTTCTACAACTCAAGGATTTTGGGACTGTTCAGTCCTACGTTATACACCACTGGACAAACAATACACCGCATATATAAAGTAAATCTAGATATCTTAGAAAATCCTACACAAGGCTTTTCTGCCAAGAAATTAGAGCTCCTGGAGGAAAAAATAATGAAGGATGAATTCCCAACCTGTCAAAAAGCATAACTAAAAGTAATGAAGATGAAAAAAATTAGAGGTCGAAATTGTAGATAGACAGCTGATATGTGTCACTAATGTCCAAAGAGCATAAATTGTTCAAAAAATGTACTCAAGTGAAAAGAACTGAATGTTGATCAAAGGATATAGAATCTAAAAAAGAAAGTTGCCTCTGGATAAAACATAGAACTTGTTTTTCTGTCATGATCTCAATGAGTAGTTCCAGCTAATTTATCTGAGTGAGTTCAAATTAAGTTTGAATGTCAGGTGATGCTTCAGTTGCTAACACTCCAAAGGAGTGAAACAATGATTGATCATAGAGCCCATTGGATTGAATTGACACTAAAACAACAATTAAGATGTTCCAATTTCAAGCAAGACTCAAATGCTCAAATTGAATTTGAATTGGCACTAAAGACAGACTCAAGTATGATTTTATAATACTTAGGAATCTTCAAATGCTAAAATTAATTTTTTACTTTTCAATGTTTGGTTATAGAAACTAGAAATGAAAATTGTTCTCTGGCTAAAACTTAGATCCTGTTTTTCTGCCATGATCTCAATTATTAGAACCAGCTAATTTATCTTTGTAAGCTCAAATTAAGTTTGAATGTTAGGCGATGCTCCTGTAGCTAACATTCCAAAGGAGTGGAACAATGACAAAGCGCATTGGCTTGAATTGACACTAAAAACAACTAAAATGTCCAATTCCAAGTAAGATTCAAATGCACAAATAGAATTTGAATTGGCACTAAAGTCAGACTCAAGTATGATGTTATAATGCTCATATACAATTTTTACCTTCCAATATATGGATTCTTAATTCTCTGATCTCAAAAGATTTGGATCATTCTCAGCTCACATCTCAATCAATCCAATATAGCTTTAATGTAGTAAAGCTAGATTACTAGAGACTTAATTTTGGAAATTTCTTACTCCCACATGCAAAAGCATTCTCGCTACAGAACACAGTAGCATGTTTTGGCCTATTAGATTTGGTCCAAGTACCAATCTGGCTGGGCATAGGGAATCCTGAGGTTTTACCAAATTTGAGTATATCAATTTCAGTGTACTCTTTATAACAAGCTGTCATCATTTATAGGTAGGGAAATAAGTACTTAATTTTATTATCTTTGTTCTTGGTTGAATTTGTGGAATTTCAATTGAGGCAGGATTGCATTTGTATAATATAGGATTAATTCCAATTGTTACCATTATAATTTCCAAATATAACAATACAGCCACTCAAATGACATACAAAACAGATAAAAAATTTGAACCAAAAACATCACGAAAAAATACCTTATTAATACACCTTATCACTAACTTGATAACTTAAAGTTCTTGGATGCATATGTTGAGCGAGCTCTATTGAAGTGTTTTGTCGGTAGGATGGACAACCACCTCTGGGAAACTAGATATTCATCGCACAATTGACAATTGCACTAATTCAATAAATAAACACCAATGGGTTGAAATTTTTTATCCATCTAATTGCTCGAAGTTGTATGAATAGCAGATTGATGTACTCAAGAATTTTCAGTTTCTAAATGGACCCAAAATTTTAGAAAAAATAATCAAAATTTTTAAAATATATTGAAATGTGAATTTTGTTTCGCAGATTGCCATCAAATTGCAAAACAATAAGTACTAAAATTTTATGAAAATTCGACATTATATTGGAGGACGAAAAGGGAGAGTTGCTGTAAAATCAGACGGCTTGTTATAGGAGAATCAAAAGCATTATTTGTTATCTAACCCAAAAAGAATACAGCCAATTTAATTTGAAGGAAGAATCTACAAAATGTAAAAAGCAATAGCATGCCGGCCTGCCGGATTCGAACCAGCGACCTAAGGATGACAATGACGATTTAATATGCCAATTTAATTTGAACGAAGAATCTGCAAAATGTAAAAAGAAAGAACATTTCCGACCTGCCAGATTCGAGCCAGCGACCTAAGGATGACAATGAAGATTTAATATGCCAATTTAATTTGAACGAAGAATCTGCAAAATGTAAAAGGAAAATAATATTCCGACCTGCCGGATTCGAACCAGCGACCTAAGGATGACAACGAGGATTTGATATCCCACTACAGTCCTCCGCTCTACCAACTGAGCTAAGGTCAGTTCTTCTTTCTTGAAATGAAATAAATTATTTTTAATTTATACATATCGACCAAACTGAGAGATCTGAAAGTCAAACCTGTACCTTTTCAGCGGTATGACAGTAGCATCGTAATTTTCATAATCATTCAACTAATTTTCAAAATTTTAAAATTAGTAAGGGAGATGCGGTTCAGCGTGGGAGGTTAATGATCCAATTGATATTCCATCCACAAAAGGTGAAAAATTTTAATAGAAGTTTGACTAGTTCGTAGATATTCAAGAATTTCGTTCAAATAACTATTCGGAGTTTCCCAGTGGAGTTTTATGGCATTATATATCCTAACCGTCACCTTCTGCGCTTTATGAAGTCCCTACATGCTTAGTCTGGTCTGCACTATTACTTTGTTATGGATCTGCTCTGTTTGTTCAAGGTTTTCCTTTGGGGGTCTCCAAACTCTGGATGCATTAATGGATGTTGCACGGTTCACAGAATTTTTGAAAACATCAGAATTGAATTTTATAGCTGTGTGATTTATAATCATCTTCCTCTTTTTTCCGATATTTGATATTTGTTCACCCGATGGAACCAGAAATGATAAATTTGGTGTAGAATTTTTTTGCAGAAGAAAAAAATACTGGTTTATATAATGTACCATTACATTTTTCAGGAAATATGCTTCAATATGACTTTTATAGTAAACGTGAAAAGCTTACGGAAAATCCAAAATGCATCCATATAAGAGTCTTAGCAAAATGCAACTGCTACCAGAATTAAACTACAGACCTAAAGAGACAGTGGTGGAAAGCTAGGGGAGGGGATCAAGCCTTCATATTTGGTTATGTCGTTTTCTAAGTGAATGTAGTGCATATAACCAAAATCTCCGGGTAAATCTTTCCTGGACAGTGAATCTGCAACAGAACTACACCCCTATAGATGTGTTGGAAAGTGATCTCAGAGAAAGTGCTGGAAAGTGATCTCAGAAAGATCGCTAGAGTTGTAGAATATGAGATATCCATCCATTGAGGTGAGGGGAACAAAAGTTTATATTAGCCCTTATCCTATCAATACGGACCTTGAAATCCACATAAACATGTATGGAATTTATCAATAGATATATGTTGAATGGAAAGAAAGTAATGAATGATAGGGAGGCCTCAAGAACAATTCTTTAAAAACTAGAAGAGTTGAATCAATGATGGCTTTCAATTTGAGCAAGGAGGATTGACGTAGGTGCTTCTATGAGGCTAAATAGTGATGTCACAATTTAGAAGTGCTATTGACTTCATGGAAAGCTTTTTTTGGGAGGTGGGGTAGATTTGGTGATAAGCATTGTTTGACACAATGTTTTAGAATGCCAAGCTTCTAATTCTTTTTTTTTTTTTTGTGAAATTAGGCATTTTGCATTATCATAGTAGAGGATTATATAGACCAATTTTTTTTGCTATTGGTTTGCCCAAAGGGAAACCAGACCAATAGCATAAGTTCAAAGTTTTAAGGTTGCTAAGACGTTGTCTAATTAAAGCATCTTGTAAATGAAAACTCATATAAACAGGATGGTTGCACTAGAGCTTGAGATACAACAACATAACTAAACAAAAAAGACTACTAGAACTGCCAACAAAAGACTAGTGAATAATAATAACTACTAGGTTGAACCTTTAGGCATTTGAATTGGTTGATCACCATCCTCATCTGAGGAGAAGGAGATGTTCGTTGACCTTCTGGCTAGAATGGTCAACTTATGATCAATACTGTCAATTTTCCCTTCAACTCTACCAATCTAATGGAATTCCCCTGTTGAGTGTTTGCACGATCAATAAGCCCTCGTCCCATAAGAATTTTGGTGTGTCAATAAACATTGACTGCTTGCATGTACCAAGAAAAAGTGGTCGAGTGGAGGTACATGTATCAAGGATCCAGTCATGAGTAGCAGCAACGACATGCAAATCAGAAATGAAATGTGAGTCGTGGCACACCTCTGCTTGTGCTCATTTAATTTCCTACCAGACTAGTTTGGGAACAATTTCCTAATAACGAGCCATGGAATCTTGGTTTGTGCTTGAGCATGGAACTAGGAGGGAGAGGCAATGCGGTGGTCCATCTAGGCAGAGATAGAGGAGCTCCCTCACTGACCCCCTCTTCGTCCAGTGGCTAGTCTACCACAAGGCATGGCTACATTGAAAGACAAGGTGAGCAAGAGAGGGTAATCGAGAGGAGCGCAAGAGTCAAGGGTGGCACAAAGAGGCAGCAAAAAGGTAGGAGAGCAAATTTAAGACAAGAGCAACTAGGGGAGGTGGTCAAGGAGTCAAAAAGAGTGTGATGAGGCAATATAAAAAGGAGAAAATGATGTGCAACCCAGATGGAAATATAGTTTGAGGTGGAGGAGAGTATGAGCTAGAAAAGGATGAGGGGTCAACGAAAGAGTGCAGGACACTAGAGACAGAGCCTTTCTGTGAAGCCCAAGAAGGAAATACAAACTCAGAAACTAGTAAACCCATAATTGAGAAAACCTGAGTGAAAATGGATGGATAAATAATAGAGCCAAATTGAAAGAGAAATTACCATAAGTGGAGAAATGTCCACGGATAGACAAAATCCAAGAGCTCTAATGGATACTGGTGAGGAGAAGTTGGTGTATAAGGGCATAGCGCCAACAATTCTTGTCATGATCAACCTTGAACACAGTGCATGCTTTAGATTGTGAAGAGTTTCCAAGGCCAAGGATCTAAGCATTGTCAAGTCAATGATTAAAAAGTAGTAGTTGCATTGTCGAGAGAGAAGTTAGAGCCAATAATGCCAATGAGATTAGATTTTGTCTGAATCTTGAATGTCATTTAGTAGTGTGGTGAAAGTCCCCATGGTTGGCATCCTTCCTACAAAATGATAACATAAATATGAAGCCACAATCATTCCCATTATGGTTCGAGTGTGGTCAAAACCTATTGTAATTGCCAACTAGGATACCTTGTACTTCCTTATGCCACTCGCAACACTCAAGTGATGCTTACCTTGGTGCCAACTTCGTGCCATATTATGTGATTTGACTAGGGCACATGCAATGTACTAAGTTGGAAACTAGGGCCAAACTCCATATGGGTCATCATATTCATGGCTGATAATATTTTTATTAGATTCCTCTCGTCGAGAGGTGTAGGATTGATCTAAAGATCATCCGATTCCGATAAGTATTTATGCAGATATGAATTTATTTTGATTATGGAATAATTATCAAGCTAACCTACAACTCATGTAGGCTCGGAAGCCCAACAGTCGCATCTATTCAATCATCAACAGTTGTGTATAAATACAGGATGTCTTTTCCTCCTTTGGACTCACTCACTCATCACATCTCTCTCTCTCTCTCCTGCGCAGAAAAGAGGCTCTTCTCCTACTATGCAAAAAGAGACTCTTCTCTCACACATGTGGAAGGAAGGTGTAGAATTTAGGGCTGCAATTGCAGAACCAAAGTTTGACCAACGTTGACCATCAGTCCGCCTCTCTGAATTGCGTTGTAAGTGAATCTGGATCTCCTTTGAAGGCCACATTTTTTGGTGAAGGAATCAAGCCGATCCGACGGTCGGATTGCAAGATATTGTTTGTCCTAATTTGGCTGATCTAGGGTTTGTTGCTATCGATGTAAATCAGAATTATGTAATATTTCTCTTTGCTGAATTATTGAAGATAAAGGAAGATTTGATCAAAGGGTTTCCCCACATTGGGGTTTGTCCCTGGCTAGCTGCCACATCTTGTGTCTCTTGTCTTGGCTTGTTTTCTGTCGATCGTTTAATGTTCTATCTGCACTTTACTTTATGTACATGTGATTGCTAATATGTGGATAATAATAAGAAAGAAAAGTAAATTGATATAAGCATAGAACATACCATAACTTAACATAGGATTGAAGTTGAGGTGAAGACAAAGCCCGAGCAAGAGCAAGAGAAATCACCGAAGAGAAGATTGGTAAGGCTATCCTAAAAGAACTATGGGGTCCTCAACACTCTTCCTTGCCGAAGACAAGCTCCGTGAGAAAGCTGACTATCACGGATGGAAGATGTCTATCGATCTAACCTTTGAAGATCAAAGAGTGTTGGACCATGTGAGAGGCAATATTGTTGAGCCTCCATCAAATGCACATGCTGCTGCCAAGAGCAAATGGAAAACCAGTGAAGTCAAAACAAATAAGATCATCTGGGATTCTATCGACAAGTGCTTGGTGGCCTACATCTCCGACCTGAACACCTCCAAGGAAATCTACGATAGACTGGTGAGTTTATTTAAATTTAATGATGCAAATCAAGTTTTGTTTCTTAGAAATAAGCTGAAGGAAATTAAGAAGGGCAAAGATGAGAGTATGCAAGCATACTTCTTAAGAATCACCAAGATTAGGAACGATCTCCTATCTATTAGGGAGACTATTACTGATAGGGAAATGGCACTCACAACTCTTGGAGGATTACCATCTGAATGGTACGTGTTCACGATTACTCTTCTGAACAATAATGTAATTCTTGGTTTCGAGGAATTAATGGCTAGATGCATTCAAGAAGAAACAAGGGTAGAAGAACAAGAAATGCCCATGCCTAAAGGTCTTCCTACTACCTTTTCTTCTCATGCTAAGAAAAGAAATAATTTCGAGACTAAATAAAAAAGTAAGGCTGGACCTAAGGGTGGAAGAAAAGGATGATGTTACATTTGCGATAAAGCAGGTCACTATGCAAGGGAGTGCCCTGATAGAAAGGACTCACACCGGGACGATGATCAAAATCCCTTTCATGGCAATCAAAGGAATGGAAAATTCAATAGCAAAGGTAAAAGGAGTGTTGGTAATCAAGGAAGAGGACAACCATTCAAGAAGGCTAGAAATTCCAGGTATGAATCTAACATTGTTGAAAATAAGCAGGATGAATATTATCTACCAGCTGCTCTATCTACCTCTGCTCCTTCGGATTCAATGGGAATTTGGCTCATTGATAGTGGTGCCTCAAGGCACTTCAGTGGTTACAAAGAAGTTCTCCATAATCCGATAGAGATAGAAACTAACCTGGAAATTGTCCTTGGAGATAATATGAAATATCCCGTGAAAGGTGTAGGCAATGTCTCTCTCAAATTGAATCAAGGTAATACGATCCACTTATAGGATGTATTATATGTACCTGATCTCAAAAAGAATTTGGTGTCCATCTCGGCAATGGAAGACAAAGGCTACAAGGTAACCTTCAGCGATGCCAAGGTATGTATATGGAAAAATAATGTTAAGATGCCTTCACTCTTGGGTTTTGAGTTGATTCATTATATCAGGTCGGTGGAAGTCCTCTAGGTGTCATGACTTGTGACACATCTCTTCAGTCCGAACTTTGGCATCATAGGTTTGCCCACCTTCATTATAAAGCTCTACCTGATGTAAGACAAATGGTAACAGGGATGCCCGAATTCTGAGTAGAGAAATAAGGTGTATGTCCGGGATGTGCCGAAGGAAAGCTCAAAAGAGGACCATTCCCCTCAAGCCAAAGCAAGACCTCTGATATATTACAACTGGTTCACACAGGCATATCTGGTATGATGCTTGTGAACTCCTTGGGAGGATATTCATATTACCTTACTTTTACAGATGACTATTCTCGAAAGACTTGGATATACTTCTTGAAAAAGAAGGATGAAGTGTTCTCTTGGTTTCGACACGTAAAAGCCTTGATCAAGAATCAAACCGAAAATAAGATCAAGATCTTAAGGACTGATAATGGGACTGAATATGAATCTAACGAGTTTCTTGACTTCTGTAAAGAGGTTGGCATCAAGAGGGAGACTACTACACCATATACTCCTGAATAGAATGGTGTGGCGGAAAGGAAGAACCGTACGATTGTGGAAATTATCCATGCCATGCTCCATGATCAAAGACTTCCGAAGTTTCTATGGGCCGAAGCTGCAAACACCGCCATATATGTACAAAACCAATGCCCTCATCAAGCATTGGGTTCCAAGACTCCTGAAGAATTGTTCACTAGTAAGAAACCTGACGTATCTCATTTTATATTTTCATGTACCGAAAGAGAAAAGGAATAAATTGGGTGCATCTGGAAAGAAAGGAATCTTCGTGGGCTATGGTGAAAATACTAAGGGCTATAGAATCTATGTAGCCGATCAAAGGGAAGTCGTGATTATTCATGACGTCACCTTTGACGAAGATATGGCCCTTAGCAAGGTGGACAATCTTCCGACTTTGAGGAGCTCTCAAGAAGCCGACACCAGGGAATCGAAAGAAAAAGATGATGAAACAATGCCTGATGTGGAAGAACCGATGGATCCTATTGATCCACCTGAGCCTTCCTCTTCTAGGAAGAGGCCCTCTTGGCTTAGGGGGCTACTTGATGATGCTGAAGGACACACTGCACCCCGAGGAACCTTCCGTGAAAGTAAGAAACCCAACAGGTATCAGGGATACTTGACCATCATGAGCACGATCATACAAAATGAGCCTTCATCATTCTCAGATGTCTTCAAGCATCAAGTATGGAAGGATACTATGACTGAAGAATATGAGTCTATTATGAAGAATGATGTCTAGGAAGTAGTTCCCAGACCCCAGGACAAGACAGTTGTCACTTCTAAATAGCTTTACAAGATAAATAATGCAACAGATGGAAGTACGGAAAAATATAAGGCTCGTTTTGTTGCTCATGGCCTCTCCCAGAATGAAGGTATAGACTATGACGATATATTTGCACCTATTTCCAGATATACCACCATCCGCTCGATCATAGCCCTTGCAGCGTCACAAGGATGGAACCTACATCAGATGGATGTCAAGACCGCTTTCTTGCATGGTTCGATCAAAGAAGATGTCTACGTGGAGCAACCCGAAGGATTTGAAATTTATGATCGAAAATATCATGTATGCAGGTTGAAGAAGGCCCTCTATGGGCTGAAGCAAGCACCACGAGCATGGTATCAGAAGATTGATAGCTACTTGATGAAGCTGGGATTCGCTAGGAGTGAAGTCGATCCTAACCTTTACTTTAAGGTTGAAGATGACAAACCTCTCATACTGGTGCTGTATGTTGACGACCTCTTCCTAACATGTGTAGACCCTCTCATTCACAAATGTAAGAGGGAGTTGGCTTCTAAATTTGAAATGAAGGACCTAGGATTGATGCACTATTTGCTAGGACTTGAAGTCTAGCAGAAGCCAAGCGAAATTTTTCTATCTCAAGGAAAATATGTGGTGAAAATATTGGAAATATTTGGTATGGTGGACTGCAAGCCTGTAACTACCCCGATGGAGCTTGACTTTAAGAAGTTAAGTGGTAGCGTTGCTGGACCTATTTTACGAAATTCCATCGAGTATTGTCAACTCATCAGAGCATATATGTTCTTAGTGAACTCCCATCCAGACACATGCTTTGCAGTCAACACGTTGAGTCAACATATGGTTGAACCTCATCACATACATTGGATTGGTGCCAAGAATCTGTTAAGATATCTTCGTGGCACAATCACATATGGGCTAAGATACTCTGCCGGAGATGTGAGACTACTTGGATACACTGATGCTGATTGGGCAGGAAATGTGGAGGACCATAAGAGCACTTCCAAGTGATGCTTCTCCTTGGGATCTGCTTCGATATCCTAGATGAACAGGAAGCAGAAGTCAGTGGCTTTGAGCACTACCGAAGCAGAATATATTGCTGCTAGCATGGCCTCCTGTGAGGCAGTCTGGTTGCAAAAGCTCTTCGGTGAGCTGTTTGGATTCACATTGGATACCACCGTGATCCTATGTGACAAACAGAGTGGGATTCATTTGTTAGAGAATCCTGTATTTCATGATCGCTCCAAGCATATCGATATCAGGTACCACTATATTCGAGATATTATGCAATGGGGAGCTATAAGGCTCCAACATATCGGTACAGATGAACAGGTCGCCAACATCCTGACAAAGCCCCTAGGGAAGGTCAAATTCCTGACCTTCCGAGAACGACTTGGTGTCGTTCAAAGACCCTTTGATGAGGGTCTTGTATGATGTATTGAGCTCTGGGAGCTCGGGGGGTGCGGGGTACTTCTTGGAGCGACATATGACCACAAGGTAAAAGAATCAAAACTTTCCTTGTAACATCCCATGGCGACTATGTAGCAGGATGATTAGTTCTCTTGTGTGTTCTGGATGATGTGTTCTCCATGACGATTGTGTAGCAGGATGATTAGTTCTCCTGTGAGGACAGGATTGATTAGTTCTCCTGTCAAGGCATCCTACCCATGCAGTCTGGGACTCATGGGAATTACCTCTCATCTGATCAATGAGCAGGGAAATGAGGATAGGGACCATAGTAGTACCGATGGACGCATCGCTATATCTACTGTACTCCCTATGCTAGGATGACCTTCATTGATCTAGGATCAATGATACTGGTCTGGGACCAGTGGTAGGAGTTGTACCCACTATGACGCTGACTTCAGGTCAATTGGGACTGGTCTGGGACCAGTGGTAGGAGTTGTACCCACTATGACATTGACTTTGGGTCAGTTGAGACTGGTCTGGGACCAGTGGTAGGAGTTGTACCCACTATGACGTTGACTTCGGGTCGGTTGAGACTGGTCTAGGACCAGTGGTACACACTCTGAGACTGACTTTGGGTCAATGGAGGATGATACTGGTCTGGGACCAGTGGTAGGAGTTGTATCCACTACCACACTGACTTTGGGTCGGTTGAGACTGGTCTGGGACCAGTGGTACACACTCTAAGACTGACTTTGAGTCAATATGATACATCCTCAATCATTTTTTCCTCTTCATAATTCGGACAAAGCATAGCAGAGTAGATCAGATCAGAACATGGCAGAACAGAACAGAGCAAAGCAGGCAGGATAGAGCAGAGCAGAGCAGGGGTCAAGCTGTACAGGGCAGTGCATTTGATGGATGAATAGTAGCGACCGACAGACTTATTACAGATGGAGTTCTCCCTAGTTGAGAGGGAGTGTTAAAATTGGCAACTAGGGCCAAACTCCATATGGGTCATCTTATTCATGGCTGATAATATTTTTATTAGATTCCTCTCATCGAGAGGTGTAGGATTGATCAAAAGATCATCCGACTCCGATAAGTATTTATGGATATATGAATTTATTTTGATTATGGAATAATTATCAAGCCGACCTACAACTCATGTAGGCTCAGAAGCCCAACAGTCACATCTATTCAATCATCAACAGTTGTGTATAAATATAGGAGGTCTTTTCTTCATATGGACTCACTCACCCATCACATCTCTCTCTCTATCTCCTGCATAGATAAGAGGCTCTTCTCCTACTGCACAGAAAGAGACTCTTCTCTCACACATGTGGAAGGAAGGTGCAGAATTTAGGGCTGCAATTGCAGAACCAAAGTTTGACCAGCATTGACCATTAGTCTGCCTCTCTGAATTGTGCTGTAGGTGAATCTGGATCTCCTTTGAAGGCTGCATTTTTTGGTGAAGGAATCAAACCTATCTGACGGTTAGTTTTCAAGATATTGTTTGCCCTAGTTTAGCTGATCTAGGGTTTGTTGTTGTTGATGTAAATCAGATTTATGTAATATTTCTCTCTGCTGAATGATTGAAGATAAAGGAAGATTTGATCAAAGGGTTCCCCACATTGGGGTTTGTCCTCGGCTAGCCGGCACATCTTGTGTCTCGTCTTGGCTTGTTTTCTGTCGATCCATTAATGTTCTATCTGCACTTTACTTTATGTACATGTGATTGCTAATCTGTGGATAATAATAAGAAAGAAAAGTAAACTGCTATAAGCATAGAACATACCATAACTTAACAAGAGAGAAGTTAGAGCCAATAATGCCAATGAGATTGGATTTTGTCTGAATCTTGAATGTCATTTAGTAGTGTGGTGAAAGTCCCCATGGTTGGCATCCTTCCTACAAATGATAACATGAATACGAAGCCATAGTCATTCCCATCATGGTTCGAGTGTGGTAAAAACCTATTGTAATTGCCAACTAGGATACCTTGTACTTCCTTATGCCACTCACAACACTCAAGTGATGCTTACCTTGGTGCCATTCGTGCCATATTATGTGATTTGACTAGGGCACATGCAATGTACTAAGTATACTGGGAGTCACGACCCCATTGTGTTTGTGTTGTCACCATGTTAAGGCGTCAAGGGGGGGTCACCTACTCCTGGGCACCCTCTTTGGGGAATTTCAGAACACCAACTTAATTTATATAAGTTATTGTTGTTTTATTTGTTTATGGTGGTGGTTTAGTATTTAGGAAGAGACAATGGTTAGGTTCAAGGATTCAAATCCAAATGGAGGTAGAACTCTTGCATGTGTGTAAGGGAAGGCGTTTAATTTTATTAGCAATTATTTATGAAGTGGAGATCATTTGGTTTGTGTGGGGTTTGGTCCACATTAGGCCACTGGTTCAAATCTCATAGGTAGGGTTCAAGGGTCGACACAACCTGGTGATGACATCTCACAGGTGGGCAGATCCCTCTTCCATCTAACATTGGTTGAAAAAAAAAGCCATAAAAAATTAGTTTCCCTCTATAAAATACTTGTGCTTTTATCTTAAAAGTCTAAACATTTAAATATTATTTATGTTTATGGTAAATTTGTTATGCAAAAGTTGGTCATCTTTTTCTTCGTGGCCCTTTTATATGAGTAGTGTGGACTGAAATTGTAACTTTGAAAATCTATCATATATTTGGGAAGGACCTACTTTTGAAGAAGGCATAAAAATTGGTTACCTGTCCATCATAAATCCCTCCTCTTACCATGACATGGGGGGTTTGGTTGGATCAAAATCATGCAATTTTTTACAATAAAGAGTTTTTAACCCTCAAAATTGTAGTTCAACATTTAGCTATTTCAAATACTTTTCAATATAGCCACGAACCTCAACGATGGCCTTCTGACCTTGATATAACTATCAAATCCTAATATACCATAGGCTTTCTTTAACAAGGTAGCACAAGGCAATTCTTCCCAAGGGAGAGCAGGGGGGATTATTTTTCTTTGTCCATCCCATCGTATTTCCTTCTCAGCAAGTATTGGCTCAACAACAAACATTTTTTCATAACATATGGCTCTAAAATTATTACTTCATCTTCCACAGGAATGGGGATATCACATCTTCACATCTATGAATATTTTTTCATTGTTAGAAATTAGACGAAAGGATTATCCATGGTTCAAAATTACACCCTTCAACCTCTCTTCCAAAATATTTCAGATTATTTTTATTCTCTCATATCACTTATGACCATGCTTATAGGGACAAGAACCAAATAGTTGACGTGATCCAGGTGGATATTGCTGGCCACCCATTCCACTTGGACCCCCATTGTTGTTTCTTTTCAGTTTCTTTAATTGTAATACAACCTACTATTTTTGCCAGTTTTTCGGGTCCTAAACTTTCGGATCCGTTTTGAGGGACTAAATTAAGTTTTTAGGGAAAATGGAGAGACTGGAAAAGTCTCAAACTAATTTACTAGTTAGTTTTCGGCCTCCTCTTCGAAATCTTTGAAACGAGATATTATGATAGGCAAACGAAGATCATTTGCCAAAGTTACGACCCCGAGAATTTGATTTACCAATTTACCCAAATGGGGCCCACAATTTTGACGCTTCATCTCCTAGGGTGATGCTTTTGGATGTTTAGGGTTTTCCATTGTTTCTTAATAATAAATAGGCCTTTGAGCCTCATTGTAACACAATTCAAAGGCATGTAGCCGCCACATCTCTTCTTAGAGATAAGCTACCATCACTTGAGCTAGTTTATTTCCATTTCTATATGTAAGCATATTTCAGTGCTTTGATATTAATGAATGAGGTTTTATTTCTACTGCATCTTTGTGTTTATTTGTATATCTATATTTTGTTGCTTCTTGCATAAGTTTGGATCAGTGGTATCAGAGTAGTCTGCTCTTCTCTGTTTTTCTTTGCATGTCCCCAACGAGGTCAAGGTATAAGGAGTTAGGGATCAAACTGGTTGGACCTTTGCAAGACCGGTCTCATAAACCTCGATGGGCTCCCATGGTGGAAGCAAAGAAAGATGACGAGGCAGGAGATCCTTTCAAAATATTGCTCGAGGAATCCCTCAAGCGACAAAGGAACGTGATGATGGATAACTTTTCCCAGATCCTTAGGCGACCACCCACAAGTAACACATCTTTATCTAGCAACCACTCTAGAGGCACCACTCCTTTTAAGGTGCAAGTTAACTTTGAAATTCACATATTTGAAGGTTAGATAGATGTAGATGTCGTAGATAGATGGTTAAATCTATTGGACGGATATTTTTCAGCTCATGACTTTTCCAATCGGGAAAATATTGCTTTTGCACTCCTCAAATCCACCCCACATGTCAAGGATTGGTGCGAATCCTCACTGTTTCCAGCTGCACCCACTTGGAATTATTTCTAAGACGCCATCAAGAAACAATATTACCCTGTCGGGAGTTATGAATATAAATACATAAAGTGGACCACACTGCGGTAGGGAATGGACCAAGATGTGTCAGAGTTCACAAATGTTTTCCATAGCCTTCACATGAAGTGGGTATCAAGGATTCTGAGTGGCATTTGGTACTCAAGTACGACGACTTCCTACACAAGTACATCCAGGACGAGATGAAGTTCTTGGACATCTCCTCGCTTGGTGTCCTATTGATACACTATCAAGATCGAGCATAAATTTAAACATAAGAGACGAGACTTTGGATCTACAAATTTGAAGCAAGGGAAAGGCACCGCCAAACTCCAAAACAAAGAACGAAGCCAATGTGGGGTGACCCAGGACAACCCACCGAAGCCGCAAGCAAAAAAAACTCCAAAGAGTTAAAGGACACAGGGAAATGGTGTGAGTTCCATAAGAGACCCACTCACAACACAAGTGAGTGTCGATCCAAGCAGTCACTAGTGGCCAAGCTGAAGGCTTCTGAATCATATGCATGTTCTGACTCTGAGTCAGAAACTGACAAGGGGAATGACAAAGGGAAGCAGATTATCGATGTGGAGCCTAGTGCCACCATTGCCACCACCAAGATCTAGAAGGATGAGCCCAAAGATCCAGAGGAGGGGGAGCGACTCTTCCACTCACAGATGTGGGTGAAGGGTTCTTCACTGCAATTCATTATCGATAGTGAGAGCTAAAAGAACCTCATTTTAGCAAAGGTCGTGAAGCGGTTGGGCCTACCGACCACACCACATCTGTAGCCGTACACCATCGGGTGGCTTCACCAACGACAAGATCTTCAAGTCAACCAATAGTTTTACCTTCCCTACGACATCAATTCCTTCACAGATGATGTACTGTGTGATGTTGCTCCTCTTGAAGTTTGTGATGTATTATTAGGAAAACCATAATTTTGGAAGCAACATGTTGTGTATGAGTTTAGGCCTCGCAATTTTATTATTACTTTGGGCAATAAGTTGTACAAGATATCGGAGGTAGCACTGCCTACCACCATTTCTTTGATCACTGTGAAGAAATGCAGTAAGATCATTTCCCAGGCCAGGAAATTTGTTTTCCTTATGATTCTCACTCATGGAAAGAAGAAGATTGCACCCACGACCTCCAGATAGGGATCCTATGCATGACAACAACACATGGACAAGGTTGTGGAGGAGTACAGGGACATCTTCACCTCATCTACAGGGGTACCTCTACCCTGCCAAGTCAAGCACTACATCGATTTGACCCTAGGCATACCGCTACGCAATGGACTGATCTATCAATGCTCTGTTATGGAGAATGATGAAATCAAGAGACAGATTCGAGATTTGTTGTAGAAAGAGCACATCAGGCCAATTTTCTCACCATGTGGGAGCACGATCATGTTGGTATAGAAGAAGGAAAGAACATGGAGACTATGTATTTATTATTGGGTGTTGAACAAGAACACTGTCTAGAATAGGTATCTAATCCCATGGATAGATGACCTTCTGGATCAGCTCACAGGGGCCAAATATTTCTGCAAGATTGACTTGAAGTCTGGTTATCACCAGGTACCGATCGAACCCTCTAATGTGTGGAAGACTGCCTTCAAATCCAAGGAGGGCCTCTTCGAATGACTGGTCATGCCTTTCAGGTTGACAAATGTCCCCACGTCCTTCATGAGAATGATGGACGACATCTTGCAACCCTTCACTAAATCATTTGAGGTGGTGTATTTGGATGACCTTCTGACTTTGAGCCAGAGTTGGGAAGAGCATCTTCACCATATTTGATCTGGAGTTGGGACCATTGCTTCCTAAATGGGGAGGACTAATCCAAGTGGATATTGGTGGCCACCCGCCTATTCCACTTGGAACTCCATTGTTGCTTCTTTTCAGTTTCCTTAATTGTAGCACAACTTACTATTTTTGGTAGTTTTTTGGGTCCTAAACTTTTGGCGCTATTTTGAATGACTAAAAGACGTTTTTATGGAAAACGGAGAGACCAAAAAAGTTCTAGATGGAAATGTCCATTTATTTTGGCATCCTCTTCCACATCTTCGAAACGAGGTATTATGATAGCCAAACGGAGATCGTATGCCAAAGTTACAACCCTTGGAAGTTGATGTACCAATTCAGCCAAATGGAGCCCACAATTTTGGTGCTTCATCTCTTAGGGTTACATTTTTAGATGTTTAGGGTTTTCCGTTGTTTCTCAATAATAAATAGGTCTTTGATCCTCATTGTAACACAGTTCAGAGGCATGTAGCCTCCACATCTCTTCTTAGAGATAAGCTACCTTTGCCCAAGCTAGTTTATTTCTATTTCTATATGTAAGTATATTTCAGTTCTTTGATATTAATGAAATGAAGTTTTATTTCTGCTGCATCTCTGTGTTTATGTGTATATATATTTTGTCATTCTTGCATAAGTTTGGACTATGACCACCTCTCCAAAGTTTCCTTGGACAAGGACATTGACTCATGGAATGTTACCACAAGTGAAGATGGCCACTAAACAAAATATTTGCATGACTCATGGTCCTAACTAAAGAAAATTAAAGCAAGAATGTCAAAAAAAAAAGTATGTGGCTTATAACATGTGTGTGTGTATAATTACAAGATTCTTTTCTTTGGGAAAAGAAAAATGTATTTTATAACACTCAAGTTTTTCACTTTTTATGAGGAGACACTAATTAGACAAAAACCCCAAAAATTATTGGTTATTTATTCTAGATTTATCGAAATAAGATTTTTTTTTACTCTACACACTATAGTGGTTAGCTTGAATGAGTAAGGGAGAATATGAAATAATCTATTGACACTCATAGAAAGGACCTCATTCTTAAGGGATTTGAAAGTATCCCATCCTCAGGAGATGACAATGAAAATATTTTCAAATCTTTGTTCTTTCAAAGAAGAAATTCATAACACATCATCTCCCTTTGTGGAATCTAACTTCTTAGTTACAATATTTCATTGTTGACAAAGTAGAAGACATCTCAATGTTATAAATTCAAAAAATTCTTGACAAACATATACATCTACAAGTACAAAAACAATGCTTTGATGTGTATATTCATCTCGTTTCGGATACCATTTGTAACTTTCACAAAATAGGTTGACTCTACCAAGGCCATGTTCCATGTGGTAAGTTTTTTCTCCAAAGGAGTTATCATTATTTTTGCAAGGCCAAAATATCATAGAAACACCATCAAAGGACCATGGTTCTAGGCAAGAGATGACTTCAGGGAAAATTTTAGGGGCTAATATTCACAAGCAGGTTAATTTTCCATGTTTTTTTCCAAAACAATGATTTGCAAATTTCCATTTTTTTTAAATGATTCGCCCACATTTTATAGAATAAAATTATTTTACTTTAAAAATCGTCAAAATTTTATATAGATTAATATAAAATAATTATAAATCTAATGTTTTTTTACAAAAATATGGCCAAATATTTTACAATTTGCATATTAGGGACTAGTAAGATTCACCAAGGTTTCCAAAATTTAAGATAAACTTCCATTGTTAAAATTTTCCTTGGATGACTTTTCTTTAATCTACAATTCCTTAATTTTAACCTTACTACTGTCATATCTAATTGAACAATCAGACTACAATCATTTCTATCTCAACCGCCTTTTCACATGGAAATGTTGAATATACCCATCCAAATCTATGTTAGAGAACTTTAGAATGAAAAGGAAATTCTCTAGGAAAATTTATTAAGGCTGGCCAAAGCTTTTTTTTCCCCTAGGAAAAATCGTAATTTCAATTATGAAAACAATTACATTTTGTAGTTGCATATGCATATGTTGAACATATCCATGACAAGTTGTCATCAACAAGAGATCCAAGTTCTAATATGTTACCTTAGTCCACGCAGGGAGGTAACAAACCAGAAAAACCGAGATATACAAAAGATGTAATACCAAAGCTGTCCGAGAGATGATATATATACATAAACAAAAAACCAAATGTCCTGAAAATTTATGCATGAGAATCCATAAATGGCCGGTGATAATACTGATAGTGAGCATCATCGAGCTGTTCCCAAATCATCAAAGTGCCCGGCTCCCGGAGCACAGCTTCTTTGGAAAGGCCATCAACTACTGTGTTCTGCTCCCTGAGTTGATGGAATCACCAGAGGCAGATCGGGCAATATCTGATGACAGAGGAGGAGGTCGAAGTGGAGGCCTTCCTCGCTTCTTCTGTGAGGACTTGGTTGGAGGAGCAGCCACAACCGGAGGGGCAGAGTGTGTAACAGTCCTCCTAACAGGCGAAATGGTGTGCCGAGGCAATTCCTCTGAGGACCGAGGTTGTTCCACCTGATCGGAGACTTCTCTGGTCAATGGCTCCTGTCTCGGAGCTTTCCTGGAAGAACCACCATTAAGGGGGAAATCTTTGAACAAATGCCCAACTCTGTGACATCTCCGGCACCTGAATGGGATGCCCTCATAGTCCAGGATCTATCGTCTAGTGATATTCCTCCACTGTATATTGATATGTTCCAGAACTCCATCAGAAAGGTCCATGTGTACAAGAATCCGAGCATATGCCATGCGCCTCGAAGTCTAGAATGAGGCATCATAGAAGTGAAATGGAAGCCCCGGGAGGCGAACCCAAATAGGTCCGGCATCCACCCGTTCTTGTTCAGGATCGAACATCGGAGTCCACCGCCGAAGGAGAATAGGGGCTTGGTCAATGTGCCAAACAGTCGAAAGGACCCAATTGGTATGTGCCAAGCAGCTGAAGCGCATCACAAACCATCCTTTAACAAAATTCTGTACCCTGGGGGGTTGTTTAGGTGATGGCCCCATACCTCCATGGTCCATTTCTGCAAATGCTCCACACTGTATTGTCTACCTCTGACCCAACCCACCAGAACTCGCTCCGACGACTCCATAGACTCCAGTAATGGAGTATCCTCAGAGAATTTCAGAAAAACTTCACAGTTCTTAAGCTTGAAACTCCGCTTCCTCTTAGACCCCTCTCTTAACCCGGAGGTCGCCGCTTCTGGTAGGACGGTAGTCTGAGTAGCAGGAGATGATGAAACCCTAGCAGGGTCAGATGGAATGGAAGCAAAAAACTCAGGAATGGAGCCAATACCAGTAAAATTGCCTTGCAGGGGAGCCGCCGAGGTAAGAAATGTAGAATAGGCAGACGCTAGAGAGGCCGAGGTCGAGAGGGGTTCAGACGAGGGTTTGCTGGAGCCAGACGAGGAGGGGAACGAAGCAGAGGCCACGCCTAGGGTTAGGCCTTCAGGGGCATCCTGAGTCTCAACGAAAGCCAAAGTGCAAGGAGAAAGCGGCTGAGAAATGAACTCCGGGTTGACAGGGGTGTCTTCTGGCAGCGAGACTGACTTGAAACGAGGGCTAGAGATGGAGGGAAGGGCACCAATTTCCTCGAAGAGCTCGTTGTCAAATGAGTAGAAACCCTCAAGGGTGGTCCTGGCCTCCGTCCACATGGGTGCACCTTCCGATGGGTCTGCTGAATAGTCTAAGTTATCCTCCATAACTGTCGTAGTCGTTAGCTGACAGCTGCCTGCGGAAACCAAACGATGAACGGAGAAAGGGTAAATGGAGAGAGGTAAAACTGCCCAGGTGAAAGTGCTAACCAATAACAGCTGAGGTTAGGGAGAGATGCTGGTGGGAAGCAGCAAGGAAAGAGGCAAGAAGGCGGGCAGTGGACGACAACAGTGGATCAGAAAGCAGTTACGATGGCAGGCGGAGAGAGCGGACTGCAAGACCAGTGTGCCGTGGCAAAAACCAGAGCAGGAACCCTAACCCACCCATCGCTCCCCGGGGGATTTGAACTTTTCTCTTCTCTTCATGTCTTTTGTATTCATAAGACATGGATTATTCTATAGGGTCTGCTGAAGGTTAATGATGATAAAACATTTCTTTTAGCTTCAGAAGTTGATGGAATTCAGGTTGGCCAAAGATAGAGCAAGGGATCAACCTAATCTTGACACTATAGAGTGTGATGGTTCTCGATGGACTCAAGAATCAAAATATGAGAACACTATCAATTATTTGAAAAAAAAACTATCAAGAATATAATTTGTTAGGTACAGGGAATCCATTGGAAAAATTCCTAAAAGACTAGGTTTCTTAGGGGTTAAAAAAGTAAAATAACAAATCCAAAGGTTAGAATTATTTTGAAGTTAATCCTCAAGGGCTTGACCCAAAAAATGATAGAACGTAATCGAATCTTGTAGCGTAAACATAGGTCCATATTCCTCACTATGGGGAATGTGAAGTGTATTTGACTCATTTATACCAGAGAAGCCTCCCCGAAGCCTCCCCTTCCTTCATAAAGTATCACATCTAAAATCTTCTCAGGATAGATGAGAGGTAATAATGACCAAATAATTTAAACATGTCACTTTGACAAAATTAGAATTACTAGAACATTTTTCAACCTCAAATCAATTAACTTAAAATTAAAATTTCAAAAAAAGAAATGCTCACCTTTGCACAAATTTTACATTTAAAAATTGAAAAACACTACATGTCTATTTTTAAAAATTATGAAGTAGAAAATGTGGTATTCAACTACTAGCATGTAAATAATGTAAAAATACATATTAACACGAGATCTATTAATCACCAAGAGAGATCAAATCTCTCGTGGTGCAAACCTCTTTTTTGAGTGCAAAATTTGAGGAAATGTTTGCACCTCCAAAGATTTGACTCCTCTCAGTGCTTAATAGATCTGGACTTAAGATAGATCTAGGTTGGTTTGATTGCGCTGAGAGGTGCTCTCCAGCCTAGTAAGGTAGCGATGTTGTAATGTAATTTTTAAATTTTGACTTAGACAAATTTCATAAAAACAAAAATTAAATTAAATTACAAAAATAAAATTGAATAAAAAAAATAATGTAATGTCAAGATTTTAACTTTGGTGAAAATAAAATAGAAATATATAAATAAAAAGCAAAAAAAAGAAATAAAAATAACCTTATAAAAATAAAAATGGCCTATGGTATTCATGTGGAATGTAGCCTATCTAAAGGGAGAAACTAAACCAGCCTAGATCCATCTTAACTCCGGATCTGCCAAGCGCCAAGAGGGATCAAATCTCTTTGATATGCAAATCTCCTTTGATCTATGCTATATATATATATATATATATATATATATATATATATATATATATATATATATACTGGTTTGATTGCCCTAAGAGGTGCTCTCCTGCCCAATATAGTAGCGGTGTTGTAATGTAATGTTTAACATTTTGACTTAGTCAAATTTCATAAAAACAAAAATAAATTAAATTACAATAATAAAATTAAATAAAAAAAATGTATTGTCAAGATTTTAACTTTGGTGAAAATAGAATAGAAATATATAAATAAATAAATAAACAAAAAAAAATGAAATAAAAATAACCATATAAAAATAAAAATGGCCCGTGCTATTCATGTGGAATGTAGCCTATCTAAAGGGAGAAATTAAACCAACCTAGATCCATCTTAACTTCGGATCTACCAAGCACCGAGAATGATCAAATCTCTTTAATATGCAAAGCTCCTTTGATCTAGATTGGTTTGATATATATATATATATATATAGTTGACAATTAAGACATTCTAATGAAGCTTTGTTGTTAGATTGTAAAACCTAATAAGCTCCTCTGCTGTATCATAAACTACTTTCTTTGCAAGAGTCGAGGATATTAACTATCATTCATTTAGTTTTATTTTTAATGTTATTGTTCGATCTTATAAATAAAACTCAATAACAATTATATCTAAACTAAGTTGTTATGAACATTTGAGAGACATCTTCCACTGAATTTTGATGCGAAGGTTAAAACTAATGATTGATACCGTTGAGACTGAGCAATTCCAATAAATTTTAATGCAGATAAAAAAATATAAACAAAATGTAGGACTACATGTACTGGATTTTATTTTTTCATGCTCCTGTTTCTCTTCACATTGAAGAGTAAAATTTCAAACATACAAAATAGAATGAATAATATACAAAACATTATGAATAAATATAATCCTTGAAGGCTATGAAACAAAGTAAGCAAGGTTATTTTTCCCAATTTTTACGTGGAAGACATGCATCCGCAAAAACATAATCCTTGAAGACTGTAAAAAAGTGAGTAAAGCTATTTTTCCTAAGTTTTACTTGGAAGACATGTATTCACAAAGCTATAAAGTCTTCTTGTAATCTGCCTTTGTTGAGTGGTTTTCTTTTTCAAATTGGATATGAAAATTGCTCAGGGTTATGATATTTGTTGTGGAAATTAGGATTTATTTTGATCTAGTTAAAAAATTTTATTGGAAGGAACGTCTCACAATAGCAAAGAATACCTTTAAATAGGTTATATTAGAGAAGAATAACATGGGAAAAACTATGGGTTGATTACAATTGGAGCCCAAAAACCTCCATATGTAATTTTACTATTTTATCTCAATTTTATTTTAATTATTAATTATTAGTTTTTTAGTTATTTTTTTAAATGTAAGCAAAAAATGTTTACCTAACCTAATATAACATAACATATGTATACTTATGAGCCTGAAATTTAAAAAATATTCACATATTTAACTCCTACACATCTAACATTTATTAATGTTTACATATTTAACACATACGCATTTAGTATCTAACACCTACACATCTACCTTATACTAGGTTGTAGAGCGCCTCTGGACACAACAATTAATATTTTACATGAATCATATTTTAAATTCGAAACCATAATAAGATAAAATTCTACGAGTCATTATTAGATTCTACAATTTAACTACAAATCACAAAAATTCCACAATCTAACAATACTAATTACAAAAGTTTACAAATTGCAATGTACCTGATATTTTAAATTTAAAATTGAATATCTATTTTATGAATGATGTAGAATTAAATAATTAATATTTAAATTTAAAAATAAAACATTAGTTTATAAATTCATTTATTAATAAAGATATATGAAATAAAGAAAAATAAGTGTTTTTAATAAAAAATATCAATTTTTAATTATATATTATAGAATACATTACATATCACATGGGCTTTAAGTCTTAGACTCCAAAGTTAGAAGTTAACATTTGTATTTTACAAGCAAATTGTTATCGTATTCAAATTTCATTATTGACATGGATTCTAGGAAAAAAGATTTGTATGAGGAAGTTGAATGTTTGTATGAAACAAGACTGCAATGCAGTGGAATACCTGCCTAATATTAGATGTGATTTTGGGTGTATGGATAAAATGTCGATGCCATGAACATTAATATTGTTATAAAACTATGCTTCTTTGTTATCTGTGGTTGCTTGTCTCCAAACGCTTGGGATAATGGTCCAACCAATCATGTAGTATGTATCAAGATTAATAGTTTATTGTGTTGAAAGATTCTTTCCAGTATGCCAATTTAGAGGTGTTTCCTTTTATATTATAGAAGTAAAGGGTAATCATAACGTGTCAGAGAAAGCATCGGTGCTTGTTGGCATTCCATACAAGTTTTTCCTGTGTGGTTGCATTTCTTTTCGTTTCTTAGAAGTTGTTTTAATGCTTGGTTGGTAATTTTTGTGCACTGATCATTGTTTGAATAGCTTCCCTGTGCATAGTGTACAAGTCTATAGTCGTGAACAGACAAGCTCCTTTTACTGGCAATAATATCCAACGATGCTATCAATTAAAACATATCGTCCATACCATTTCAATCACTCCCATCATGTAAGCCTAGTAATCGTAAAGCCAATATGTCTGGAAATAACTTTTATTTCTGTTAGCATTTTAGGTGTTTCATGTTCTCCTCTTGAAAATTGTGTTGTCTGAAGTCTGGTTTGTTGGATGATAATAAGTATATGAGAGGTTGGTGCTGTTAATCAAATAGTTAGTTGAGCACATCTAACAATTTTTTTTATTTTTTTTAGTTCTTCATATGCATGTGACTTGCTAAAGCGTCATCACCTCACCTTTAACCCCAATGTGGTCTTCTGGATCTTAAACTAGATATCAATGAATGAATGGTGGAATTGACAGGTTGGGTACTTGTTTTGTCAAGCGATATCAATGAAGGGTGGAATTGGCAGGTTGAGTACTTTCTTTGTCAAACTACGATCAACTAATTCCAAGCAAGCTAAAGTAATCAAACAATCCTGGAACAATCTTTTAATCAAACAACTTGAAGTTATTGTCACTGATGATATTGATAGTACGTGTTCATACTTGTACTAAAATGATGATGCCAATGAGCTCAACACGGAATACAATAATGATTTTCTTGGATCTATTCGATATGAAATTGTTTGCGGAGGATCGTAAAAGGATATATGGAATTTTACCAAGACTGAGTTGGATCACAATAAAATTTGGTGGTCATGTAAGTTAATCCATGGATCCATCTTACCCTGAAATTTATTGAAGATCAAGCTCAATAATGATTACTATTATTGAATGTTGAGTTTGTCTATAGCAGTGGAGGGTAATATATGTACACATATATATATATTTATTTCTTTGTCACTACATCAAAAGAAAGTGTAATCAACAGTTGTATCTCTATGGACTTCCAGCTTCCAAGTATAATTGCTTTTGTTGTGGTAATAATGATAGTATAGTAGCAGAAGAAACTCTGGGTTCGGCTTTCTTCATAGTTCTAAGACTAATTAAACCACCTCATTTTGAATACACAAACATTAAACTGCTTAAGCCAATGAATTCCGTTTGGAGACAGCAGCAAAAAAAGAAAATCCAATGTAACGTTATAAAACAACCACGTAAAAATATAATTATCTTGCACAGATAGAAATATAGATATAAACCTCTAAAAAGTTAAGATTGGAAAAACTGTGAAGGACATGTTCTAACATGGAAAAAGGAATCGGAACATTACCAGGCCAAAAAAGGAGGCGTCTCTGCTTTAATGTGCCTTACTGCACTTACAAATTCAAAGTTAACATTTTCCCAATTCAAACGAAGTGTTACTCTTTCCACCTGCTCTCTGTTAGTGGACAACCCAGCCAAATCTGAATCTCCACCACATTACCGTTGGTGAATTGGTTAACCAGAAGAACATAAATTCAAAGTTAACCTTTTTCCGGATTCAAACGAAGTGTTTCTCTTTCCACCTTCTCTCTGTTAGTGAACAACCCAACCAAATCTCAACCTCTGCCACACTGACGTTGGTGAATTGGTTAACCAGAAGAATGTACAAAATGGTTGGGACGAGGATTTTATGTTTGGTGAGCCAAATTCTGAGAAGTGTGTGGAGGTTTGCCGTTACAAACAGTAACTAGGATTCCCAGGGTGGAAATTAGGGATTCTATAGAGGTGGGGTGATTCTTCCAACACTCCCCTCAAATGCAACTCAGGGGAATGAACCTAGAACTCGGGGGAATCGAACCAAAAACCCGCAAGTGTTGATAAACGTAACAAACAGTAACTAGGATCCCCAGGGTAGCTGACAAGTGGCAGAAAGCAGTGAGACAATTAAATGGTAAGGCGGTGACACCGTTGCCTGGAAAAGCGGCGAGGAAACTTTCGATAAAATGTGTTTCCATGCACATTAGTTTAACATAAAATTTTACGAACTAATGCTGGCAAAGGGTAGCATTAGTCAGCGTCATAGTTGGTTATGTTTTAAATTTATCCTAACTTTATGTCAAAAACTGAGTTTTTCCCCGCAATAAGGCTCCAAAGACTTCAATGCCTATGGTTAGCCAGTTAAAAAACCTGAGGTGTAGGATTGATATAAAGATCATCCAATTCCGATAAGTATTCATGGAGATATGAATTTATTTTGATTATGGAATTATTATCAAGCCGACCTACAACTCATGTAGGCTCAGAAGCCCAACAGTCGCATCTATTCACCCTCCAACGTTGTGTATAAATATAAGAGGACTTTTCCTCATTTGGACTCACTCATCTCATCACATCTCTCTCTCTCTACTACGCAGATATGAGTCTCTTCTCTACTGCGCTGAAATGGGTCTCTCTCTCTCACACATGTGAAGCCGGAAGCTGTTGAATTTGAAGCTGCAAGTGCAGAAGTAAAGATTGACTTGCATGGCCTAGAAGATCTCCTCTTTGGAACTGCGCTGTAGGTTCATCTAAACCTCCTTTGAAAGCCGCAACTTTTGGTGGTGGAATGAAGTCAATCCGACGAACGGTTTGCAAGATATCGACTGCCCTAGTTTGAAGCCGGAAACTGCTGAAACTGAAGCTGCAACTGCAGAAGTAAAGATTGACTTGCGTGGCCTAGAAGATCTCCTCTTTGGAACTATGCTGTAGGTTCATCTGAACCTCCTTTGAAAGCCGCAACTTTTGGTGGTGGAATGAAGTCAATCCGACGAACGGTTTGCAAGATATCGACTGCCGTAGTTTGAAGCCGGAAACTGCTGAAACTGAAGCTGCAACTGCAGAAGTAAAGATTGACTTGCGTGGCCTAGAAGATCTCCTCTTTGGAACTGTGCTGTAGGTTCGTCTGAACCTCCTTTGAAAGCTGAAACTTTTGGTGGTGGAATGAAGTCAATCCAACTGTCGGTTTGTGAGATATGGTCTGCCCTACTTTGATAATGAAGCCGCTAATGCTGATGCTACTGATCTAGGGTTTGCTACTGCTGATATGAATCAGATTTATTGTACTATTTCTCTCCGCTGAATTATTGAAGATAAAAGAAGATTTGATCAAAGGGTTTCCCCACACATTGTGGGGTTTGTCCCTGGCTAGCCGCCACATCTTGTGTCTCTTGTCTTGGCTTGTTTTCTGTTGATCGTTTAATGTTCTATCTGCACTTTACTTTATGTACATGTGATTGCTAATCGGTGGAATATAATAAGAAAAAGAAGTAAACTGTTATAAGCATAGAACATACCATAACTTAACATGGTATCAGAGCTGAGGTGAAGACAAAGCCCGAGCAAGAGCAAGAGCAATCATTGAAGAGAAGATTGGCAAGGCTATCCTAAAAGAACTATGGGGTCCTCAACACTCTTTCCTGCCGAAGACAAGCTCCGTGAGAAAGCTGACTATCACGGATGGAAGATGTCTATCGATCTAACCCTTGAAGATCAAGGAGTGCTGGACCATGTAAGAGGAAATATTGTTAAGCCTTCATCAAATGCATCTGCTGTTGCCTGGAACAAATGGAAAAATGGAGAAGTCAAAACAAAGAAGATCATCCGGGACTCTATCGACAAGCGCTTGGTGGCCTACATCTCTGATCTAGACACCTCCAAGGAAATCTACGACAAACTGGTGAGTTTATTTAAAGTTAATGATGCAAATCAAGTTTTGTTTCTTAGAAATAAGTTGAGGGAAATCAAGAAGGGTAAAGATGAAAGTATGCAAGCATACTTCTTAAGAATCACTGAGATCAAGAACGATCTCCTATCTATTGGGGAAACCATTACTAACAGAGAAATGGCACTCACAACTCTCGGAGGATTACCATCTGAATGGTATGTGTTCAAGACTACTCTTCTGAACAATAATGTAATTCCTAGTTTCGAGGAATTAATGGCTAGATGCATTCAAGAACAAACAAGGGTAGAAGAGCAGGAAATGCCATTGCCTAAAGGTCCTCCTGCTGCTTTTTCTTCTCATGCTAAGAAAAGGAATAATTTGGGTCTAAATCAAAAAGAAAGGTTGGATTTAAGGGTCGAAGAAAAGAACGATGTTTCATTTGCAATAAAGCAGGTCACTATGCAAGGGAATGCCCTGATAGAAAGGACTCTCACCGTGATGATGATCAAAATCCCTCTCATGGTAATCGAAGGAATGGAAAATTCAACAACAAAGGAAAAAGGAATGCGAGAAATCAAGGAAGAGGGCAACCATTCAAGAAGGCTAGAAATTCCAGGTATGAATCTAACACTGTTGACGATAAGCAGGCTGAATATTATCTACTAGCTGCTCTATCTACCTCCGCTCCTTCGGACTCAATGGGAACTTGGCTCATTGATAGTGGTGCCTCAAGACACTTCACTGGTTACAAAGAAGTACTCTATAATCTGGTAGAGAAAGAAACTAACCTGGAAATTGTCCTTGGAGATGACATGAAATACCCAGTGAAAGGTGTAGGCAATGTTTCTCTTAAACTGAATCAAGGTAATACGATTCACTTACAAGATGTATTATATGTACCTGATATAAAAAAGAACCTGGTATCCGTCTCGGCAATGGAAGACAAAGGCTATAAGGTAACCTTTAGCGATGGTAAGGTACGCATATGGAAAAATAATGTTAAAGATGCTTTCACTCTTGGGTTTCGAGTTGATTCTTTATATCAAGTCGGTGGAAGTCCGCTAGGTGTCATGTCTTGTGACACAACGCTTCAGTCCGAACTTTGGCATCGGATGTTTTCCCACCTTCATTACAAAGCTCTACCCGATGTAAGACAGATGGTAACAGGGATGCTCGAATTCCAAGTAGAGAAAGAAGGTGTATGTCTGGGATGTGCCGAAGGAAAGCTCAAAAGGGGACCATTCCCCTCAAGCCAAAGCAAGGCCTCCGATATATTACAGTTGGTTCACTCAGGCATACCTGAGGTTGGCATTAAGAGGGAGACTACTACACCACATACTCCTGAGCATAATGGTGTGGTGGGAAGGAAGAACTGCACGATGATGGAAGCTGTCCGGGCCATGCTACATGATCAAAGATTTCTGAAGTTTCTATGGGCTGAAACTATAATCACCGCCGTATATGTACAAAATCGATGCCCTCATCAAGCATTGGGTTCCAAGACTCCTGAAGAAAAATTCACCGGTAAGAAACCTGATGTTTCTCGTTTTAAAATTTTTGGAAGCCCTGTATACTTTCATGTGCCGAAAGAGAAAAGAAATAAATTGGGAGCATCTGGAAAGAAGGGAATTTTCGTGGGCTATGGTGAAAATACTAAAGGCTATAGAATCTATGTAGCCGGTCAAAGGGAAGTCATAATTAGTCATGATGTCACCTTTGACGAAGATATGGCTCTCAGCAAGGTGATCAATCTTCCGACTTTGAGGAGCTCTCAAGAAGTCGACACCAGGGAACCGAAAGAATAGGATGATGAATCAATGCCTGATGTAGAAGAACCCATGGATCCGATTGATCCTCCTCCATATGAGCCTTCCTCTTCTAGGAAGAGGCCTTCATGGCTTAAGAGGTTACTTGATGATGCTGAAGGACATGCTGCACCCCGAGGAACCTTTCGTGAAAGTAAGAAACCTAATAGGTATCAAGGATACCTAACCATCATGAGCACGATCATACAAAATGAGCCTTCGTCATTCTCAGATGCCGTCAAGCATCAAGTATGGAAGGATGCTATGACCGAAGAATATGAGTCTATCATAAAGAATGATGTTTGGGAAGTAGTTCCCAGACCCCAGGACAAGACTGTTGTTACTTCCAAATGGCTTTACAAGATAAAGCATGCAACAGATGGAAGCACGGAAAAGTATAAGGCTCGAGGAAGGTATAGACTATGATGAGATATTTGCACCTGTTGCCAGATATACGACCATCCGCTCGATCATAGCCCTTGCTGCTTCACAAGGATGGAACCTACATCAGATGGATGTCAAGACTGCGTTCTTGCACGGTTTGATCAAAGAAGAGGTCTACGTGGAGCAAGCCGAAGGATTTGAGATTTATGATTGAAAATCTCATGTATGCAGGTTGAAGAAGGCTCTCTATGGGCTGAAGCAAGCACCACGAGCATGGTATGAGAGGATCGATAGCTACTTGATGAAGTTGGGATTCACTAGGAGTGAAGCCGATCCTAACCTTTACTTTAAGGTTGAAGATGAAAAGCCTATCATACTGGTGTTGCATGTGGATGACCTCTTTCTACAGGTGCAAACCCTCTCATTCACAAATGTAAGAGGGAGATGGCTTCTAAATTTGAAATGAAGGACCAAGGACTTGAAGTGTGGCAAAAGCCAGGAGAAATTTTCCTATCTCAAGGAAAATATGTGGTGAAGATATTGGAAAGATTCGGAATGATGGACTACAAGCCTGTAACTACTCCGATGGAGCTTGACTTCAAGAAGTTAAGCGGTAGTGCTGCTAGACCTGTTTTACGAAATGCTACCGAGTATCGGCAACTCGTCGGAGCATTAATGTTCTTAGTGAACTCCCGTCCAGATATATGCTTTGCAGTCAACACGTTGAGCCAGCATATGGTTGAACCCCACCACATACACTGGATTGGTGCCAAGAATCTTCTGAGATATCTTCGTGGCACAATGGGTTAAGATACACTGTCAAAGATGTGAGACTACTTGGATATACTGATGCTGATTGGGCAGGCAGTGTGGTGGACCGTAAGAGCACTTCCGAGTGTTGTTTCACCTTGGGATCTGCTTCGATATCCTGGATGAGAAGGAAGCAGAAGTCGGTGAATTTGAGCACCGCTGAAGCAGGATATACTGTTGCTAGCATGACCTCGTGTGAGGCAGTCTGGTTGCGAAAGCTCTTCAGTAAGCTGTTTGGATACCATTGTGATTCTCTATAACAACCAGAGGTGGGATTCGATTATTGAGGAATCCCGTATTCATCGATTGCTCCAGCAGATAGACATCATCTGGGATATGGTAAGTTGATGAGCAAGGAGGCTCCATCGCATTAAGATGATGTACAGGTTGATACACCTTGTCAATGCCCTGAGGAAAGATCTAATTTGTGATTTTCCCAAACGACTTGGAGTCATCAAGAAACCCTTGTACAAAGGTCCTGCATGTTGCATACATTGAGCTCTGGGAGCTCTGAGGGCTTGCGGTTCTTACTGGAGCAACATACAACCACAGGGTGACTCACCCTCCCCTGGTGGTGCGCACTGGAACAAGATGATTCGCTCTCTTGTGGAACAAGATGATTCGCTCTCTTGTGGGACAAGATGATTCGCTCTCTTGTGGAACAGGATGATTCGCTCTCCTGTGTAGCAGGATTATTAGTTCTCCTGTGAGGCCTGGATTGATGTGTTCTCCATGGCGATTGTAGCAGGATTGATGTGTTCTCCTGTGAGGCCTGGATTGATGTGTTCTCCATGGCGGTCTGGATTGATGTGTTCTCCATGGCGATTGTAGCAGGATTGATGTGTTCTCCTGTGAGGACAGGATTGATTAGTTCTCCTGTCGAGGCATCCTACCCATGCAGTCTGGGACTCATGGGAAGTACCTCTCATCTGATCAATGAGCAGGGAAATGAATTTAGGGACCATAGTAGTACCGATGGACGCATCGTTGTAACTACCGTACTCCCTACGCTAGGATGACCTCCATTGATCTGGGATCAATGATACTGGTCTGGGACCAGTGGTAGGAGTTGTACCATACTATGACGCTGACTTCGGGTCGGTTGAGACTGGTCTGGGATCAGTGGTACATACTCTGAGACTGACTTTGAGTCAGTATGATACATCCTCGATCATTTCTTCTTCTTCATAATTCGGACAAAAGCAGAGTAGAACAGAACAATGCAAGAGCAGAGCAGAACAGAACAAAATAGTACAGATCAGTGCAGGGCAGAACAAGACAAAGCAGAACAAGAAAAATAGAGCAGAGCAGGGCAAGGGTCAGGCTGTACAAGGCAATGCATTTGATGGATGAATAGTAATGACCGATAGACAGATTGCAGATGAAGTTCTCCATGGTTGAGAGGGAGTGTTAAAATTGGCAACCAGGGCAAAAATTCATGTGGGTCATCTTATTCATGGCTAATAATATTTTTATTAGATTCCTCTCGTCGAGAGGTGTAGGATTGATATAAAGATCATCCAATTCCGATAAGTATTCATGGAGATATGAATTTATTTTGATTATGGAATTATTATCAAGCCGACCTACAACTCATGTAGGCTCAGAAGCCCAACAGTCGCATCTATTCACCCACCAACGTTGTGTGTAAATATAAGAGGACTTTTCCTCATTTGGAATCACTCATCTCATCACATCTCTCTCTCTCTACTGCGCAGATATGAGTCTCTTCTCTACTGCGCTGAAATGGGTCTCTCTCTCTCACACATGTGAAGCCGGAAGCTGTTGAATTTGAAGCTGCAAGTGCAGAAATAAAGATTGACTTGCGTAGCCTAGAAGATCTCCTCTTTGGAACTACGCTGTAGGTTCATCTGAACCTCCTTTGAAAGCCGCAACTTTTGGTGGTGGAATGAAGTCAATCCGACGAACGGTTTGCAAGATATCGACTGCCCTAGTTTGAAGCCGGAAACTGCTGAAACTGAAGCTGCAACTGCAGAAGTAAATATTGACTTGCGTGGCCTAGAAGATCTCCTCTTTGAAACTGCGCTGTAGGTTCATCTGAACCTCCTTTGAAAGCCGCAACTTTTGGTGGTGGAATGAAGTCAATCCGACGAACGGTTTGCAAGATATCGACTGCCCTAGTTTGAAGCCGGAAACTGAAGCTGCAACTGCAGAAGTAAAGATTGACTTGCGTGGCCTAGAAGATCTCCTCTTTGGAACTGTGCTGTAGGTTCATCTGAACCTCCTTTGAAAGCTGAAACTTTTGGTGGTGGAATGAAGTCAATCCGACTGTTGGTTTGTGAGATATGGTCTGCCCTAGTTTGATAATGAAGCCGCTAATGCTGATGCTACTGATCTAGGGTTTGCTACTGCTGATATGAATCATATTTATTGTACTATTTCTCTCTGCTAAATTATTGAAGATAAAAGAAGATTTGATCAAATGGTTTCCCCACACATTGTGGGGTTTGTCCCTGGCTAGCCGCCACATCTTGTGTCTCTTGTCTTGGCTTGTTTTCTGTCGATCGTTTAATGTTCTATATGCACTTTACTTTATGTACATGTGATTGCTAATCGGTGGAATATAATAAGAAAAATAAGCAAACTGTTATAAGCATAGAACATACCATAACTTAACAACAATCCACTTGACAATCTTCTAGATTGAGTTCTATAAAGGTCAAAAAGTTTAGTATTTTAAATTAAAAACAAAAAGAGATGTCAAGAAAGAAGAGGAAGAAGGGAAACAATGGCATAAGAGAAGAAAAATTTTCCATCTGTAACTCTAGTTTTTCAAGAGGTATAAACTAACAAATATCCTAAAGAGGAGGTCACTAGTAGAAAATCAATATATAATCTAGTGACATGAGAGACTTATAAATACTCAAAAAAATTGCATATGAAATAATCTTGGAGTATAGAGCAAGGTCAAAGATAAAATTCATATAGTTAATTCTGCAGTGAAGAGTGTTCTTGCTTAGAATAAAAAATCTAAAAATAAGTCTCTCCTCTATTAGTAACAAGCTAGAAAATATAAATATACATTCAAGAACTCAAATGCTGTTACAAATTTCCCTTGGAACTCTTGGGTCGAGTATGAATTTGGCTCGTATCTATCCTCATCATGCTTTCAGTTAGATTGTCAAGCACTAGAAGTTGACATGCGAGAAGAGGGAGATCATTCAAGAATTTGTATTGGAATATTGAAGTGCCAATACAACATATTGTTTCTACACAGTTCTGTATAGGTTTTTACAAAAGATGTTTCAAGCTGAACTTTAAATGCATAGGCATATGTTAAATTTTAATCAATGCACCCGCTTTTGACCTCGTACCAAATAGTTGGGTTTACATTTTGATGTGTATGGAGGTATAAATGAATATAAATGGATCCATCCAAGAATTAATGAGAGAGATGAGTCTAGTAGATAAAACATCATAAAGCATGCAACTGTAAACTAAACATACAACATATCAAAAATTTTAATCAATCAGCAAGCAAGAGTAAAGAGAAGTTGCATGGAGGCCCTAAAAATCATTCACATTATTTCATCTGGATGAAGATCAATATAGGAAAAAGAAACATTATCCTGAGTAAGTTGTGTTGTATATATAAGTTGGCGGCAGAGAAGAAATCAAAGATGACCACAACCATATAGTGAAAAAAGAGTGAGCCAAGCAAGGCACACAAATAGGATATCAGTTTTGCTTGTGACAAAAATAACATGCATGCAATTGCTAAAAATTTGACATTATATTCATTACCAATTTCATAGAACAGTTCATTGACATTATGTGTTGTCTTTGCTAAGGTTTCCATGAGAAATATACCATTTTCCTTTGCATATGTTTCAGCTTCTTGCAAAACAAATAGTTTTAGGAATGGGTAAAATTTATCGAAAAACATGTTAACAATACATTCAATATACCTCTAAAGCAACCCCAAAATATGAATACATAGTATGTATTATCAGTGTTGTTGAAATTGTATTCATGGACCAACAGATTTGTACTTCAAGAGTAAAACCCTACATCTACTAGTCTGAAACTTACTAATCTGAAGACTGAAACTATATATATGGTGTATGCCTATCAAAACCCTTCTCACTGGATATACTAAAATCTGAACAATATATTCAAAAGTACAGACACTACATTCTCTAAAAATTTGTCAAAAGCCAACAATATACTAACTAGTCCAACATAAACAAAATTCTGGAACATCAAGAAGAATTTGCAGAATTTCAATCACTTAACTGTTTAATAACTGAGAAAATAGAAATACAAACTCCAACTATTCACCAAAATTGATAATGATAAATACAGAACAACACACTTGCTCATTTTAAGGAAATTACAAGTCTATAAATATCGAAGATATCCCAAGATGACTAATGTTGCACCTTCATTCACTATGCCCTTATCACACACAGATATTTGCATTTTGCTACACAGATTTGTTGGTGCACCTTCCACACCACAACAAATTGCAATCATCGCTGCACAAAAACCTAGCACTCAAATTGGATATGCCCATCATTGTTGCACTAATCATAACTCCACTTGTCCTTACTGCTCTTTGCACCACAATCAACTCTGAATGGCTCTATATAGTGTGCTCTCTGCTGAAAGAGAACTAATTCCAAGCAAAAATAAATCTACAACTGTATGGGACATTGTTACCATACAATTGAGTTGTACTTGCCGAGGCAAGTGACTCACGGATACTCGACAATATTGAGAAAATGGGAATAAAAAGAAATTATTTTTTATGCAAGAAAAATAACTCAGGAGGATGACTAATGAGTCAAGATACTTTATAGAGTCCATGAGTACTCACCAATAGTCGCGAGAACCACCTTTGTCAAAACAAGTATGACAAGTATAGATCTGACTACTGAAATTCCATACTCGTAATAGTATGGTAACAATGGTAATGAGATGCAAGGTACAATTTAATGCACATGGCATACATGCAGGGTCTGAAGCTTTGCCTTGCCTACCTGGTAAGCTCACAGTCATGAGGTTGCCATCTCCATTTCAGATACTCCATATCAATCCTTCCATTGTCTTGGAAATTAAAGGCTTCATCAACATAAGGACAGGAACCAGGCTGATAAAGAGGATATGAAGCATCCTTTACCCACTTCCCTAAAAAGATATTGCACAGTTTTTCCTCATTTTTGGTGCTCTCAGAACTGTTGATATCCACTAATTTGCTTGGCTTCAAGCTTTCTTCTTCTTCTGGAACCTTGACAACTGTTATGCTCAGCTGCGAGCTTCCTTCAGTCTTCTCCTCTACATCAGATGAAAGCAGGGTTTCCTCGCAATGTTTAGCATGGTTCGCAGTAATTTCAAAGCCCGGTTGACCTGCTCTCATTCGCTTTGTTCTTGATAATTCCAGCTTTATGAACAGTGCTTGTATTCTGATCATCAGATGTAGCATCCAGATAAACATTTACTCTGGAGTTCAAACCTATTGTTCTCACCTTAAGGTTTCTAGGGTTTTCAAAAATGGAAGTTAAAGAGGGGAAATCAAGCCAAAGTTCCTTGTGGGAGTTTGAATTAGGGTTCACTACATGTTCTTCTTTCCCAATAAATAGACAGACGAATAGAAAAAATAACAGAAAGACCCTATTGGCAATAAAACCATTATCTTATTATTAAAATCAACCTCTATCAATAGGAGTTGTTTGCAATAACTACTAAAAATTGAAAAGATAAATCAAGAAGGGAAAATAATAACAGATATCACAATTTATGGGACCTCACTACAGAAAAACTAGATAGGAAACTAATATCACAGATGACAGGGTTTGATGTTTTCAGCTTTGAACAAGCCGCAAAATTTGAAAGACCAATTCAAAATGTCAATTTGAAATATGGATGGAAGGTTCCTGATAAATTCTTTGTGAAATTGATGCTAATGTCTGGTGTAAAAAAATTCAATTTGAGAACTTAGCGCTCATGCAAATGCAATAACTGAAAAAAAGTCAAGAATTCAGAAGCTGGGAACATATTTGCTATAACAAGTGGACTTGTGCAACTTTCAAAAAATATTTCCTGCAAAAGACACATGTAATGCATAAGACACAGATGTAATGCATTCCATGTAGAAACATCATATACAAAATTTCTTAATCATCCGTTGATAATTGCATTAAATATAAATTGCAACTTGTCTAAACTTGTGGGCCCACCATTTTACCACATGTTTGACTCTCTACCCACTATCTAACCATTTGTCTCTCTTTCCATAACCAATAGATTTTCCCCTAACCCCTCTGGGACCAACCCCTCTTGGTTGTTGTTTAATATACCTGTGTGTGAGATCCAAATATAAGCCAGCCCATAGTTTAATAGCTACCTCTATGTGAGCTCCAAATATAAGCTAGCCCGAAGCTCACCTCTCAACTCATTATAACTACCCTGCAACCACCTCTACGCATATGGAAGAGAAAGGAAGACTCAAAGTAGGTCGCGCAACATGGTCATAGGCATTAGTTGGTGGAACATAGGAAATAGGGGCAAGGTAGGAATACCAACCCCGTTCTACCAGCATTTCACCCAGCATACTTGTATGTTCCAGCTTCATTTTTCTTGGAAAATCTCATAGCAGAGCCCATGAATACCAACACGTTCTAGCTTCATTTTGTGTGGTAGATTTCGTAGTGGAGCCCACAAATACCAACAAGAGCATACTCGTTGTTGAGCTCTGAAACTACATCTCTCCTACACATTTTCCTAGACTTTTTCCCTTCACCAGTACCCCATAAGCTATCAAAGAACATTGCATATTGATTCTAAAAGAGCATTTAAGTGGTTTTATAACTATGTTTTTGTGTTTTCTATTTGAATTAGATTTTGCTCATTAGCTGCGGAATGCAGCCACTTTCCGCAGCTGATTCAACTTTCTGCAACTGTTTTTAAACTCTAGGTTGCAGGTGTCATCAGGCAAAACAAGACACGTGGGCAGTTCAGGAATGACTTGGACATGGATTAGGTCCTATTGGTTTAGCTGGATTCATTAAGGAAATCTGTGGTCAACGGTGGTCAAACGGTGGTCCAACGAAGGAGTCCTATGGCAACAGGACTTTGTTTTCAAACACATGAAGGATTCGTGGTCGTTCCTAGATCCTTGGGGTCATGTTGATAGCTGTAGACTGCCCCATGATGCAAATCCAACAGCCACTTTTGATAGATTGAATTTGCTAAACTCATGGATGTTGTCCTTTTACATGTCCTTTGTTGAAGTAGTTTCATAAGAAAACAGTTATGTAATTTTCCCTATAAATAATGTGTTTGCATACGCATAAAACTAGTTAGTTTTGATGTCGTTTTTCTGTTAGTCGTTGTACTGTGCCGTGAAATGGTCCTGTTGTTGTAATGAGAGGGGTCTTCCTCTGTTTTTCAATATATCAAGACTCTGTTTTATATGGCTGTGTGAGCGTAATTCCAGACTGATAATGTGTTGACCAAGGCCGTGCAGAGGGCTCCTGCACGCTGAGGTTTTGTTTTCCTTGTTGCTGTAAAGTTTTTATGTATTGTTTCCTGATTTCCATTGCACATATTTCATAGTTATCCAACTGTGTATATTTCATTTGTTATGGTATTAACATTTCATTCCTGTACATGATTTTTCAAACTTGGTATATTGTTGCTAACACTGATCAGTGTGTGTGTGTTTCAGGATAGAGTAGGCCCGGGCATTTTCATACAATTTTTGCAATAACTAGTGACATGAGATTAGCCTCTCTGTTGACTTTGCTTTTCTTAGTTTTTTTAATTCCAGTTATGCTTTGATTTCAGTCTTATTCACTTGATTTGTTAGCTAGTTTAGATATCAATTTGCTCAGATCATTGATGTTATCTTCTAAAGCCATAGCTTAGACTACTTGGCAAGCTATTGGACTATGAATGATGTGATTGGATTTTAGTTTTACTTTTCTGCAATTAGATATCAAACTGCTCATATCATTGACGTTATCTCCTAAAGCCATAGCTTAGACTACTTGGCGAGCTATCAGACTATGAATGATGTGATTTGATTTTACTTTTATTAGCTTGCAGTTTTTGATTTGTTGGGTGCAGTAGCTTAACTCATTTTTCTTTCTGTATTTAGATAAGCAGCAGAGATAATGATTTCATGATCAGTAGTTCATTATTTGTTTGATTTGAATAGCAGCACATTTTCATTCTTGTTCAAGTATTAATTCCATCACTAGTATGTTCTAAGACCTTCTGAAGTGTTGAGTTCTGGAAATCATTATAGAGGACATAATTGCCTTAAAATCTATACCCAAACTTGCCTACTAAAGTATTCTTAAAACTTAGGAATAGGATTATCATTTGCATTAGGAGACAAACCGAGATAAAACCCCCAAAAACAAGATAAAATTGATAAAAAGTAAGAAAGAGGTTGTCTTGCACATATAGTGCGCCACACTTCATCAGTTTACGACTCCCGGATTGATAATTAATGTAGCAATTTAGGACATACTAAATTGACTAAACATTTTGGCGCCGTTGCCGGGGAAGTGTAACTAGGTAGCCAATCTCTTAAAAAAAAGAAGAAGGGAAAAATTGATAACTTCTTGAAGTATGCTCTCCTCTTGCACCTAGTGTGATCTGGAGGATCAGAAAAAAGAGTTATTAGTTCAATAATTTCTTGATTATGCTCTCTTCTTGCACCTAGTGTGACCTGGAAGATCAGAAAGAGAATTATTAGCCCAACTTTAAAAAAAATGACATGCATAGAGCAAGAGATTCTAGGGGAAGGTTTATAGCTAGGGCCAAAAGTTCGATTTTCACAATTCCAGCTACTTCAAGACATAGACAAGATACACCTCCATCATCTCCGACTCATACTCCCAGCCTTTGGATTCCTAGAATTCAAGGGGCAGCAACTGAATTAGGAGATTCACTCACACTATCTACTAAATCTGATCTAGGAGAAGAACCTTTCTTCACTTCTACAGGGGGACATATTGTAATCAAAGAAGTAGAATCACCTGAAGAAGAGGAGGGAGAAACTCTTCCTCATTCACCATTAATAGAAGAACCAGAGGACTCTGAGGAAACTATCATGACAGAGGAAGTAATACATGGATTTGGAGGAGGGGGTAGAGGTAGGGGTAGAGGAAGAGGAAATAATGGAGGAGGTAGAGGTAACAACGGGGGAAATAGGGATGGAGATAACTCATTTGGATTCCCTATAGCCGATGAGGAAACTCATACAACAATGAAAAACATTTTACCATTTGTCCTCCCAAACTTTTATGGGTTGTGAAGTGAGGATCCTGAAACATTTCTATTTGAGTTTGGAGTCTTGTGCCGAACCTATGACTATATGGAAGACTCTCAAAAACTCAAACTGTTTCCTTCAAAATTGAAAGGAGTTGCTTTGAAATGGTTCATGGGATTAGTCACTCATTCTATTAGGACTTGGAATGATATGAAACAAACATTTTTGGATAGATACCTGGATTATTGTATGCCCACCAATCATAAGGATGAGGTATTCAAGATGATGCAAAAAGAAGATGAAAACTTGGAGGATTTACTCGAAAGATTTCAATACAACTTAAAGAGAGCAAAAATGAGTAATTTAGATGAGGAAACCTTGAAATCCCTTCTATTGAAAGCCATTAGAGATGAATGGATAGATATTTTAAACATGATGGGGAAGGGAGATATTTCTCAACTTCCAGTCCATGACATAGCAAAACTATGTGTCCGTCTCTCAAGGGGAAAATCTAAAACTGGAAAAGGGCCTAGAGATCCTTCTATTATTAGAGCAAACAAATCTGCAACTGGATCAGTAAGTAGGGCAGAGATTGGCAATATGCTTGATGACTTCAAAACTGATATTCTAGGGAGCCTTAGTGAACAACTAGACACCCTTAAAATACAAAACAAACAGAAAGTAGACACTGATGCCTTGGCCATCTTTTGTCCAAAATGTAGAAAGAAACATGATCTAAGGGAATGCCCCTTGGATGAAAAAGTTGTAGAAACATGTATGATTTGCTCAGAAAGCCATGAGACCAAGGATTGTCCTTCAATTCCTGGCCTCAAAGCTGTCTTTCAGGAAGATCCAAATTCAGTAGAGTCCCTTTGTTTTTTTTCAAGAAGACCTTGGTAGGGGCAACAAAATCAAGGATTTAACAACCCTATGAACTTTCAGCCCCCGCCAAATTGGAATTCTTGGCAACAACCTTGGCCCCAACCTCAAAATCCATATCAATCATGGGCACAAGGGATGCAAAATCCTTATGGGAGATTTACTCAATTTTATCAATATCCTCCATCTTTTCAAAATCAACAAAATCCACAACTTCCAAATCAAAACCCACAACTTTCATTGCCATTTCCACAACAACAACCTTCTCAACAAAATCCAAATCCTCAACTCTTGCTTCCATTTCAACAAAAGACAAATCAACTACCAGCTCAACCATTTCCAAATCCCAGCAACAAAAATCCTCAGAATTCTTACATGGTAGAAGGACAACAATTTCCTACCTATATGATTGTTTCTCTTAATGATGTTCAACTCAGATCTGGTAGAGTTTTAGAAAAACCTTCTATAGATGTTCAAGAGCAAGGTACTTCTGAGGAGGATTCTCTTAAAGTCAATAAAGGTTTTGAGGAAGCATTTCTTCAAAACCCAATCATTCAAAAAGAAAAAGAAAAAGAGTCAACCCCCACAACTCATATAGTTGAGCAACCTGCATCTTCATCCACACCTCCTTTCCCTAAAAGATTACAAATTGACAAAGGGGTGGAAACGCAAATCTTGTTGCCTGACTATGACTTTCTAGATGAATTAAAGAATGTCTGTATCAAGATTCCCTTGCTACAAGCCATTAGAGAGATTCCTATTCTAGCAAAAACAATAAAGGAGTTGAGTCTTAAGAGACCAGGAAGGAAACCAAGAGATACAAGAAGAATCCACTTGGTAGGGAAAATAACAGATATCATGATGGGAAAAATTACCATGTAGAAGTATGTAGATCCAGGTAGTCCAATTGTCAAGACACATATAAATGGGATAGAAATTCCAAACACTTTGATTGACTTAGGGGTCGCTATCAACATAATGAGTAGACAGACTATGGAACAACTTAAACTTCCTAATCTTCTTTTTACACCCACCTTACTGCAACTTGCAGATAGATCAATAATCAAACCAGATGGTGTACTAGAAGATATTTCAGTCTCCTTAGATTCTTGGGAGTATCTAGTAGATTTCATGATTTTTACTCCCAAGAGTAATCTAGGAGGACATCCACTCATCTTAGGAAAACCTTGGCTAGCCATAGTTGATGCTTTCATTAGTTGTAGATCTGGAGATATGTACATTTCTGATGGTAGTTCAACAAAGAAATTCAATCTGTATCCTCCAGCAAAAGCAATTACAAAAGTAGGAGACAATGAATGGGTCGATGATGAAGATATTATACAACATGTCTTTACTCTTTCTGAAATTAGTGAAGATAGTCAAATTTTGAACACATTAGAAAACTTTGAAACATTTTCAGAATATGACCACACACAATTTCAGTTAGATTCTGATATTGAATATCTATCATCAAGACAAATGTCTCTTTACTCTATGGAAGAGTTTGGTAGCTCTACCATTGAAATTTTTCCAGGTAAAACATTGAATATCAACAAAAATTTGGAAAAGTCACAACAGGAAGAGCTAACCAAAATCTTGCAAAAACATTCCACTGCATTTGCATGTTAGTATACTGATATGAAAGGTATTGATCCTAAGACTTGCATCCATCATATCTATCTTGAGGAAAACAGTAGACCAATTAGACAACCTCAGAGAAGGATGAATCCAAATCTTAGGGAGATAGTGAAAGAAGAGCTCCAAAAACTACTCAATGTAAATTTCATTTACCCAATTTCAGATAGCCGATGGGTTTCTCCTTTGGTTATAGTACCCAAAAAGAATGGTAAATGGAGGGTATGCATTGATTACAGGGAATTGAACAAAGCAACCTTGAAGGATCACTTTCCCTTGCCCTTTATTGATCAAGTATTAGATACATTAGCAGGCAAAAAGTACTTTTCATTTCTGGATGGTTTTAGTGGTTATAATCAAATTCAGGTAGCACCTGAAGATCAAGATAAGACCACATTTACCTGTCCATGGGGAACTTTTGCTTATCAAGTGCTTCCTTTTGGATTATGTAATGCACCTGCAACATTCCAAAGAGCAGTACTAGGAATTTTTTCTGATCTAATCCATGATTGTGTAGAGATTTATATGGATGATTTTACAATTTATGGTGATTCGTTTGAAGAGGCATTAGAAAATTTGGAAAAAGTCCTTATAAGATGTAAAGAAACAAACCTTTCACTAATCCATGAAAAATGTTTTATGATGTTTACTAAAGGTATTGTATTGTATTGTTTACTGAAGACTCGAGTACGCCCTTGATGGAAACTCGAATTATATAGCCTAGAAGGATCGCATGGAAGTAGTATTAGAGGATAACGGTCTAAAGGACTTCATTGATCAAGAAGTCCCCAAACCGGCAGCGGCTAATGCTACAGAATTGGCGGAATGGAAGAAATGTGTGGCTAGAGAAAGGAGAATCCTTCTGGAGGGAGTTCGAGACCACAGAGTCTCGAGTCTCCGTGGGAAGGAGACACCATTTTCAATGTGGAAAACATTGAAAGATCTATATCAGAATAGCAGCGATCAGAGGAAGCTGGCGCTGAAAGACAAGCTTCGGAAAATCAAGTGTGAAAAGGGCAACACGATCTATACATATCTGAACAAGCTCACCACCTGCAGGGATGAGATTGGAAGTGTAGGGATCATGACAGCCGATGATGACATGGTGAGTCTTGCGCTCCTCGGTCTTCCTAAGAGCTGGCATAGCTACCAAGACTTGGTAAATGGAGGAGAGAAATTGCCAGATTGGGAACAACTTTGGTTAGATCTGATGCAGGAGGAGATAAGAAGAAGCACTAGAGATGGTTCTTTATCCAAGGAGGATGAAGAAAATTGTGCCTTAGCGAGTAAGGCAAAGAAATGGAAGGAGAAGGATTCTCATTCCAAATCGATTTCTTCCTATGGTGGGAAGAAGTTTGACAAATCGAAAGTGCGATGCTTTTGTTGTCATGAGGTGGGCCATTTTGCTACAAATTATCCACTGAAGAAATCCAAGATGGGATCCAAGGAAGGATTTAAAGGTGAGGCATTGGCCTCACAGTTCAAGTTGGATTTCACCCTCTTCGCATGCATGGTTTCATCCATGGTGGGATGTGGTTGGTTTCTCAAGCTTCTTTCCACATGACTGGCGACAAGAGTTTGTTCAGTACCTTGGAGGAGAAAGATCTCCAGATACTCATAGTGATAGGTAATGATGAAAAGTATAGTGTCTCAGGTGTAGGCACAATTGTTTTTCAGAGGGAGCATGGATCTCGCATTACCTTGACTGATGTCAAGTATGTACCAGGACTGAAGAAAAATTTGGTGTCGATCGCAATGCTGGAAGACAAAGTCTATGATGTAGTCTTCAGTAAGGGAAAGGTTTTCCTTCGACACATCACCACCAGACAGGTGAAGCAGATCGGTTCAACTATTAAGAACCTGTATGCTCTTGATGTTCAAGATGCATGCAAAGACTTGAGGAGCAAGGCAACTGATGGAGACTTGGTGGTTGAGAGGGAGAGTACATTACCTCTCAACATGCAGTGCCAAAAGAAGTCTTAGACAATTATGGAGGAGCCACAATTGGTGAAGCAGCTTCAAGAGGTTGGAGAAGCCACAACTAGAGAAGCCAAGAGGAGATCGAGGGGAGGCATCTACTCATGTAGAGACCTCCAGTAGGGGGAAATTTTGAGCCAAGTGGGCAGAGGGATCACATGCATCTATACCTCTAGGTAGGAGGTGGGGCGATGTGGAGTGACAATCCCAAGAAGGCTGGAATAGGGGCAGGATCATTGAGGTACCCAACCTCTTTGATTAGACCTTGCTACGGGAGCCCCAATGAGGAGTAGCACGACTAGCTGAGTGGGTAGAGACAGATGTGGATGGAGTGGTAGAGAGAGCTACAGTGCAAGAATCCCAAGACAGTGCAGAGCTAGCAGATTGCAACAATGCGAGAGGCATAGGAGTGTTGCACCAGTGCAGGATGGCACAAAGAGGTGTGCAATGGTGCGAGATGCATGGAGTGTTGCAGCAGCTAAGAGGTCACAGAGGGAGCACTTATATGCAGCAGAGGAAGCTTCAACATCAGAGGATGTTTCTAGCCCAACAGGGAGGTCAGTTGGGAGATTTTTTGTTTCTAGAGTTGCTGGAGCAACAACACTTGAGAGAAGTGTTGCATGCAGAACATTCCAAAGGTTTAGGATCGAGTTCGAGTTGAATGCCTTTCTTGTTGAGAGGGAGTGTTGAAAATAGCAAAAAGAAATGCTAAAAATAGAAGTGCTAAAAGTAGAAGTACTAAAAATAGCACTGCTATAAATAGCAGTTCAGGTACTAGTGTTGGACATAACAACAAGGAATGAAAAATGGAAGTGCTAAAAATAACATTGCTATAAATAGTATTTCACGATGGATTCCTATTTTAGTTAGTCCCTGAACTAAAATAGAGAAATAAAATTCGAATTTGTTCTTAGCAGTTGTTTGATTAATAATTAATTAATTCATCTTAAGTTAATTAGTTGTAGAAAATCAAACATGAAGTCTATGTGAGGACATCCAACAATTATCCCATTAATTGAGGAATTTATCCATCAGTTAAAGAGATAAGGATGAGTTGTAATTAGTTAGCTCAATTAACTGAGTCAAGTCCAGTTAGATTAATTCAAAAAGTTTGTTGAATTAATTGTGAGTTCAGTTAGTTAATGCATGCATGCATGTAACTGTTGCACTTCAGATAACTGAATATTCTCTCATAAATAACTCATGCATGTCAGTTCAGTCAGAGACCCAGTTGAGATCAGAGGAAGGGACAATGTACTATTAGTTGGAGGATTTTTCCTATATAGGAAACTCATCCATGCGGAAGGAATTATCTCCTTCAGGTTTGTGCAGTTATTTCTGAGCCAAGTGAGCAGTGTGAGGTGGGAATTCACACAAGTGGAAGCACTGGACCCCAAGAAAAACTGTGCAAGGAAATCAGAGGCTTGGAGGGCAGAGGAGAAGGTTTGTGAGAAGCCTTTCACTGTCTATGACCAACAGTTGGATTGCAGAGAAAGTAAGATAGCTTGTGAGCTGATTCTTTTTGTAATCTGAACATATTTCCACTTGTATGATAATACAAAGATTTGGGTTTTAGGTTGAGGCTTTCCCCGGGTTATTCTTCTTTGTTCATGTGTGATTGATTTCTCATTCTTAGTTATATGTGTTCTATTTGATCTTGCTCATATTCGATTAAGCTTCTGCAAAGTTTGTTGTAGAAGTAGATCTTGTATTTTTCTTTAGTATATTGCATAATCTGTTGTTCTACAGTGGGAATTTCTACATATGTGTGATAAGTTTGTTATACCAGCAGTCTCTCTAAATCCTTTAGATATTAATTATCTAGATGGTCATGGTTGTAATCAGGTACATGATGGTGTGATTCTACCATCATTGGATGAAAAGCTTGAATATATTATTCATGATATTTTCAATTGTAAATCTTTTATAAGTCAGGAGGAAGATATTACAACTTTGAACGATCAAGAGATTTTTTTGACTGATCTACCTCACTGCGCTATCCATCAAGAATATAATATGTTTAATCTTAAATCTGATCAAACCAATGGCATTATTAGTGTTTTCATTGATACATATGATGATAGTGGTGCATATTTACCTATTGATTTTTCTAATCCACCCAAATTCGATGATCCACCATCAGAAAGTTCAAAGACCTGTCAAGAAGTTGAGGCACTTCAGCCCCTGCTGATGGTTATGTCAGGTTCTCGCAATCCCATTGATATCTATGAACTAAGTTGGATCTATATTTTCACACATAATTCTTTCCTCAACATTCATCCACTGGAAGTGAGCTCATTCTTGAATGACTTTCAATGTTTTCAAGCTAATCCCATAAACCCTCAAGATAGAGCTTTTGATCAAATATAAAATGCTTGTTTGGTTAATTCTTCATCATGTGAATCCACTACACTACACCCAGGGTTGGAGAGAATATATTTCGTGGATCTACACAGTTTCAAAGCATATCATTATGATTATCAAGGCAAGGGTAATTTTGTGTTGGATAATTTCTCTCTGTCAAACTTCTTCGATATTTCGAGATTGATTACTTTCTCATTTTTCTTGTGTATGTTATGAAGCTAATCATATTTTGGGTACAATCTCTCTTCTTGAATGATATAAAATTATTGAGTCATTCAGTGAATCAACACCCTTGTGGTTATATGAATACCTGGTTTGATTTGACCCTTGTTTCCAATCTTTCTCCAGCCTGGTATTCTTATTGGTTTCCCAAATTTGTAATGTTAGAAATCGTCTTTAATACCTTAAGTTTTCAAATTGTTGTCAAGGTGTCTAATTAGATACAAAGGGAACCAATGGAGAATCAAGGATATTATAGTCACCGATATGATCATGATATTGGTTCTAACAATTATCTCTCAATTAATCTTTTTCCCATTGAGCATACCTAATGATAGTTGTTTTACATTGATTATTTTTCTTGAACCCAATGATATACATGGTTTATCATTTCACGATTCTGATGTTAGTTGGATATTCGAGGCACTTCAATCTGAGATGATGGTTATGACAGGTCCCCGCCATCTTGATAAGGCTTCCGAATGAGATCAGATTGAATTCCCTTTAGAAGATTCTCTTTTTAATTTAAACGAGTCTATTGAAAATTCATTTTCTTAGGAGTATCAAGGTTTTCAAATTTGTTGTTTTTAATATCATGATCCAATCGTTGAATGGTTAGAGCAATCTTAACTAGAAAGCTCAGTCACAAATAAAAAGTTTAGATCTTTCTTGGTGTTTGCTAAAACTAAAAACACAAATGAATGTACTTCCATGCGCTAACTTAAAAGTTTGTATGATTGTAATTTCAAGCAACAAGATAAATCTTGAGAATGGTTAAATCTAGTTAGTATGACACATCTTTTTGTTGATAAACAAGAGCTTCATTTTATTGTGAAATCTTTTCGAATCATTAACTTTACTCTTGCACAATGTTTTATATTTCTTTTACTTGTTCGCATCTTTTTGTTTTCAGGTTGGGAGCGGCTACGATGGCTACTTTGGAAATGTCATTACACTTATCCCTCACCTTATAGCTTGTTAGGTTATGAGTATGTTAGGTGAATTTATCTCTCTAGTTGCATTGCATGATCCTCCATTGCATCCCTGCAATTTGCTCTTATCTAGCCTTTGCATTCGGTTTGTTTTTTTTGTTTGTTTCCCTTGCTCCTTTTCAGTTAAAGTTTACTTCTGCTCTGCATTTTATTTTGTTTTTGTGTTATGCCTTGTCTAGTCTTTCTTGCTTTTCTTTAATAAGACTCTACATGAAAATTCTCTCACTTGGCTCAAAAAACAATGTGGCAAAACTGAAAAGGGAAATTGTGATGACGAACAATGTTTGGCTTATCTATTATCCTTTTCTTTATCTTGGGTTTACTTATCTTTAAATTCAATGATGTTTGAATGGAAAATACGATGCATTGGAAAGCCTTTGGTTGAACCATAAAGCCCGTATCTATTCTAGGATCTTCATTCCTTGACTCGATGTTGTAACTAAATGGTGTTCTTCTTGCCAATCCAATCAAGTAGAAGAAGGGAAAGAGGAAAATAAACAACAATAAAACCAATATCATAGGTATATATAACCTTCTTTGAGGGAACAACCTCTTCTGCCCTCAATAAGTTGGGATCCCTCTTCCGCCCCAGTGAAATAAATAAGTGCCTAAGCATAGTCATATAAACAAATAAATAAAAAGTGGAAGAAGAGAAAGGATTCTTGCACAGATAGGTGAAGAAAGTAACTTTGCTAGGGTATTGTTAAGGCTCGCTAGTACCAAATAAATGCTTGTGTTCCTATAGGGACTCCATCAGGGTACTGTATAGGCCTGCTGGAAATAGAGAAACACCAAAGATGAAAACTAAGACTTTGAGTATCTTAAACTCCCAAATTTATATTAGCATTCTCCATAATCAAAACAAATTTTATTTGACAATATTTTTTAATGTGTTTAGCCGAGAAAAGGAATAAGGAGATTGTATCCATAACTAGGTCAAATGGGGGAGCTAAGCTAATCCATGTGATGAACCAATACTTCCTGAAATATTGAGACATTGCACTTAAAGATAAAACCTTAACATAGAAGTTAGAGTTCCACTAGTGTGTCGCCAAGTGTTGACATTGTAATCAACATCCTCTAAAATTTTACCTACACATGAATTTTGGAGCCTCTTGAGGATCCAATTATCTATCATTCCATAGTCTCTTCATGATAGATTAATGTTATTCTAAGTGTTGAAGTATTCTTTGTGGTTCTAAGTGTCAAAGTCACTTCCTCACACATGCTCAGTCTATAATGAGTTCATGAGCGGATTTCTTTACACAAGCTTGAATAGCACAATCTATCAAGAAAGTGCTTGTGCAATGTTCAACCCATGTTGACAGTTAATGTGCACTTTCAATTGGCAGTCTCTCACTTTTAGTTACGATTATACTTGCATTTCGATGAATTTTTTCAACTATTGCTTTTGTGCACCTTCACTTTCACAAGTGTCGCTTTCATGTTTACGACTATTGTTTGCTTGTTTTCACTTTAATAAGTTTTATTTTCATGTTATCTTCGTTATGGCATCTGTCACTTTCAATGTCATTCGTATTTGCAAGTGTCGTTTGCAATTTTCTCTTACTGTTGCAAGTGTCATCTTCCGGACATGGGAAGTGTCACATGATGTAAAATCAGAGTCTTAGCTCATTTCAGGAGGAAAATTTGGTACTAATGGGTCCTATCTATCATATAGACATGTATTAGACTCATTCCAAAAGTTTTAAGCACTGTCGTCGCAAAGTATATCTTTAGTGTGGAACTTAGAGGAAAGTGTTGTGTTGTAGTCACATCAATGAGATCATGTTAATTCTGGGTGTTGAGTGTTCAATGTTGTGTCATCGATTTTTCTGAGTTTGTGATCATGTTTAAGTCCTATCCTAGTTTCATCTTTTCCTCATTGATCCCACGCTTAGTCGAATTCCAGAAAACATCTTGCCCAATCATCTTAGACTCATTCAGCCTCCCCGAATTGTGCATTGCACAGTAGAAAGCCTCAAGGTGATCCCTTGCCTCTTGGAACCGTGCAATGCATTTTTCCTGCCTCAAAGGACTACACATTGCACAACCACATTACTCAAGATCAACCTCCTTCTCCCCAAAATTGTGCAATTCATCCTTCTAGTTAGCCTCTTTCTGTGTATTGTGCAGTTGCAAGTCCAAGTTGTCTCGCTGAACTACGTAATTGTGCAATCATGTTTCCCAGTCCCTCTTCTGAACCACACACTACATTGTATCAAGGCTCAAGAATGCCTAACTGAGCTCCTCAACTATGTAGTCATATTTTCCAGCCTTCACAATTTTGCATTCCGCGGTCTCAAGCTTCAATCCATCACTCCTAGCCCCGAGAACTGCACACTGCAAAATCACTAAGTCTTCCTCCCTGTCCAGTTCCCAATCCCATCTCAATCAATCATTTGATTAGGATATTTCCGGATTGATATCGTATTTTCATGAGTGGATTCCAATTGCAAGTACTACATCTTGACATGATAAGATGATGCTTGGAGAGGAAGAGAAGAAGATCATATGAGAAGAAACTTGTGAAGTTGGAACCATCAAGAAGTCGTTGAAAGGAAACTAGCTCACAACAAAAGAACAAAGATCAAGATCGCATGAAGACTCCATATCAATAAGCCTTCTAGAGGATGAAGATGAAACACATGCAAGTTTTTTCATGAAGATTAAAGGGAAAGCAACAAGAAGAGCAACTTGGAAATGCCACATCATAATGAAGTTCCATGTCATTATTACCAAGTCATGGCTTGTACAGGAGTCATCTCAAGGGTCACATGTGTCATAGTGTCTTGCCACATCATTTGTGGAATTTATTTGTATAATTTCCCAAAATGAGAAAATGTAGATATGTGGAAGACCAAGGGTCCCACATGGAATATGCAGAGTCACTATTGAGTTCTAAAGGCATATATAAGCTCAAAGGTCATGTAAGAATTTGAAAAGTTGTTGTAGAAGCTTAAAATTCATGAGGGAGGTCAAGAGTCACATGCCAGGTGGAGAGTCACCTCTTTTATCATAAATATGCCCTCATAACTCAAGCAAAGGACTTTTGGGACTTGAACTTCCCACCTTGGCTACTCTATCATTGGCATAGGAGAGAAGATATTTTTTTGGAGGAGCAAGTGGTGAATTCATGTTCCACTATTGGAGCTAGTGTGGTAGCATTTGACTTGTATATCTTGGCACTCCCACTTAATATATGAAGCTTGATGAGCCAACACATTTCCATGCATGTATTGTGAATATAGTAAGACTATTCTTTATATATTTGAGGTATATGTTTTTTCACATGTACTAAGGAAATTGAACTATTTCAGTGACTTTGGTACTTATCTTGTTGAAGGTGTGTTCTATTTGGTTTTATGATCATGGTTTTCTTGTGCACTACTTTTCAGGTTAACTAATGATCCTCTTATGCCCTTATGCTTCTCTTTTAGGATAGTACTATTACTTTTATTCTAGAGGCTCACTCTCTTTCTCCTTGTTGTGAAAGTACCTTATATAGATCACAATTGTATGCCTCACAGTGTCAGCTTACTTGTTCCAAGGAATTTGTGTATAACCTCTTTTGTTTATAATGGAAACCAAGGAAAATCCCTAAGGACAATGGAAACTAGTCATATTTCTCCATATTTCCCATTGGAGCTCCTACTCCAAACTGTGTGAGGTCTAATTGGGACTTCAAGGGAGACCCCCTTGGTTGATGGATTTCTAGCACTGCTAACATCCCAACAATTTATCCATGAAATTAAATGTTGTATTTATAGTTTCTGTAAATAAAGAGAGAAAGGTCATAATAGGAGCAATAGAAAGGAGTTGGAAATTTGTTTGAAAACTAGATGGATAACTACCTCACAAATAAGATGCACATGATGTTGGTGATTCTGAGATACACATTGTTGTTTTTGTATTTTGCTTTGATATGATAGAGGATTTGGTTCTTTCATTGTTTAGAAGCTCATACATTAGTGGTAACAAGAATATGGAATCATCCAAAGGAAAGTTGTATTATTACATCCTCTATTGATAACACAGTTAGAGTTTGAAAGAATTGATTACTGTTATTTTTGTACCTTGCTCTTTGCTTACCTACTTGGACATGTTCATATCTTCAACATGCATAAAGGAATAGAGAGAGCAGTTGTCTAGTCAATCTAAGAGATCCAATCCACGAAGGGCCATAAGCATGTTAATGACTAGAATTCAAATCACATATGTATAATGCGTGTATGCATTTTATTAGCTAAACTCATTTTTCAAGTGTCTCTATGGGTAAGATTTAATTCAAATAGAAGACTAAATGATGCTTACTTTCCCTGGAGGAGATTCTCAAACCTTTTAGAGTTGAACCATGTAATCTGATAGTAGCTTGTTGCAAAGTTGATAATGAATCTATACTAAAGGAGTGGAGTATTTATGAAATCAATGGATATCCCCTTCATAACGTTCATTGATAACCAGACCCCTTCCATTGATGTCAAAAGGGGAGGTAAGTTGAGGAGAAATGCTTCTCAAGACAAAAGGGGGAGGATTATTGTGTTGCCATCAATGCCAAAGGGGGGTATTATTGGCATTGTTGTCATTGATGGCAAAGAAGAAATGAAGGAGCAACAGTGTAGGTGTTGTTGAGCTGGAGTTGATTGACATATGATGATTGGCTTGTTATGTTTGATGGATTGGGTATGTTGGTTGATGGCTTGGGTATCTTTTTGTTTTTATTGATGGATGCACATTTGGTAAGGTGTTGTGATGCTTGTGAGCAGCAAGGCAGAACAAAGAATGTTGCATAAATTATTATGTAATAGAGATCAAGGCAATGTGACACATTGAGTTATGTTTGTGTTGATGATATGTTGTGAAGGATTTGTGATGTTTATTATTGAGTTGATGATAGATGCTTATGTTTTTGTGTTCTATATTGTTGGTCATTGTTTTGCTTGATGAAAAGGTATGTTTCTTGATGATTGTTATGCTTATGATGGTTGATAGAAGTATGTGAGGAGGTATGAGAAAGAAGGTGTGCTTGATATGCCATGTTTGCAAAGCATCTTGGTATGCTTGATATGTTGCAAGGTATGTTGCAGAGACTATTGATTGTTGATGACATAATGTTGCAGCGATTGTCATGATGCAAGGCGAAGGTAAGAGGCAAAGAAAAGGAAAAGATATAAGGTAAAGGCATGAAGAATGTTGTTATGCTTGTGATTTTTTGATGTGTTATAGTGTTTATGTATTGCTAATGTATGTTTCAAAGGCTATGGTTACTATGATTATTGATATAATCATTATAAGTGGCTAAAATAATATTTCGTGAAGCATTTATTTTATTTTAATATCCAAAATGTCAAAAAGTGTGGAACGAATGTGTGGAATGCTAAGACAAAATTATTTTCACTTCATATTCTAGTATTAAACATTAACAACCATTAAAGCTTATTTATAAAAGTATGTGAGGTTGGAAGGCTGAAAAGTTAGATATTTAGAGAATGTGAGAGCCGATTGAGGTGTTGTTACTTGGAACATATAGAGCTAATGTGAAAAATATTTGAGGAGAAGAAGTAGAGACAAAGATAGTGGTATGCAAAGTTATAGACTAGGTAAACCAACATATTATTTCTTGTATGTTTCAAGGGATTGTACACTCCTTTTAAGTTGTAGTTTGATGAAAAACAAGTTGGACCTATTGAGGTAGGAGCCTCCTATAGGTTGTAGACCACAAAAAACTTGTGGGAGTTGGATCTTCCTTGCAAGTTGAAGCTTGCAAAAGAAAATGAGGTAGCAACCTCCTATAGGTTAGAGTCTACAAAAATTCAAATGTAATAAGGGAGTAGGAGCTTGCCTTCACATCACAACAATACAAAAAATCATGATTTTCTCCCTTTATGGGTTTCCACTTATGTTTGGTGTCCATGTGTTTCTTTTATGTGCTTATTTGATGTTATGGTTTACATATTACATGTTGGTTATATATTAAATATGTTGTCCATAAGGTGTATGTTTCTCATTTAATAGGCCAATTAACCATTGAAAAGTAATCAAAATTTAATGTCCATGAATGTATTAAACTGATTCAACCCCCCTCCTAGTTGAGTTAAGTTTCAAACATAAATTTTCGAGCAATATGATTATAGTAATGAGAGTAGCCACAATTTGTCCAAGATGCCAATTTGTTGAAATTGTTGACGAAAAAATATGTCATAATGAAGGATTAGGGAGGCCAACAAGCTTGAAGGATGTCCTGATGAAGGAAATTGTACTGAAGAAAAGGCAGTGACAACTTCCAAGTAAATCTCCAAGATCTATCATGCAACAGATGGCAACATAAAGAAGTATGAAGCAAGGATTCTCCTAGGAAGAGGGAGAGAGAATTATGAGAAGGAATTTGCTCCATAAGGTTTTGTACATACCTTGGGCATAACATCCTCAGAGTAATGGATATCTAACGAGTCCTGGTTGATGTTTTATGGCTTATTTTTGATAGAAGCAAAAGGACTCTCATGACAGAGGGAGCAATAGTGATAGGGAAATTTTCCTTCATGATAAAGGGAGAAGTCAAGCCTTGCTTAAATGACAGAGAAAGTTGACCTCTGAGTTCGAGATGAAGGACCTTGGTTGGATACTTTACTTCTTAGAACTATAATTTTGACAAAAGCTGAGTAAGCATGTTATCATGATCCTTCAGAAATCTAGGATGATGGACAACCAATCCATAGACATGGTAACTAATCTGTAGAAGCTAAGTGGTAGAGGGAGAAGCCAAAATTTCCACAACATGATATATTTTAGTGTCAAAGGGAGCACCCAGTTAGGGTGATCGAAAAGTAGCTATGGCACAATGTGTGCTAAGGTACCGACATGGTATAGTTGGATGTGAATTAAGAAGTATAGTTGTAGGGGTATACAATTCAGATTGAGCAGAGAGTTCTAAAGATAGGAAAATCACATCATAATGATGATTCAATTTGGATTATGCTTGGATAGGAAGCAAGCATCTATCGCACTTAGGACTGCAGAGGTTGAGTATATTGCAACTAGTTTGGCGAGTTGTGATGTAATGTGGCTTCGGTAACTACACGCATGATAGTTTAATCAGGTGTAGGAGATGACCATAATGACAGTTCAAAGCACATTGAGATCAAGAAAGAAACATGGTACAAAAGGCAACAGTGAGGCTCCAATGCATTTCTATAGTAAGGTAGGTTTTTTACATTTACACAATGCCTCAGTCCCAGAGTGAAGTTTGTACACTTCAGTGTCAAGCTTGAGAAGTTTGTACACTTCAGGGACAAGATTGATAAGTTTTTATACTTCAAGGACAAGTTGGAGTGGTTGATAATGTTTTCCTTAGTTAGAGGGAGTGTTGATGTTGTTGCATCAAGGGGAAGACATTCTCTCTAGGTCATAATATAGACAGGTCGAAGTATTGGCCAGGGCCACAAAATGTCCCTAGAGAGAATGGCCCAAAGAGAATCAAGGCTTAGATTTCTCCCCAAATGGGAGATTGAGTACCTTTAGCATCAAGAAGGAGAGTTACCATTCAATTAGCATGCAATAATGGTAATATCCTAGGGTTTCACCATAGGTCATAGGTGTTGACCAGGTTCTAAGTGATGACTTGGATAATTGGTGAATTACTCCAAGTGATGACTTGTTGAGCATGATGTTGATGTAGGATAGTTTCCATGGGTAGTGGATTGACACATCAACATAGCTAGCTCATTCAACCTTTCCTTAAAGAAGATAACATCCATGGAAGTCATTATGAATACCTCCCTAGCTAAGAGGGAGTGTTGGTCTTTTATAGCTTCGTTTAGTCTTCAAAATTTGTATTAGCCCTCCAAAATTGACAAATACGAATTGCACTTCACGTCGTCTTCATAAGAAGAAAATTTGAATATCAAAAACATGAATTTTACCTCCAAAATGTAAAGTTGGCTCCTCCATTTCTCAATTCAACCCCAGTGAAGGGACACACCCATTCGGGCTCTTGAACCGCTTCTATATAGGCCATTCGTCCTCGTCAATAGAGTAAGAATTAAGACTAATTCTAAGATAAACTTTAGACCAATACGAGGAAGAATTTTAGGCTAATCTTAGGCTTAATCTACGACTGAAAAGAAGGACGAATCTGAGGCCTAGTCTAGGTCTCGAAAGAAGGACGAATTTTTTTAGGCTCAAGCTGACCAAATTTCTAAGACTACTCTTATGTTGGTTGACCGGATATGATCTAGGTTTGATTCTTGTTGTTCTTGTTCTTATTTTGACTAGAAAGAATAGATGTATTCCTTGTTAAATGGGCAAATTATCTAAGGAAAAAATTGTTAGGTTTCCCCTGTGTGGGTTTTCCCAGGGTAAATTTTGTGTCCTTTCGTCTGGTTGTCTCTTCTTGATCTTAATATCATTATTGTTCACTGTTTAAGATTTTCTATGTGTAATTGCTTGATGATGAATATGAGATAAATTAATGGATAAAATCAATGGAAGTAATTATCAATCTCAAAAATATGAAAAATCAACAATATGTGATATGTGATAGGTTGGAGGCAAAATTTCAAGCTTATGGTACATGAGGATGGGTGAAGTGTTCACCTAAAACATCGGACATCTCAGTTTTCTACACAATTTTTTCTATAATTTTTTTTTAACATAAATTCAAATTATGAAAATCTGCGGTTTATGATATGTGATATGCTCACTTGTTTAGAACTCACCATTGCATCACTTCAAATTCAATGTTTTTGCGACACATAGAACATTGCATTTTAGTGACATAATTTTATTATTTTCACGAGTATGTATTGAACAATGGCATTGTGTGTCAAATGGGACTTTGTTAGGTTAGATTGTAAGGTTGTGGTGATTTGTATTTTCATGAATATTAAAATTCTCAGGAGACATGTTTTGTTCCTCGTAGTGTTATTCATCCAGATCCGTCATTTCATGTTAATATCTTCATTGCACTTACTTGCAATGGCTCACTTGTGACTGCTTGAAGAGTTTTTTGAAAAATACTTCAAACAAACTATATTTCATTTGATATTTTAAAATATGTTAGAACTTAGACTTTTGTTATCCATATTGAAAATGAGATTGTTTTTCGGATTAATCACATCATTAAGATTTAGTCAACATTTTGAACCATCTAATACGATTCATCCTTAAGGCAAACATGTTTCATCTAAATGTGGTTCATCTAATATGGTTCACCTTTATTTTGAGAATGAACCACATTAGATGATTCAAAACGTTGAACAAATATTAATGATCTGATTAATCTAAAAAACAATCTCATTATTTTAAAATATAAATTTTCATAATTTAAAATTTGTATCTTCTGCGCCATGATCACTGATGGATTGTAAAGTATAATACCTAAAATTTAATTTAATTTCTTGTAAAAATACACTAGTTACACATAAAAGCCCCAAATCATAGGCCATTTATGCCCTATTTATTAAAATAAAAACTTTGTTCACTTAACATAATATTGGTTATCTTTAATGCATAAGTGAAAAAGATTCAGCCATATTTTAACCATAAAGGATCTCTTTCTTCAGAGTTTTGTAAGTCTTCTCTCCAAAGATGATAAAGGTAAATATTTTCAAATCTTTGTTCATCCAAAGAAGAAATGCATAACACATTGTCTCGGAGTTGTCTATAATGCGACTTTTTGAAGATTCCGGTGACGGAATCTGGCGAAGAAATTGAGGTCAAATCTTGATTTCTTGCAGTTAAAATGGTTTTTTAACTGCATATTTGGATTCAGCGCCCTGAAAAACCCCTGGGACGCTTTCATTGTGCAGAAACTAGCTATCAAACTTGCGATTCCAATAATTCTTGCCGGATTTCGACTGGAAAAATCCGCCGGAAAGACTTTCAAAAAGTCGCGTTATAGACAACTCCCATTGTCTCTCTCCTAGGATTCAGTGAAAAACATCTTAGTGTTACAAATTAAATTGGTTCAGTCTTCTTTGTTAACAGAAAACCCCCAATCCATAACAGTGGATAACAGAAAACCGCCTTTTTGCCCAGCGGATTAACAAATAACCCCCAATCCATAACAGCGGATAACAGAAAACCGCCATTTTACCGACCGGAAGGGGGTGGCTGAGAATTGAACCCTGTCTTGTAACGATATTCAGCGCTGCCATGGATTTATGTAGAAGAAACACTTTGGAATAAAATACAATCGCGTCGACAGCAGGGATCGAACCTGCGCGGGCGTAGCCCAACAGATTTCAAGTCTGTCTCCTTAACCACTCGGACATATCGACAAGATGTTGATGATCTTGAAATATTCATGTATTGATATTAACCCTTTGCAATTTACAAAAGGAGAATTTTATTGAAAGAGCAAAATCATGAAATATCTTTTATTAATTCAAGTCGTCTCTTGTTGTCCACGAAGGCCAAGCCGATGAGACTTCATCGATTTTATTTTTTCAAAATAAGTAGTTTGTCCTCTTCTGATTTATTTAAATGTGTTTTTGGAAAAATCAAAATCTCTGAAACGCTTCCGTTTTTACGAAACGGAGAGAGCTTTGAAATATCAATATATTGCAGTAAATAAATAATAATAGATAAATATCTTGTATTTATTAATGGTTGTGATTAACCTTTTAGTTTTTTTTTTTTTTTAATAAAATCATGGAAATTTATATAGTATTTTTCTATGTTTTTTTTTAATGGGAGGGGATAGTTCCTTTTAGAAGCATTATGGGCCCTCTTTTTTGTACATATACGTGTCAGCTTGACAACCGTCACATCGGGACAAATACATTACAAACACATAGATGTTGTTGTGCAGCGGTACCGGAATATACGTCATGGGACCAAATACGTTGCAGCATCCGCGCAGCTCCACAGGACTCAAACGCGGCCGAGGGGTGTGCAAACCATCCGCCTCGCCCGCAACATCATGCACTCATGTGCTGTATTTTTCTATGTTATTACAAGACTTTGTTCTAAACATTTTTTTGTTAAATAAAATTATGGGAATTTCTAGAGTATTTTTTTTTTTTTTTTTATAAGACTTCGTTTCAAGGGAATTAAAGAGAATCGAATCTATAATTAATAACAATTAATAATAATATCAAATAATTATACATCTAGTTTTAGATCACTTAAGCTAATCCTACAAAGATTTTCTAAATACATTCGAATTGTATATACATGAAAATAATAATACAATATAAATACATCAGCCTATGTCTCGAGATAGCTAGTTCATTTTGGACATATAATCTCTTGGTTGAGTGAATATCTCAACCACACACTAATTTAGAAAGCTAACTAGTTGGCGAGAATCTTTCAACCAACTAGGCTTCAACAAACTCTTAAATACTAGGAACAGACGCTTGTACATAGAATGAATCACAACAAAGACAAGTAAGAATTATAATTTTCCAAGTATCTTTAGGGCTCAACATCTTACTAAAATATAACTTATAGTTTTTAATATTTTTAATAAGAATTAAATTAAGCAAATATGAGAACGTCAAAAGATTGAAATGGTTGATAACATCATATGTATATTTGGAAGCATTAATTTTTTAACCATATTTTAGTTTGACATTGTAAGAGATTTTAGATTAAGGATTATGTGGTTCTCACTCTTAAGAAGCAATGATTTCAACTTCAATTTTAAGAAATTCGAATGAAGCCTCATTTTTTTCATCATTGGTCACAATTACTCTCCTATATGTATTTGAGATTTCAAGACCATGCTTTCAGTCAACAAATAGCTCAATAAAGAGTATATGTGTCTTAATGTTGATTACAATAAGAATAATTAAATAACTAAAAATTTCTCAATCTCCATATGGTCAATCAAGAAACTTCCCCACCATACTCAGTGATCTTGTCCTTACTTGGATGAAGAGCAACCTTCATACTCCCAGTCATTATCATATATCACTCAACGTTGTCCAACCACATTCATGTCAAGATATGAATTCCTTGGGCCATCATTCTTGCAAAATTTAGCATTCCTTTACTTGTTTCAATGATATTCTAAGTGGTGACGATGACACATAAGCTTCATTCCATGACTAACTCTCAATTTGGTCATCTTAGGTATATGTTTCTAACACTAATGTCCTCTATGCAACTAGAAAAGCATGATTTGGACCATCATTGGTTTGTTAGAGGCTCTTTGTTGCTTTATCTAATTCATCTCAATAATGACAAGCCAACACCACACACATTTTCACTTAATGCTCTAAATCTTTGTAAGAGAGATAAATCACGACATTTGGTCTAAGATTTACAAAACCATGATCCACATGATTAAAACTCAGAAAACCATTTCCTTTAAATCTCCATCACTATTATAATGTGTATCTATACTTATAAAATGATTTATGAAACCTCTTAAATATACTAGATTCAAGTTTTCTTACCAGGTAAGAATTCTATTACCTCAAGTCAAATTATATTTCCATCGTATGATATTGAGACAAATCACCATATTTTCCAAAATCATTGTATTAAATTTGCTCGAAATATTTTATCTTTAAATATTGTTCTTATAATTAGATATATAAAAATGAATTCTATTACCTCAAGTCAAATTATATTTCCATCGTATGATATTGAAACAAATCACCATATTTTCCAAAATCATTGTATTAAATTTGATCGAAACACTTTATCTTTAAATATTGCCCTTATAATTAGATATATAAAAAGCAAACTAATGTAACTTTCTTTAAAGTATTCATAAAAAATAGAAATTTAATGTTTATATTCATATTTTAATTAAATATGTTACTCAATAGTTTTAGCATTACACTATCCAACTTGTAAAATCAAATTGCACCTAATTATATCTTGAAAATATTTAGAAGCAAGGTTATTTTCGTCGTAAAAGTTTAAGGATAACATTATGGATTTTAAGATAAGACACCTAAAAAATATGAAGATAAATTATGTTGCATTATTATTTATGATTTAGGTAGATATTAGTGGCCATTTGTTTATTCCATTTGGACCCAACATTGTTTCCATTCAGTTTCCTTGATTTTAGCACAAATTTTTATTTTTGGCAATTTTTCGGGTTCTAAACTTTCGGATTCATTTTGAGGTCTTAAAAGACAATTTCTGGGAAAACAAAGAGACCAAAAAAGTGCCAAAACTTATTTCACACATTATTTTTTTGCCTCCCCAAGGGGATCTTCGAAATAAGGTATTATGATAGCCAAACAAAGATTTTATGCCAAATTTATGAATTTGGTAAGTTGGCGGTCCAACTTACCCCAACGGGGCCCAAAACCGTTGGTGCTTCATCTCCTAGGGTTATGGTTTCACATTTCTTTTTTATGATAAAAATGCCTACGAGCGTCATTATAACACAATGCAGAAAGCATGTAGTCTCACATCGCTTCTCATATATAAGTTATCATCCCCTGAGCTAGTTTGTTTCCATTATGCATATAACAATTTTCAGTACTGGTTATCAATTAATTGAAGTTTTATTTTTTGTTGTATCTCTATATTTTTTAAATTTGTATTTTGTTTTATTCCTTCATAAATACAAATCAATTTACTAAACAATATCCATAATATTATTCTATCTTAAAACAACAATATTATAATATTATTCTATCTTAAAACAACAATATTATAATACCCTATAGACTTCGCTAAAAAGATATGATTATTGGAAATGCTGTTATATTCATGCCTTTTTCATATATGCATGTATCTTACCCATATATGTTCATGTATTTTTCATATATTCATGTATCTTACTTCTAGTTATGGGTGTTAGTTAGAGAGAACCAAGTTTACATTGTGCATCACAAATAATTTTATAGGGGAATTGTGTGGCCAAATATTTCTCTATGTAAGCATTTAGATTTGTGTGTAATGGGAAAAATGCGTAGGTAAATTCTTATCTATTTAAAATATTTAGATTTATGTGTTTTTCTTAGTTAAAGTTGACACTCATGTTTTTTCATTTAGATGGTTTATAATGATGGATACTATAATCAATTCAATTAATTATGATTATATTTCATAAATTCAATTGATTAGAATTATATTTCTATAAATTTATTATAGATGTTAATTTTTATGATTTTGAAAGTTTAAAAATTAAGAGCTACATTACAATGTTGCTCATTAAGTTCTTGTTTTTAAGGCTGTAAATTAAGATTTTAATTAAGTAGTTTTAATAATTTAGGTTGTAAATTAAGATTTTAATTAAGTAGTTTTAATAATTTTAGACCAAGTAGTTTTAATAATTTTAGACCACAATAGTGGTCAAATTTCTTGTTCTTAGGATTGTAAATTAAGATTTTAATCATGTAAGGTAGCTTTAATAATTTTAGAGGTTGATCTTTATGGTTTTGAAAGTTTGAGAATTAAGAAGTACTTTGTAATGATGGCTATCTAGAAAAATTCCAATTTTTGTTTTGGGTTGATTTTAAGATTTTAATTATATATGGTAGTTTCAATGACTTCCATGAAGAAAGGAAGTGAGTTTCTTTAAGAATTATTTATAGGGATTAGCATATACACTTATAATATGACATTATTATTTGTGTTAGATATTTATTGTTGTAAATTTTTTTGATGAATTTTTGAGTTAGTTTTTTTTTTCTAACCAATTGAGATATTATCTCTAGCTAGATCTATTATTATATTTTGATTTATATTTCTTAGATCTTGCTTTTTAGTTTTTTTTTAAATGTAAAACTATAAATGGGTGTGTGTGGTTTAATAAAATCTAGTGAGGGTTTGTATTTAACACCTTGTGTGTTGAAATATACCCTTGAGTGAATGCCCCAAATGTTGGGAAATTCTACATCATTAGTAATTGGTTGGGATTTCATTCATGTTGTCGTGGGGGTTTGTAGCATGTTAGTTGGGACAATTTCAATTGGCTTTCAATAGTTTTACAACCTGATTTAGTTTTGGGTTTGGTTCTTTTGATATAGTTTGGGTTTGGGTTCATCCACATCACCGAGACAAAGTTTGGTTTATGCAAGTTCAACTATAGGTCTTGGTATCATTGGATTGACCAAATATTTACTACTTCCTACCAAAAGTCGGCACCTACATTATGCTTATTTAGAATCAACTACAACAACACTTCCCCTCTCTCTTACATGCATTGGAGGTCAATGCTTACATTGTTTAGAGAATGATAGAGATTATCATATGCACTTAACATGTGACATTATTTATATCAAGAAATTATTGTTGTAGATTTATGTGTGTATCATTGAGATAGTTTCATATTCTTTTGACTAGTTGAGATCCTACCTCCAACTAGCTCTATTTCTATATTATGTTTGATATTTCTTAGGATCTTACCTCCTAGTTTATTGAGGTATTTTTTATTATTTGTGTAAAACCATAAAACTTGTTTTTAGTTTAACAAATTCACCCAGGGTTTGTAATTAGCACCTTGTGTATTGAATCATCCTTATGAGTGGGATTTCCCACATATTTTTAGGAAATCCCACATCAATCATAAGATTTTTCTTATAAACTAGCAATTGCCCCTAAAGGTGCAAAGATACACCAAAGGAATAGAAGATTTGGGAAGATCATCTTGTCAAAAATAAAGTCCATTGTTGAATGCATGCTCATAAATAAATTCTAAACTCATAACTAAATTTTAGAATTGGAAATCAGCTACATTAAGTTCAAAATGCTTTTAATAACACAAATACTCATAATTTTTTATTTATAAATTTTAGATCTCAATAAATTTAATCACATTCAAAATAATGATTTAAAAAAAAATATTCATTTTTAGCATACAAATTTTTTAATAAAAATAAACTAAATGTTATATTCAAAATATAGAATTTTAAAATAGTAATGAAGATTTTCGCAATTTTACATTAATAAATATTTCATATTAATCTTGGAATGGTTGTGTTCCTCTATGTTGATCTACTTATAAGTGTGTGCATACTCGGATCTTTATATTGTCCGGATACATGAGCACAAATACTGAAACGTGTGGATGAATTGCTGTGATTTCCAGCAGGAATGAACTACAGGGATATACGTTCCAGTAATGTTGAAATACCCTGTGAGGAATTGAATCGATGATCGAACCTCCAACACAGTAATTGAGTGCAAACTGGATGAGCGGTGAATCGAATTTTATTGATAGTTGGACGTCGCCAGTGATCATGCAAGATCACACATGAGCTGAAGACAGAGCTCGGCAAGTGGAATTGTTTGTCCCAGGAGCACTAGATTATCTAATAAACAAGGCATGATAAAGACCTAGAGCAGAGTACCAAAGTGCATTTCCTTAGCATGCCCTCGAATAAATTCCAAACCAATGGGACAGTGGAACATGACATACTTTGCGTGTGAGCAACAGATGTCAGAATGAAGAAGGAGCTCTTGTGGTGTGATGCATCTCCCATGCCTGTTGCATGTGATTTACAAACCAATGTTGGGGTATGTTGCCACACACTGGGAATATGGATTGAGGGTTAGTGATATCCCTTCCCCACTCTCTCAAGTGTGTCACTCTATGTGGGGATATAATTTTATTTATTATATTAATTAAAATAATTTAATAAACAAAATCTAAATATAATTAGATATAATAATTTTTTTAAAAATTGATATTTTTAGATATTTTAAAAATATATAAATATTTCTCTACTTCATATTTCTTCAAAGCTTGTTGGAAATTTTTGGGCGCTAAGATCCATGCGCTGGTTGAAGAAGCTCGTCAATCTCATAGAATCTAGTCTGGTCTAAATGCCACCTTTCTAACGCTTATTCCAAAAAAAGGAGTGGCTATGGATATTAATGGATTTAGACCGATATACCTATGCAATGTTATTTACAAGATTATATGAGGAATTATGGTTCGTTGACTTAAACCCCTAATGAAACACATCATCAGCCCAGAGCAAACAGGATTCGTGGAAGGCAGAAAAATAATGGACAACATCATCACTGCTCATGAAATGGTTCACTCTTTGAAAACCTCCAAATCTCTAGGTATGCTCATTAAACTAGACATGTCAAAAGATTTTGACCACATAAACTGGAACTACCTCCTTTCTGTGCTTGATGCTTTCGATTTCTCTCACTCCTGGATCTCCTGGATAAAATCCATGATTGAAACCCCTTTTTACTCCATCATTGTCAATGGTTCTCCCTCCCGACCCTTTAGAGGCTCAAGGGGCTTGAGGCAAGGGGATCCTCTCTCCCCCTTCTTGTATATCATTGCAACTGAAGGCTTGGGTATACTAATTAAATCTGCCTCCCATAGTGGCCTCATTCAAGGGCTGAAAGTATCTCCAGTTGCTCCCCCTGTTTCCCACCAGCAATTTTTGGATGATACTCTCCTCTTTGGAAAACTAACTTTATGTGAAGCTTGTCATCTTAGTTCCATTCTGGAAAAATTTCTACAAGCCTCTGGAATGGTTTTCAATGACGACAAATAAAATATATTTCTCTTTAACACCCACAAGGGAGTCCAGTCCCACCTGGAAAGATTGTTGGGCTTCCGCATCGATGCCTTGCCTAGCACTTATTTGGGAATTCCTCTGGTTCCCAATTCGTTGAGAACTTCCTGTTGGAAATACCTTCTAGAACACCTGGACCATAAACTCTCTAGTTGGACCTTCAAACTCCTAAACTCTGCGGACCAAGTCACCTTACTCAAATCCATTTTGCAAGCTCTCCCAGTCTATAAACTCTCGGCTCTTCCAGCCCCCAAGAGAATTTACAAGGACTTAGTTGCAACTTTTCGCAAGTTCTTGTTGTCTGGCACTCAGGTAGGAAGGAAATGGTCTTTGGTTATCTAGCACAAGATATGCAAGCCTAAAATTCATGGTGTTCTAGGCTTGAAATACTTTGAGACTTTATCGCAGGTGCTTGGCACTAAGATCTGGTGGAGATGCATCAAGGAGGACACGAAGCATGGAAAACGTTGTGGGCTCACAAATATGGTTAGCACTACATTTGGGATCCCCTATTAAATCCTCAATCCTTACCAACTGGATCTTCTATTTGGACCTTGGCCAAGGAAAATAAGCATTTAATCCAAAACCATGGATTTTGGGAGGTTCGGAACGGAGGCAGAGAAAATTTTTGGGAGGAAGCATGGATGCAATACCCTAAGTTGGCGCTTCAGGAAAATATTAAGGAAATTCAGGCCTTTTATACTAATCTAGGGGCGATATATGTCAGAGACTTCTAGATTGCTTCCAACCCTCCCTCCAAATGGAGGGAATGGAAAACGTAAGCTCATTGGCCCAACCATGATCCACCCCTCCCTTGGGACAAGCTACTCCACCGTCTTCAACAACATCACATTCTATCAAGTGATGACCCAAAAAAAAATTGTTGGGGCTATCGGTCCAGTGGAATGTTCTCAATAAATTAAGATTATACCATTCTCTCCGTTAGTGACATGCCTAACCCTGATCCCCTGTGGAAACGAATCTAGTACTCAAGGTTTTGGCCCAAAGTCACATTCTTCCTCAGATTGATTAGACATGGCAAACTTCTAAATTGGGATAGGATCATAAACAAATGCTTTGAAGTTCCATCTTGTTTCCCCCTCTTTATGATTGAAGAAGAGATGGCATATCACCTCTTGAACTCATGCTCAGTGGCGGTAGAACTCTGGAAGCTTGTTGAAAATATTTTTAGCGCCCAGGACCATTCGACCAACAGTCTGAAAGAATATTTAGAGCTTTGGTGATGGAACCTATTAAAAAACCCAATAGTCAATAGAGCTTGGTGCATATCCCAAGGATTTACTTTATGGAACCTATGGAAAGCCAGGAATAAAGCAGTGTTCTACTCAGATCCTATACAAATCAACCACATTTGGACAATGACTAAGCGTAACATAAAAGAGACCATCCTCATGGAACGTTGGGAAGATGATGATTGGAAGGTGAATGGAAGGGAGGCTCAAATCCTTTAGGACCTTGACCTCTGCCCCCCTGCTTCCTCCCTGGCCCCACACAGACAGCAAGCGAGGACCAGACCCTCGGTAGACAGCTTCCTCTATCCTCCTCAAGGCTTCGTCAAACTAAATTTTGATGGTGCATCTAAAGGTAATCCCGACCATGTTCGTCTAGGGGGTCTTATTCGGGACACGAAGGGGAAAAATCTCAAAACTTTTGTGGCAGCTTGTGGCATCATCACGAACAATGTTGCAGAGTTCCTAGCTTTAGAAAAGGGACTCCATCTTGCATCAAAAATTGGCATCTCAAACCTCCAAGTCTTAGGGGATTCCCAGTTGGCCATTGTTTGGTCAATTTAGTGTGTCCTAAATTGCTATTTAAAACGTCAATCTGAGAGTCGTAAACTACTGAAGTGAAGTGCACTGTATATGCAAGATAACCGATTTCTTATTTCTTTGTCGTTTTTGAGTTTTTGGTTTGTTTTTGGGTTTATCTTCTGTTGATTCCCTAATGTGAGATGGCAGAATTGAAAGTCAAGTATGGATGGAAATGGTGACTTCTACAATGAATTTCCAAACTTTAAAGTTCTCAAAAAGGTTTCAAAACTTGCTGTGATGAAATCAATTCCTAAGAGAAAATAAAAATGTACCAAAACAGTGAGCTAGTGACAATGAAGCCCAATATCCTTGCTGCTATATAAAAAGAGAAAAAACTGAACTCAAAGCAATTCAAAGACTGTAAGCAAAGCAAACTAAATCACACTACTTCAACTAATATTCTGACCCCTCACCATTCGACTCGCTCTGGCTATAGGAGGTAATCATAAACAAATTGAGTAATTTGATATCTAAATTGCATGAAATGAAATTGCATAAAATGAGACTAAGATTAAACTACGCATTCATATTTCAAATCCTGAAAATGACATGAGTAATCTAATCACTAACTTGCAGAAAAGTAAACTAAATCATACTACATCAACTAATATTCTGATTGAGTTCAGGCTTTTGTGATCCATATCAATTTAGAGAGAATTTTTCGGCGAAAATCACAAGGAAAATCATTTGTCGACGCGTTTCGAACCAACCAGTGTGGTTCATCGTCAGGACAAGTTGAAGAACAGATCCAACTTATCATGTTTAAATAGCTAGAGCAGAGACACCAACGGTTACCTGGGCAAGAGGTTGACTCAAGGAGCAAGGTCAAATCAGGTTAAATTAGGTAAAAAATAAATAATTAAATAACTAAATAGAAATAGAAATAAATGAAAATATATAACATTTTAAATAAAAATATAAATTTAGTTACATTAGGGGTAAGAACAATAATAATAAATTACCTAATTAATATATAAATAATAATAAATCACTTATTTCCTAATTAAATTAATAAATATAATAATAGAAATAAATAAAATATATAAAAATTTTATAATATAAAAATATAAATTTAGTTATATCGGGAGTAAGAAAAACAATAAATTATTTATTTAATATATAAATGAGGAACAATAATAAACCACATATTTATAAGGGAAAAAATATATAAAATAATAAATATAAAAGTAAATAAAAATATATAAAATTTTATATAAAAATATAAATTTAGTTATATTAGGTGTAAGAAAAATAATAATAAACTATTTATTTAATATATAAAGAATAATAATAAACCACTTATCTATTAAATAAATAAATAAATGAAAAACTATATAAAAATTAAAAATATAATAAAAATAAATTAATAATTTAATTTATTAGGTTAAATTAGGTAAAAAATAAATAACTAAATAAAAAAATGAAAATATATAAAAAATATAAATATAGTTAAATTAGGGATAAGAACAATAATAATAAATCACCTAATTAATATATAAATAATAATAACTACTTATTTCCTAATTAATAAATATAATAATAGAAATAAATAAAATATATAAAATTTTTATATATAAAAATATAAATTTAGTTAATAATAAAGCAGTTAAAAATAAATAAATAAATAAATAATACTAATAATAATAATAATAATAATAATGATGATAATAATATAATAAAAGAATAAATAGATAATAATAAAAATAAAAATAGTAATAATAATAAAACTAATAATAATAATAATAATAAAGATAAAAACTAAATAATAAATAAAAACAAAACTAAATTCTAAGGATGAGGGCGGAAGCCAACTAGGAAGAGAGAGCAGGGATCCAACATCTACTAACTTTCCAGCCATCGTCTCTATTAAGATTGCTAGGCCTTTTCTCAATCTCAAGCGCTTCCTCATTTATATATCAAATAAATAATTTATTGTTTTTCTTACTCCCGATATAACTAAATTTATATTTTTATATTATAAAAATTATATATATTTTATTTATTTCTATTATTATATTTATTAATTTAATTAGGAAATAAGTGGTTTATTATTATTTATATATTAATTAGGTAATTTATTATTATTGTTCTTACCCCTAATGTAACTAAATTTATATTTTTTCATTTATTTCTATTTCTATTTAGTTATTTAATTATTTATTTTTTACCTAATTTAACCTGATTTGACCTTGCTCCTTGAGTCAACCTCTTGCCCAGGTAACCGTTGGTGTCTCTGCTCTAGCTATTTAAACATGATAAGCTGGATCTGTTCTTCAACTTGTCCTGACGATGAACCACACTGGTTGGTTCGAAACGCGTCGACAAATGATTTTCCTTGTGATTTTCGCCGAAAAATTCTCTCTAAAAATATTCTGATTCCTCACTATTTGAGTCGCTTGGCTATAGGAGGTAATCATAAACAAATGGAGTAATATGATATCTAAATTGCATGAAAGTAAATGAGCAAAACAAAACTAAAAGAAATGACAATGCTAGAATTAAAACTCAGAACATAAATTAGCAGAAGGACAAGATGATTTCATGTCATTAGTCATTAAAAACTATGTAAATCGCCCGGGCTGTCTACAAGAACCTGAAAGAAAAACACTGATCAGCTAACAATCATGAGAAAGCATAAAAGAAAATATGGACAACAGTTAACATGAATATCAGAACAGTATAATATATACAAGCAAACGATTATGGAAGCAGTAACATAATGAAAGAAAGCAAGAAACTATACAGTAGTTACAGAGCCTTGGTGTATCGGGGCCCTCTGCAACCTCGTCCAATTAATACTCAGTCACAAATTGAACTTAAGAACATTGTCTTCTCATATATTAAAATGTAGTCATAAGATAAAGATAAAGCACGGCATAGTGGGCTTGTAAAAACTGTCAAGATTACATATAAAAAAGCTAGCTATCAAGCGTATGATAACGCGTTATTTATAACTGAGGATGCTACAACTAATTCCTAATTTCTGCGTTGCCAAACAGACACGTGAATAACCACGTCCTGAGATCTAGCAGTATGGTAGCCGTGACAATTAAATCTATGGAGTGGTGGCTGTTCGATTTGGTTCACGGATCGATCCACAGGTGTTAGCACACCTCCAGAGATTGAGGAACTTGCCACGCAAATCTTCACGTGGTAAAAACAGAGTCGTGCCACCGCAAAACTCTTAGGTTGACCACTCCTTTGACCATCCTTAACCATGGCTGTTTGTGAGTGATTCGGCTGAACCAAGGGGACACGCTCCATGTACACATAATTTGCAGCTTGCCCATGTGGCTGGATTCTCCAGTGGACACCTGTAATATGGACTTCAACAAAATGGCTACGGAAACTTGAGCTAGCTGCAGAAAGTGACAAGTTTCCACAACTGATTGAACAAAAATCTAAATCAAACAGCAGGCACAAGACATAGTTAGGAAACCATTTTATATGCTCTTTTTAAACTAATATGCAATGATTTGATAGCTTCGTGGGTGAAGTAACTGGAAAAGAAGGCTAAAAGGTGTATAGGGAAGATGCAAGTTTGGGACTCAACAACCATCTCTTTTATACATAAACTAATCAATGGCTCCTCTCTAGAGAAAGTGTAAAGAGTTGGCATTTGGAGAACATCTGTGAACTGATTCAGGTTTGCTTTCCCTCCTTTGACTATATAATTACGAAACAAGTTAGACGGCAAGGAAACCAAGCTGCTGACAAGTTAGCCAACTGGGGTTGCAACCATGACAACCAAGAGCTCCTCTCTGACTGGCCACCTATTTATCACTCCTCAACTATGGATGAGCTTAGCTAGATCATCGATAGTGAAGAGGCTTCCCCGATGGGGGTGTCGGACTAGGACAACCACCTATCATGTGATGGATGTCAGTTGTTCAGTGTTTAAGGCAAGGGAGGGCATGGCACCAACCCCTCCACCATGCCAGAGTTAATTTTGAGCTCGTGTGTGTGAATCATTCATTTTCTTATGTCTCGATTTATTTCGACGTGATGGTGTTGTTCCTCCTTTGGTTATATTCCATCGATGGAACTTCCCTCCGGTTGTCTAATGTTTCTCTGTGTTATGCACATCTCTCCCTTCTCACATCCTTTCTGGTTTCTACTCCAAGGTGGTGGTTTGTCTTGTCTGCTTCAGGTGTGCCCCAAGTGTCATCCTCTTTCTTGCTTCAGTTCTCTAAGAAACTTTCCTTTCTTGGCCTTCTCTAGTGGATGCTTCTTTGTTGGTTCTGGCCAGATCCAGACTTCATTTCCTTCTGCTCTTGAGGTTCTTCACCTTGGTCGCTTGGGGGATGCTTCTGGAGTGTTTGGTGTCAAATCTCTGATTTTTCCTTTCCAATTCTGAGTATGCGGGTGGTGTTGCAGTTCTCTGGGTGGTGTTTCTGGGTCAAGGGTGTTGCGGGTCTTTGGGTATACTTGCATCCTAGTCCTTGCTTTCTGGGGTTCCTAGTCTTAATTCACTCCTCATTGTTCTACTTTGACTCGGGTATTGAGTTCGTATTTCCTTTCAATTCCATCTCGGGTGCTCGTTTCTTTCTACTCGACTCTCTCCCCTTGGGATTCCTTACTCTCTGGCTCGGTTTGGCTATTCTTGGGTGGTGAATTCTGAGTGGCGGGGCCTTTGGTATGAGTTTTCCTACTATCTCTAGCCTACATCTGGTGTCGGTTGGTTCTGGGTAGCAGGTGATATCTCTTTGGGTGTCCCTCTTCTCCAGCTCTGTAGGTTCCCTTTGAGTTCCATTATGAAACCCAACACCTGCTCCTTGCACATAATTACTCTGGCAAAGCCAGAAGCCTCTAGCCCCCTCTGGGACTTTGGGTGATGTTGTTTTTGTTTAGGGTGGAAGCTCCAGCTGGGGTAAGAGAGGCTCTGGTCGGGGAGTTCATGGCACCCGTGGGGGTCGTAGCTCGTTAGTCACTTCGAGGGTGGGTTGTCGTTGTCAAATGGTCACGCAATTTGGTTATGGTGCAGGTGGGGGTGGTCGCGGGCAAGGACATCTTCGTGGTTCAGAAACTCATGTAGCTCCAGCTAAGGACGTTCTAAGTTCATGGGTCAGACATCGTCTAGGAGGACAAGTCCCTCCTTGCCATCCCTTGAACTGCTCCAATATGTCTCTGCTCATCTAAACGTGTGATAAAGGAAAGTGTTCCCTCTACGGACAGAGGCAACCCCTCTAGCCCTAGAGTGGGTCTAGTCACAACAAAGACAAAACAACAATCGATTCCCTTAAATATTCATCCTTGGAGACCTACCTCAAACTGGTGGTTGATGAAGTTTCTGTTGCGCTGCTCCAGCTTCCGTTTCTTTCTCCTCAATGAGAAATCAACCTGAAACAACACAAGAAAACAACAGAGCACATAACCGAGAACAATAATGATCTATTTACTTGTAAAGTCAAGGAGTTGCAAGCTATCAAGTAGATTATACACAAGATATAGGAAATTGTCACTGCTTGTATTAAAAATGAAACAAGAGCAAACTTACAACCATGCCTTCACGTTGCATGTCTTCTCTGAGGGTCTAGTCAGTACGTTCCTTCAAGCATTCACTCTTAAGAATGGGTATCCCAATAGGACAATAGCTCTCTCTCTCTATCAAGTCCTCATGCAAAGCTAAGATACTCTACAACCTATTATCAAACTATTAGCAATCCCACACTTGCCACACTCACACCAAAGCTATCTACTTAGTTTCAAACCAAACTCAAAAGAACTAGCAAGCACTAATTCCAGCACTAAAGAACTAGCAGATCATAGCAATGGTGAGTGATTTTATAGGAGAAGGAGTCTCCATGAGATGAGGGAGAGGGAGCTTATCCTCAGGGGAGGTTGCACAAGAGGCGGAACCACCATCCCAGAGGAGGAAAGGCGACCCAAACTGACCCAACAACCAACTCTAGAAACACCCAGAAGGCCGACTGTTTGAACAAATTTGCCAAATCTGGATCATCACATGTCATGAACTAAGGCTCAACGACAACATCACAAGGAGGCAATGCATTCAGACCAATCGTTGCAATAAATAGCTGGGAGCCTCGTGCCGAGCCCTAAAATCCGACCGTCGCTGGAAACACGTGTACACTAACGACGGTGTTGCGACAAGACTATTCATGACAAGGGATCGTCGCACATTTTTATGGCTTATTAGCGACGATGGAGAAATCTAGGAAAAAAGGGTCAGTCTTTAGCATCAGAGAGCACTGTTTAATCTCTTGCATAAGTGGGAAGATATGGACATGTGTATTTGATACATGATACGGCAGAGGGACTGAGATGAGGACAGTGATAAATTATTGTGTAACAGATGCCCCCTAAAGCATGAAGGCCGAGAGAGTGGGAGGGGTGAAATGCTTTACAAAACCATGACCGAACTGGGACACCACCTTGAAGAACCTGCAGGCACAAGTAAAACTGATATCTCTGATAGTGAAATACATGTAGTCTAGGCATGGGCACAACCATCCAAAAGACATATGAAACTTGGTCTGTGGTATGGACGCAACCACCCAGTTGATAAGACCATATATAATGATAAAGGTATGGTCGCAGCCATCCCATCAAAGAGTCATGTATGTAATCACGAACCAATCCACGCAGCCCAAACATATGTAATCTTAGTTCGGGGTCTTGAAACCCTAACCAATCTTAGTACAAATTCTAGCATGCGAACAAATGTGCTGAAGTCGAGCATGATAGAAAGTCGCTTGATTACTGGTCAATAATGAAAACCGTTAACAAGCGTGAGAGAATCCACCAATAATGCCAATGGTTCTCAAGGTACTACCAGTACAATCCACTAAGTGTGAAAAATGGGCTGAAGTCGAACACTCGTGGAATCAACCAATCGAAGATTAATGATGAAATTCTGTCGTCAGGCACGAAGAACTTGCCATTGAGGCATGCAAGCTCCAAGGTATTGAAAGGGATCTCTAGATCAACCTCCTGGATAATGAGCTGATGTCGATAGGAGATGATCCATCGCAGGAGGGCCATAATGTTTCCCCCATCAACGACATGAGACAAGGAACAAGTGGTAGATGGTGAAACAGAGAATCAGAGGAGGAGGTAAGGGTGTAAACTGCAGAAGGATTATACTCTTGAACATATCGGCGACACGACTCTGGAATGCAACAACATTTTGGTACCAAGGGATCGGAGGTCTGATGGAGACAACATGGATTAGATGGAATGAGGCAAAAATGGAAACCCAAAACCCCGGAAGGCCAAATGACGAAGTGGATATCCCAACCCGACGAGAAGCAAAAGTGTCGATGTTCAAGAGTGACTAGCTGCCGTAAGTAACCAATGACGACTTCCAAATTTTCCCCCACCATTGCTGGCGAGTACCCCAATTATTTTTGAAAAACAAGCTTGAAGGGGATAGCATATTCTTGTGATATAAGTTTGACCTTCGGACAAATCCAACCTAGTAATAAATTAACGAGCCCTAGGGAGGAGAAGCTCGAGTCTCGTTATGGTGACAAGTCTAATGTCGTCAGGGTTTAACGAGTCCGACATAGGTGAAACTTTGAGTCTTTTTCATGTTTAGATAGTTTGAAAAAGACACGGAAAAGAAAACTCCAGGGGGGGTCCTTTTTCGTAAATTTGTGTCCCTCAGGCTCAAAAAAGTAGAAAACAATACCTGAGAGAACCGCTTGACCATTACGACCAAGGAGTACTTTTCGTAATTAGTGGCCCCGATCCGAAAAAGTAAAAAAGTGATCGAAGACACGTCGTTTCATAATCGATATCGAACTTGAAACGACTAAAGTCTAGCGATCTTTTCATGGTTATATGATCAAAAAAGAGCTGAAAGTGGACCGCCTTTTATTCCGTTTAACGAGTTAAAAAGGAAAACTCGACAATCTTTTTGTCTTTTGTAAGTCAGAAAAGGGCTTAAAGAAGACTTGTAGAAAATTTCATAATATGGACCAAGCATATATCAATCATTAAACGTATCTGTTGTCCTTCTTTCTGCACAGAAAAAAACCACAGTATAAGATCCATTCGAGAAAAATGCACTATATATTTGAAAATTAAGTTAAAAACCCTAAAACCATAGGAAAAACCCAAAAATATATCACAAAACCCCAAGCCCTATAGTTTAAAACCCTAAAATTTGGAAAAAATAGCTATATAAGGGCTCATGGTAATTCATTTTCACATTGCATTTTGAGTTTTTTACCCTTGGTAAATTTTTAAGTGCATACCTGTGTGGACCATTTCACCCGAAACTTCCACCAAGTAAGTACACTACTCCTTGCGCTACATTTTGATTGTTTTCAAGTTAAATTTCATGTTCTGTAGGTAGGTTATGGAAAATTTTTTGTTTCGAATTCGCTCCTCGGTCGTCGCGGAAATCCCTCACAGGTTAGCGACGGCTGATGATGTTTACACACACCACCATCGGGATCGTCGCTAGAGACAGGTGTACTATCGCGACAATCTGGGAAAAAATGAACTATGATAATTGAGTCGTCACTGCTGTTTGAAAAACAGCCACGACGGCGCCGTAAAATTTCAAATTTCATATATTGCATGTTTTTAGCCCATGAAAACAATTCTAATTATATTTTTCCTTAATGCAGAGAGCAACAATGGCATTTGTATGGCAAGAGAGAACCCACGATGTTGATGAAGAATGAGCAATGAATGATCCTCAGTGCAGAAGAGCCCTACGTGACTGTGGGTTACTGAAATTCTTCCTTACACCACACCTTCGGGCACAGCCAGACTTGCTCGAGTTCCTGATCCGTTCCTGGAACCCGACGGAGGGTAAGTTCATCATTCGAGGTCAGGATATTGAGTTTGACGTGACCGACATATATTTCTTGACAGGTTTGTCTCGTCGTGGTGAGAGACCACTCATGGAGGGTGTACGGGCTGCCAGCGAGACTCTTGACATGTTGATAGCATGGGTGTGCCCAGGGGCACACAAATCAGCCACTAGCGGGAAACTGCAGATCCCGACAGTGGAGGACATGACCCTTCGCATAGTACTGTTTATGATTATGAGAGTAGCAGGCTCTCAAGCACAGCATGAGGCAACGAAGACCCAACTGTGATTGGCTCTAGACTGTCTTACTCCGACCATGTACAACTGGGCCGACGCAGTGTCTGTGAACATGAAGAGACAACTGACTAAATGCCGACGGGGAGAGACCAAACAGTTTGGATATGGATCCATCCTGATACCACTCATGCTGGAGCGGGTACCATTACTTCAGTTGTAGGACATGGACCTGTATGTGCCAGGACCGCGAGAGACTCGCATTACCAGATGGGCACACGTGATGCCACGAGGAGGTGGTGGTCGGCCAGTGTCATGGGGAGTACTATTTCGGGAGTGGCTGGATCGACAGAAGGTTATCGTCGAGGATTGGCCCTATGCAGGCACAGACTTCCGAGGAGATCCTGACATGCTGCTCCCACCTGGCAAGCAGTGGGACGAGGGAGGTAAAACACTTGGTCAAACACCACACTATTTATGTGTTTTGTTTTTTATAATGTTTTTGGATTTTCACATGCATATGTCTTAATCGTTATGTCCATGTTATTTGCAGATGTGGGACCTGAGAGACTTGTGGGTCTTGCTCCTACAGCACGGAGGGAGGACAACGAAGAGTTGGCCCTGCCTTGCTCAGGTGGTGATGCGGAGGAGGAGATCGCCCAGAACCTCGAGGGCCTGACTGATGGGATCCTAGATTACAGGGGGGTCGAGGAGGTCCCGCGGTAGTACCAGAGATATACTGTTGGCGTGACACCTAGGATGCACAGACTCCTGAGACGAGTAGTGCGGGCGGTGGTCTGCTATAGGGAGCAGAACCCACCATAGTAGACACCTAGGCTTACTTTTCCTGCTATTTTTGAGAGACGTGTCTCGGATGTATTGTGAACACAGACTCTATTTTTTAACATACACACTTATTTTGAGTGCCTCGGTGCGCCACACGATATTTATATATGCTATCTATGGTTTATTACAGTGTCTAAATGCTTGCATGCAATGTTTGATTATAAATGGTGTAAATTTCTGTCTAATACATGATTGGCCAATGCATTAGTTAATGTGTTTAATATTCTTAGAATATGTTGATATGTGATAAAATCAAAATTTCTTTCCAATAATCTAAAACGCAAATACAACCTTAAAATTTGAGGATTTCACAACCAACACACGAATATTGAGGTTAATAGCCTCGGTTAATAGTTTAATGACGATGCTATATTCAGCAACATTGTTTGTGGTACAATCTAGACAAACACCTTGGAAGTCTACTAACTCACCGTGAGGATCGTAGATCACCCATGCCACGGAGGAAAGATTCCGAGTACTACGGCAGGCACCATCAGCGAAACCAATGTAAGGTGTACCAGACATCTGCACAAGAAGTAAAAAGACACAATAAGTGGCAATTATGCCTACACACCAAGCCACACATGCACACACACACTGAAAACACACGTATGTACACAACAGATGCACGAAGTTCATGCATAATATTTCTTAAGATAAAGCCCATTTTGGGGCTTATCTATAGGATTCCCTTCGTAATTGATTAGCTCATAGGCCCCTTTTTCCAAAACGCGTTTCACAATGTAAGGCCCATGCCACATAGGCTCGAATTTGCCTGCTCCCAACTTATCATTTTCTTGATCGTAGAGCAGGACTAGGTCTCATTCAATGAAAGAACGAGGGGTAACAATTTGGTCGAAGTGAGTTTTCACTCTCTTCTTCTGTGCTTCAATGACTAAAGAGGCTAGTCAACAGGTCTCGTCTAACTGCTCTAGGTAAAGAAGGCATTATTCTACCGGAGTAGTGTTTGGGAGAAATTCGACAACTAGTTTAAGAGAAGGGATCTCGCATTCAATCATGAGGGTAGCCTCCAGACCGTAAACAAGTTGAAACAAGGTGAATCTAGTGGCATCCTTCACTGAAGTACGATAGGCCCGTAAGGCGGAAAACAACATCAAATTCCAGTTAGACTTGTGCATACCAATGGTACGCTGAAGCATCGTGACCAAAACCTTGTTGATGGCTTCTACTTGGACATTGGCCTGAGGATAATACGGCGTCGAACTATCATGCCGCAAACCTAGCTGGGTTGTTAACTCAATCATCATATGACCACAAAAATGAGAACCATGATCAGTGACAATAGCCTGAGGGATTCCGAATCAAGAAATTACATGATTGAATAAAACTGAGATGTTGTTTTACCGTCATTAGATAACATAGGCATCGCCTCGGCCCATTTCGTAAAATAATTGACGACAATGATGATATACCCATGCCCCCCGGCTAAGCGAAGATTACAGGTCATATAATCAATGCCCCATTTGGAAAAAGGGCCGACGATAATGACAGGGTGTAGAGGAGAGGGAGGTGCACGCATCTTCCATTGGTATATTTGGCATGCATGACAAGAACGGATGGCAAGAATGCAATCCTTAAAAATAGATGGCCAAAAATAACCAGCGTGGAGGATCTTTTGGGCAGTAGCATAACCGGACATATGACCACCACAGGCGCCAGAGTGGCAGTCATTCAAGACTCGTTCGGCTTCCTCGAACGTCAAACAATGGCAGAGAACAAAGTCAACACCAAGACGGTATAGGGTGTCCCCGATAATGCGATAAGGCTGAGAATGATGGCGAATACGTCGCCGAGCATCCTTGGACAAATCAGGACGAAAGGAGGACGTCTGAAGGTAGACAATAATATCCCCGTACCAGGGATCGAGGGTGCTAATCAAGAACAGAGACTCGTCTGGAATATGGTCCTCTAATCGAGAGGGTGCGGTAGCGGATGGTAGCGAGCAGAGCAATTTAGCAAAAACGAGGGATTTCTTAGACTTGGCCATAGTAAACTCCAAATCAAACTCTTGAAGGATGACAATCCATTTCGAGTATTTGCCCCATAGAAACTAATGTGACAAGATGTACGTCATCGGGTTGCAGTCAGAAATCACTGTCATCGTACGCAATAGGATATAATGATGGAAACGTTGGACGGCATGAACGGCTGCCAACGCAAGCTTCTCGACATAAGCATATCGAGTTTCCGTGTCAAGTAAATTGTGACTGAGATAATAGACAACATGCTCGGCACCAACATCATCGTCTTGAACCAAAACCATGCCGATGGTGCTATCAGTGACGGCCAGATAAAGAGTATAGTCACGGTGATAATCAGGCGGATGTAACAATGGAGCAGAAACAAGGAGTGCCTTGAGTTGCTCGAATGACTCTTGTGCAGTGGCATCCCAAACAAAGGAGGTATCCCGCTTTAATAACCGCATATAGCCTTTAGCAATTTCAGCGTAGTTTGGAATAAAACGACGTAAGAAATTAGCTTTTCCCTGCAAACTCTGCAACTGCTGCAAAGAAGCAGGGGGAGGAAGATTCAGAATGGCTTCAACTTTGAGGGGATCCAGACGGATGCCCTCCTTAGAGATGACAAACCCAAGAAGTCTGCCGGATTCAACGCAGAAGACACATTTATGTGGATTAAGACGGATACGGTAGTGTCGACAATGAAGAAAGATTTCGCGAAGATGCTTTGGATGGTCATGGTGCTTTGTTGAATGAGTCGGGAGGTCATCCAGGTAAGGCTGGACAATGTGACGAATATCATGAAATGCATAGGACATTGTGCATTGGAAGGTAGCACCGGCATTTTTAAGACCAAAAGGGAGTTTCTTATAGGCAAAGGTACCCCACGGACAGATAAAGGTGGTTTTGTGTTGATCCGCAGGCGAGATATTGATCTGGTTGTAACCAGAAAAGCCATCCATAAACGAATAAATCTCACTTCTAGCACAATCATCAATGAGCTGGTCAATGAAAGGCGTAGGATAATTATCTTTGGGACAAGCACGATTAATGTCGTGGTAGTCAACACAAACCCTAATAGTGCCCTGCTTCTTGGTCACAGGGACAATATTAGAAACCCAATCAGTGAGCGGGATAGGGTAAATAAACCCAGCTTTAAGAAGTTTTTCAACTTCTCCTTTAATAGCTACAGCCTTTCAGGGGTGCACGGGGCATAAACGCTGTCGAACAGGTTTGGCACCCGGATACGTAGGTATTTCATGCACCACGATACTAGGATCAATTTCGGGCATCTCTTCATACGACCAAGCAAAAACGTCACGAAATTCTCTAAAAAGATTGGTATAAAGTTGAATCTCCTCTAGAGTACAGGTTACTCCAATGTGAATATTCTCGACAATCCCTGGTTTGATAGAGATGTCGATAGGCATGGTTTGCGTAATGTTCCCCATATTTCCTTCAGAGAAAACTTCATGGATTTGAATAGGTGTCTAAAGGGGTTGGGAGGGGACACAGGAAGCAAACTGCTCAAGACAAGTAGTCATAACCCCATGGCTAGGGAGAAACGAGGAGCGATGGTGATGATCAAACCAAGGAGGTTCCTCGAAAGACATAGTCTCGATAATCGCTTCATCAGAAGGAAATATTTCCTGTAAGGGATCTGAAGAAGCGCTATCTCTGAGCCAAGGGGATTGTATATATGCATCAAGAGCCCTGCTCGAAGGAGCAGGTTCAGAAGATGAAGCCAAGGCAGAAACAATTTCGACATAGTTGAGCTCGGCAGGACTCAACAGCATGACATCGCCCCAAGATTCTACCTGATCAACGGGAGGAAGGACCCAAGGATCAGAATGGACAGAAATCATATTGATGGGAGTGATGTTGGGAGGTGGGAGTGAAAAAACACCCATGAGGGCAGGATCTTTAAAAAGTCTAGCACCCACACTCTCATATGGAACAAAGGTATGCTCCACAAAAGGCACGTTGCCATCGGAAGAAGAAGAAGCGAAGAAGGACAATTGGTCTACTGTGAAAATTTTCCCTTGATGGGGAAAATGAAGGACACGAAATAGAGATGAAGCCACGGCTCACATGGCATATGTCCAGCTTCGTCCTAAGAGGAGGTTGTAAGTTAAATTTGCATTGACAACTTCGAACTCAACTTCAATTTTCTTCCCTTCTAGGGTAATAGGAAAATGCGGGAGGATACCATAGGGATGAGAATCTCTTCCATTGAAGGCTTTCAAGGTATTGGGAGATTGACTCAAGGTCGGGGAACCAATAGCCTTCCAACAAGCAACAGACATGATGCAAGTGGAAGCGCCCTCATCAATAACAATGCGGTGAATATTCTTAGAGTTAATGATGACCTGAATGAGGAAGGCGATTTGATGAGGCAGTCTTGGTACATGATTATCTAGATCAAAAGTGATCAAATCCAAGTCAGCTGGGTCAATGCCACCAATGGCTGATAGCAAAGACTTCCTCTGGGAGGGACAGCTCTGGAGGACTTCCAATGCGAACATAGCCGAAGGAGCTTGGGCTAAGTCCTCAACAATGCTATAGTGCTGCGCAGCACGAGCATTAGGGTTGTAGGAAGACTTCTGAAGCACTCCTTTGGGAGGAGGTCGAATGACTGACTCAGTACTAGGCTGCTCGATATGGAGGGGACCAGTACTGGATGAAGGAACACTGGAGGGGACTTTAGTTTCCTTCCCGACGGGTGAAGGATATTCTTTTGACCGTGTACTAATATGGATGGGAATCGTCCCAGCCATAAAGACTTGAAAGCCGAAAGTGGAAGAAGATTGAGGTTCATTAGCCACCTTTTGAGTTTGTTGTGAGTGAAAAGGCTCTTTGAGCACAACAGGAGTCCCAGGGGAACCTTTTAGCAAACGACTAACCTCAGACTGTCTAGGGCAGTCTTTAGTATAGTGATCCTCATTGCAAATGAGACTTGTGATAAAGGAAAGTGTTCCCCCTGCGGACAGAGGCAACCCCTCTAGCCCTAGAGTGGGTCTAGTCATAGCAAAGACAAAACAACAATCGATTCCCTTAAATAGTCATCGTTGGAGGCCTACCTCAAACCGGTGGTTGATGAAGTTTCCGTTGCGCTGCTCCAGCTTTCGTTTCTTTCTCCTCAATGAGCAATCAACCTGAAACACCACAAGAAAACAACAGAGCACATAACCGAGAACAATAATGATCTATTTACTTGTAAAGTCAAGGAGTCATAAGCTATCAAGTAGATTATACAAAAGATATAGGAAATCGTCACTGCTTGTATTAAAAATGAAACAAGAGCAAACTTACAACCATGCCTTGACGTCGCAAGTCTTCTCGGAGGGTCGAGTCAATACATTCCTTCAAGCATTCACTCTTAAGAATGGGTCTTCCAATAGGAAAATAGCTCTCTCTCTATCAAGCGCTCATGCAAAGCTAAGATACTCCACAACCTCTTTTCAAACTATTAGCAATCCCACACTTGCCACACTCACACCAAAGCTATCTACTTAGTTTCAAACCAAACTCAAAAGAACTAGCAAGCACTAATTCCAGCACTAAAGAACTAGTAGATCATAGCAATGGTTAGTGATTTTATAAGAGGAGTCTCCATGAGATGAGGGAGAGGGAGCTTATCCTCAGGGGAGGTTGCATAAGAGGCGGAACCACCATCCCAAAGGAGGAAAGGTGACCCAAACTGACCCAAAAACCAGCTCTAGAAACACCCAGAAGGCCGAATATTTCAACAAATTTGCCAAATCTGGATCGTCGCATGTCATGAACTAAGGCTCAGCGACGACATCGCAAGGAGGCTGTTACACAAAAATATCGTCACCATGATTATTTGCAGTCAGTATGGGTCTATCATCTCTTGTACTGTCCTCCTAAGCAAGTCTCAGACCTCAGCTCTTCAAATCATGCTTTGGAAATGAGAGAAAGACATCAAAAATCAATGTAACTCTCGTTCCGCACTTTCTCTCATGGTCACCTGCGGTCCCGCACCTTCTGTGTACAAAAGCTGCGGACCTGCCCGCTCTGTCCCTAACGGTGTAGGTGCGGACCCCTGTGAAAGTAAAAAGGCGCAAGTTTTATCTTAAAAAACTCACTTTGGGTTAATTCTAGAGGTTTCTAGAAGGAATTTTGACGTGGATTGTTCGCTTTGAGGTGGTTCATGCATCCCAAAAGAGAAGGAGCTAATCCCTTGATGAGAGGAGCTATCCCTTTGAAGAAGGGCTTTATCCCTTTGAAGGAGGACCTAGTAACCTCCCTCCATTGCACTATAAATACAGACATTGGGCTGGTTGCTAAGGAGGTTAGAAGCTGAACATTTTTTAGGGTAAATGCTGGTGAAATCAAGACTTCCTAGTTGAGCTTAAGAGGAGAGATCACACATCTTTTTGGATTCATGGGGAGTGAGTGAAACTTGTCAAAGTAGAGGAGACTTCTTGCTGGACCCTGGGAGGAGCTTGTACAACGTCAAGGCAAAGGTTGTAAGGTTCTTCTTCTTTTGAATTAATACAATCAAACTCATTTTGCTCAACAAGTATCTTATGTTATTTGTTTCATGGACTCCTTGACTTTCATGTTAAATATGTTTTATGCAATTGGCTTTTCAGGTGCTATTTAATTTGTTTGCCTTGTTTGTGTTTGCATATTCGCGAAAAGGAGCTCATTTGGATCAAAGGAGCGAGGGCATCCACAAGCTTGCGTTGGACCTAAGGTAGGCCCTAAAAACACTTGTTTGCTATTGTTTATCAAAGCATATTTAGAGAAAGATAGTGTCTGGTTGGTTTGCTTGTCATTAGGTCTTCTTTAGATTCTAGGAAGGTCTATCTTGTTCGCAAGATCGACTTATTCCGTGTGACAAAATGGCGACTCCACTGGGGACTTGATTGTTTTCCTTGTTGTTACTTTGACCTGAGAAACTCTATTTTTGTTTCTGTTTTTGGCTTGTTGTGTGTAAAATTGGGTAGAGTTTGTAGATCCAGGGTTATTTTTCGTTTTTCATAGCTTTGGGAGAGGACCGCACTCTAGCCGTTTGACACAGTGCGTACTTACCCACAACTTGGCTTTTAGCACAGAGCGGGACCGCACCTGTGCCAACTGTGGGCCTGCAGACCCAGTCAAAATTTTGAAAACCCTAAAATTTCCTCTGTTAGTTAGCTTAATTTGTCTTTAGAAATTGTTATCCACTGCCCAGACCTGCATATAGCTTGTCAGAAGCTTTCCTTGGATTGATTTCGTTAGTGTTAGGGTTTTAGGTGAAATTCCTAGGAGTTTTGCTTGTTGGGCTTGTTTTTCATTTTGGTTGTGTAGTGGCTCTGAGCTTAGAGGCTATAGGGACTTCAGATCACCTTAGTGTTTACCAGCCTTCTTATGAGTCTGACCATTGATGAAATCTCCCCTTGTTTGAGGAATCCGCTTTGAGTTTTCTCTTTACAAAACTTCGAAAGGCTTGTATTTGAAAGTTTGGATTTTCATTTTCAAAAAGAAAACAAAATTGGTTGTTCTTGACTGATTTGTGATTCTGCATAAATTAGTCCTTCTTTTGCATCTAGCTGAGTAAAACATCCTTAAAAAAGACTTTTAGTAGGCTTTGACTTCAAATAGGTTTTCATAATTTGTAGATCTCAAAGTTAGTCATTTTCATTAGTTTTGAGTGTTTTATTACAAAATATAAAAAAAATCTCTTTTGAAAAAAGTTTGTTTTTTGTAGTGTTTGAGTGCTTTGAAACGAAAAGGGAAATTTTTGTGAAATAATTAGTTGTCTCGTTTTGAGTGCTTTGGAAAGGAAAAGCTCTTCTTTTAATTTGTTTAATTGAGAAAGATTTGTGTTTACAAAGTATTTTGCATTCTCAAACTCTTTCTTAGTTTAGAAGTTCATCGAAGAGAAAAAGATTGTTTAGATCATCTTAGGTGCATTTTTAGTGATTTTGAGTCGAGTCTTCATACCACGAGTTTCATCTCCGCACCTTTGGACTTAAACAAAAACCACTAAAATTAACGCTTAAAGTAAAATTCACCTAGTAACATTTTTATTTCTAGGGCTCTGATACACCAACTTAGCTTAAGCTAGTGTCTTGGAGTAGGAGAGTAATTAACTCTCCAAGACAGTAAAAACAAACAAGTAGTTGTATCTTGTGGTAGGGAAGAAATCCAATTGTTGCATTTATGCTCTGGGAAAGCTCCTCTTAAAGGAGAAGCACAAGATCGTGTCTGAACCAGTGTGGGAATCAATCCTTCCTCATTGGGAACGACGCCAAATATTCACGTATTAAAAATGGTAAACCTTGGATTAACCATTGTCGACGAGCCTGGGGTCACTTGTTGGTAAACCTTGGATTATGTCAAGGAGCCTTCAAGGGGATTGAGCTTGCTACTCTGCCCTTGCGTGCGTATCAGATCGTAGACTGTTCCCCCAGGTGTATTTGTCTCAGTTGGTGACCTTAGTGGTCATATTCTTTAGGACTCTTCCTGAGGTGAGAGTGGTGGGAAGATCCCACTGTACCTGGAGCAGACGTCGGCTAGACTCACTTGGATTTTCTGGGGGGTTCACTTCACTCGAGACGGTTAAGTGGAGGAACTTGTGCCAGTCTATTCATTAAGCACATTGCCGGGGTAACTGTTCCAACCGCCATTTCTGTACTGAACTCTGCGATGTTGGATTTCATCACCAACTAGTGTTTTCGGTCCGGAAAGTTACTGTTTGTGTGTGTTTGATCTCCTAGATTCTTTAGGTGTATGATTCAAATTTGTTTGGTTCTTTAGAGACCTTAGGTGCTTTTTATTGAGATTTTACTTTGTTTGCGTGTGAAGTAGTTAAAAGTCTTTAACTGTGGCTGAATTACCAAGACAGTCTCGTAGACTTCGGGGCCAGTCTCCTGAGATTATAAACGTGGCTAAGTTACTGAGGAAGTCCCGTAGACTTCGGGGCCAACCTCTTGAGGAAGTACCAAGCCAACTTGAAGGCTTAAAACTCCTCGTAACTCCTAGAGACAGTAGAGTTGGGTCACCTGAGGAAGGAGAATCTTCTTTGACAGTACATCCTGATTTTCAAACGCCAGTAGCAGAGTATAATCCGTAGTCAGTGTCTGTCTCCGAAATCGCTGGTAGCTTTTCATCTACTAGTGATATAGGTGAAGAACCCGAAATATCCGAACTTGAAAGTGAATTTGCTGCTACTCCGACATCGGGGTTTGTTTCTCCAACTTTTAGTGGTCCTGGTTCACCTAGGGTAGAAAGAGTAATCACTCAAGATCTTCCTTCTGGACTTATTTCTATCGAAGAACTTGCTCCGGAAGAAGAAGAAGTAGGCATCCCTATCCCTGAAAATCAACCGGTTATTGAACTAAGGGAGTGTGAATCGATTTTTTACAGTCCATCTAGGAGCAGTTCTTGGTATCTTTCTTTGACTAATTATTTAGAAAACTCAGGATTAAGTTTTTCACCACCTCGTGCTCCTTATCACTCAACACCTGGAGGTTTTTATACTCCCGTAAATATGTCAGGACAGTCGTCCATGTTTAATCAATCGCCTGAATCCTTTTTGTACGGCGGTCCATCTGTTCCCTCTGGGTATCAGTCTCTTTCTGGTACTTTTTTGGGAGCATCTCCTCAACCCATTGAGCAAGGGTTATTAACTGGAAGCAATGGTACAAAACTGTTGAGCGTAGAAGACATTCTTATGATGTCAGGTTCTATTCCCAATCCTCAACCTCAAGGTGGCCAGTTACCGCCTGGGGGGCAGCCTCAATTAACGCCCAGGGGGCAACCTCAAGGTACACAATTTGCATCTGGGGGGCAACCTCAAGGACAGTGCATACCTACGGGACAATACGTTCCTCAAGGTCAACCCTAGACTCAATATGTACCCCAAGGTCAACGCCAGTACGGTCCGGTTAATCCTGGTTTTCCGGGAGGATACAATATCCCGAACGCGATTCCTATTCCTAGTTATCCTGGATATGCTCCTCCTGGGGCTGGTCTCATGACCCAGAGTTTTAGGGATCCTAATCGGCAGTTACTGTTTATCGCAACTTTGGACTTACCTGACTAACGAACGATCCCATTAATTATCTTCCGTTTTGGCCGCCAATTCCGAATAAGTTGCCCAGTGACATTCCGAAGTTCGAAGGTAAATCAAGAGAGGACCCGTCGAACCATGTGATGACTTACCACCTCTCGTGTGCGTCTAACTCCATCACAGATGATTCAATCCATATTAGACTTTTCCAGCACACTCTAATTGGTCTCACAGCCAAGTGGTACATTGAGTTACCGCGAGGCACTTTTTATAATTTTAGTCATTTAGCTACCTCGTTTTTAACTCATTTTCAGTTGCCAGTCCGATATGAAAATGGCACGGAATTGTTAACTTCGCTGAAACAATCGACATCCACTTACATTTCAGATCATATTCATGAGTGGAGACGTCGACGTCGTTTAGTGAAGGTATTTATTCCGGATCAGATCTTGGCTGAGTGGTTTGTAAAATCTTTGTTGCCAAAGATCACTGAAGATGTTGCTAAAGCCGGCGTTGTTACTGAGGAGCAAGTGATTTCTCAAGCACAGTACCTTGACTTGGTCTATACTCAGTCAGGTACGTTACACGAAAAAATCCCCGATCTTCCCAAGCAAAATCAAATCGCTGCAGCTCCTTCGGGATCTCATGCCGCTGATGGTATGATTGGCACGGTTAACACTAAAAGTAAGAAGAAGTCTTCCAAGAATTCTTCCCCTATCATAACCTTGCCTGACTCCCCGACAGGAGATTCTTCTGCAGAGATTTCCGCCGATATTCACGTTGTAGAGTCATCTACAGCCAAATCAAAATCTGGTGGGAAGAAGAAAGGAAAGAAGAAGAATAAAACGGACAAAAGTTCAAAGGAGAAACCTGAAAAGGTGGAATCCAATGATGAAAAGCGCAAACCTTGTTATCCTTGTCTCATTTGTGACGATGAACATTTTACAAGAGACTGCCCTCATCGTGCAGAGGTTGCGAAAATTGTCAAGGGTTCCCAAACTCCTGCTGTTTTGAAGGATCCTTTTCCGGCTCAAGACAGTAAGATGATAGGTTCATCCTCGAGTGCCAATGAAGAACCCATATTGATGATGTCCCATGTTAGGATTGTGACTCGATCGCAAGATTATGGTAGTAAAAGTCTCGTTGATGGCAAAGAAGCAGAATCTTCTCATTCTAATCCATCAACCTCAGCTCCCGGTTTCGATCCACTACAGATCAAGAAACCTAACCCAAACTTGGTAATCAAACCACCCGCCAAGGGGATACTTTGAAAGTCAGCTTTCAATCCACATGCGAGAGTGGCTCAAAATTATAACATTGTTGAGGATTTAGCTGTTTCACCCTCAGCAATGTCGGCTTTGGAAGTGCTGCAATCATGCCCAGCACAATGTAAATTACTTTTGTCAGCTATAGGAGTTGTTGATGTTCAGGACCCGAACCTAATAATTTTTGATCTAGAAAATAGTACACCGCGTTTGCCTCATCAAATGGCTTTCCAGATTCCAGTGATAGTAAAAAACAGGCCTATTCATTGGACTGTAATTGATGAGGGAGCCTCAACGTGTATTATGTCGATACAGTGTTGGAAATCGCTTGGTTCTCCTTCGCTAAATCAATCCCCGACGATTCTAAAGGCCTTTGATGGCCGTGGGTTTCATCCTTTTGGCATTCTACAGGATTTGCCTATAGGGGTTGAAGGAAAAACCGTTAGTCTAGATGTGGAGGTGGTTGATGCCCCTCTAGATTACAACCTTCTCTTGGGTCGAAGTTGGTCTTACGCTATGACAGCGGTTGTTTCATCGGTCTTTTGAGTAATAAAGTTTCCACACAATGGAAAGATCATAACAATAGACCAGCTGGCTTACTTTTCATCCGACCAAGCCTCTTCCGAGAGTATTCAGCATGTTGGTAAAATGACTATCCCATATAAGGATTTTGGAGTAGGATTAGTTAAAGATGCCGGTTTACTAGGAACTTTTCCTTTTCCTCCAATCAACGCATCATCTTCATTTGCAACCATTCATATGATTACATCAGACACCATTATTTATGATGATCCTTGGATCGTTCCTTCTGAATCTGAGATAGACTCATTTGGTAATTTCATGCCTTCGAGTCCATATGAAATTGCCTATGAAGCCGTGCAGTCTTTTGCCGACCCGTGTTCAACCAAAAATGACTTAATGAATGTGGTCCGTGAGGAATCACTTTTCACAGCAACCTCGGATTTAACTACGTTTTCTGAACTTGTTCACTCTGATGAGAAAATTCGTGAAATCCTATGTGTAGATGATTTACCATGGGAAGATCTCCATCACAGATCTTCGTTTTTACTTGAGGTTGATCGTTTTGAAAATGATTTCTCATCAATTTTTACAACTTAATATGTCAAGGAACCTCAGAATCCCATGAAACATCCCGATTCAGAGTTAAATTTGTGAAACATCTCTCGAACTATTCCTATTGACATTTCGGTTAAGTCCGGAATTGTTGAGAACATTCATATAGGTGCCTCGTGTACAGATGACGAAATTCAATTATATAAGGCCCTGTTTCAATAATTCTGCGACGTGTTTGCCTGGTCCTATGAGGAAATGCCAGGAATTGATCCCGCAGTTTTTGTTCATGAGATCAAGACTTACCCGGACGCTAAACCCGTCCGGCAACGTTTGCGTCAGATTCACCCACGAAAAGCTGCTGCAATTAAAGCAGAAGTTGAAAAATTGTTGAAAGCAGGTTTCATTTATCCGATCCCGTTAACGGATTGGGTATCGAATATTGTTCCAGTTAACAAAAAGCAGGGAACAATAAGAATATGCATCGACTATAGGGACATTAATCGCGCCTGTCCAAAGGACAATTACCCAACCCCCTATATCGATCAAATCATTGATGATTGTGCCGGTAGCGAAATATTTTCCTTTATGGACGGTTTTTCTGGATACAATCAAATCAACATTCTACCTGCCGATCAACCAAAAACGGCTTTCATTTGCCCATGGGGGACATTTTCTTATTGCGAATTACCTTTTGGGCTTAAGAATGCCGGAGCAACTTTTCAAAGGGCGATGTCTTATGCGTTTCATGACATCAAGCACATTGTGCAACCGTATCTCGATGATTTGCTTGCTCATTCCTTACATCGAGCTGATCACCTCGCCCATTTACGAGCAATCTTTATGAGGTGTAGGCATTATCATATTCGGTTGAACCCACACAAATGTGTCTTCTGTATAGAAACGGGTCGATTGCTAGGGTTTCTAGTTTCGAAGGTCGACATTCGTGTTGATCCCTCAAAGGTCGAAGCTATCATCAAATTGCCTCCTCCTTCGAGTCTTCGCCAATGCCAAAGTTTGCAGGGGAAAGCAAACTTTTTACGACGATTCATTCCTAACTACGCCGAGGTTACAAAGGGTTTTACCCGGTTGTTGAAGCAGAATACTCCATTCTATTGGGATGAGATAGCTCAGAAATCTTTTGATGCACTCAAACACGCGTTGACCCATGCACCGTTGTTGCATCCTCCCAATTACAACCAGGATTACTTCTTGTATCTCGCCGCCTCTCATTCCACCATTGGAATGGTCTTAGTTCAGGAAGATGAATTCGGAACGGAACATGTGATATATTACCTCAGTCGAACCTTAAATCCCACTGAGCTAAAATACTCACATGTGGAGAAATTAGCATTGGCAGCCGTTCAAGCTGTCCAACGTTTTCATCACTACATTCTACTACGTAAAACTACAGTAATTTCGGATTGCAACCCTATGATCTACATTTTGACCAAGCAATTGCTAGGGGGCAAGTACTCTAAATGGATCATTATCCTGCAAGAGTTCGACTTAGAATTTGAGAAATCTAAGTCTAAGAAATCTTTAGTTTTTGCGGAGTTAATGTGTGACTTCCCGCGTGCTGACACGGAAACTGTGGCGGAGGAGCCCATTGCAGACGAATCCTTGTTTCTAATCAGCACTTTAGATCCGTGGTATGGGGATATCATCATTTATCTCCAGACCCAATCCTTTCAGCCAGAAATTTCAAGGTCAGAACGTCGGAAAATTCGATTCCAGTCCCAACAATTCAGAATTATTGGAGATACTCTTTATCGCCGTGGGACGGACTCTGTTTTTCGACGTTGCTTAACTCACGAGGAAGCTGAAAGGGTTCTAAATGACTGTCACTCTGGAGCATGTGGCGGTCATATGTCTGGGTTTGCCACAGCCCAAAAGATATTGCGCGTTGGCTACTTCTAGCCGTCTTTATTTAAAGATTGTATTACGGCGGTCCGAAAATGCCACAACTGCCAGATTTTTGATCGTAAGATGCGCACTCCACCTGCTCCTCTCCACCCTATAATTGCCGTTGGTCCTTTTGCCAAATGGGGCATCGATTTTATTACATGTAACCCTCACTCGGCCGGGGGGCATGCGTATATCATCCTTGCGGTAGATTATTTTACTAAGTGGGCCGAGGCGATGCCTACATTCGAGGCAGACGGCAAGACAGCTGCAATTTTCGTGTTCAATCATATAATTGCTAGGTTTGGTGTCCCACAAGAGATAATCACTGATCATGGGCGTCATTTTCGAAACGTTATGATGACCGAACTTACAGGCCAGGTTGGTTTACGTCACGATAGTTCAACCCCTTATTATCCACAAGCGAATGGTTTGGTTGAATCCATCAACAAAGTTTTAGTTATCATGATCCAACGAATCATTGGGATTCATCGGTCGAATTGGCACAACATGCTATTTTCAGCGCTTTGGGCATACCGAACTTCAGTAAAAACATCAACAGGGTTCACTCCTTTCCAACTAGTCTATGGTTTGGAAGCCGTGTTACCCATTGAATGCGAAATCCCGTCACTGCAAATGGCCATCGAATTACTCCCAGCCACTTTCGAAGAGGAAAAGCGTTTGTTATACTTGGCTCAATTAGATGAGAATCGACGTGATTCTGCATTGGCGATCGAGACTCACGCAAAATGAATGAAAGCTCAGTATGATCAAAATGTGACCCCTCGAAATTTTTCGGAAGGAGATCTAGTCTTAGTTTATGATCAAGCTAATGATAAATTAGGCGCTGGAAAATTCATTCCTATGTGGCATGGTCCCTATGTTGTCAAGCGAAAGCTAGCCAAAGGGGCTTATGAATTGGTAGACTTTGATGGGGACTCTTTGGGTAAACCCAGAAATGGCCTTTACTTGAAGAGGTATTATGCTTAAAAGAATGGGTATGGAGATTTAGTTAGGATAGTTTTTCTTTCTAGCTGGTGTGTTTTAGTTTAAACAATGTGCTTAGCTTAGAGAGTGTTTTTTCGTCATTATTCCTGCTTATCTTGGTTTTACTCTTGATATTGCAGATGTCGATGCCTCTCCAAACATACATTGGTTTCGTTGATGGTGCTTGTCATAATACACAGAACATCTCTTCCGCAGCTTGGGTTATCTATTCGCCCTCTGACGAGTTAGTATCTATGCATGGGGTAAGCCTCGGTCAAACAACGAACAACATTGCCGAGTATAGTGCAGTGATTGAGTTATTATCTGAATCTATTTCATTTGGGATTCGGAGTTTGATAATGAGGTTAGATTCTGAACTCGTTGTATTACAGCTTAATAGAGTGTATGCCATTAGAAATCCAATGTTATTAAGATTATTTTTGAGAGTGCGTCTCTTGCAACGTGAATTTGATTACATCGAATATCAGCATATTCCGAGATCTTTAAATACATTAGCAGATGCAATTGCTTCTCGAATGCTAAATAGACATTTTCAATAATCATACATGTGAATTTAAAACCATTCCATAACATGATTTACAAGATAAGTCGTTAATAGTGATATATATATATATATATATATAGGAGTGTGTCAAAAAATACATGGTCTTCGATCATAGGTTGAAAAGCACCTTATGATCGTCAAAAATGATAAGTACAAAAAACAAAAATGTCACATGTGCCCACAACAGGCGATCATCCTATCACTGGTGATGATCTCTATAAGAAACCACTGCACGGGCCACCTTGCAAAGGAACCTCCTAAAAGGTCCCGGGACTCCAATCACATAGCGCTGAATTCGACGAGGAATGTCGTCTATAGTGGTCTCAGGAATATGTCCTGTTAAGCGCTCGAGATGACCCTCCAACTCGGCAAAAACCTCTGCTGATTCGTCCTGCGGGGCTCGCGCGGGTGCAACTGGTTGCCTCCTCTCGAAAGGCCGGAGAGCGGCTGGTCGCTGTAGACCCACATCTGCATTTTAAATTTTTACTATCAGTTTTGAGACAATGGAAAAATAACAAAAAAAATTAAAATAGAAAAATGTTGAAAAGGATTTTACATGACTCATCCCACTGCTCTCCTGGTGGAAGAACCATGTCTGGGTCACCACGAAAATCTATCCCAGCATAAGGGAAGTCCTGAATGGAAAAGACCTGGTTTTCCAACCATTGGAAATACTCAGGTTTGAAGCGAGCAACCTCTATCCTTTCGTCCGGGTGACGGGCCATGACTACGACCCATCGCATCAGTTTGGGCTCTCGAGGAAGCCTAGCTCCAACAGTAAGGTGCTGTGGGATCAGCATAGGAACCCTCTCCAAGCCAAAACTCACAACCAAAGCCCCATAACCAAAGGTCTTTAGTTGTCCGTTTTTGGCCCTGGTCAGTTGGCCTTTCAGATTGGCCAACACGGCATCGCACCAGTTGAAGATGGTGCCTCGAAAGCAATAAACTGCCATATGCATCTGGGATCTAGTGGCAATATGTAATGTGGCAGCTCCGCAAAGTCTGGTGACAGTGAACGCAATCACCATGAGCTCAGGATGGGATATGGTCTTTATGTCTATCCCTTTGTCTCTAGCCTGGTTGTTGCAGTACTCTAGCCTGAGGCTATCGACAGACTGGCCACCTGGCCTAGCCCCAAACAGAGTCAAGTCTTCGCCTCTCTTAGACAAACCAGTCAAGAAATATATGTCCGCCGGCTCAATTTCGAGCTGGTGGCCACCAATGAATAAGCACTGGTCCTGTATGCTCCATTTGTTAACCAACCACTGTAAGAAATCCACCTGAGCCCTCATGCCAGGAATGGCCCAGTATTTGTATAATCCGCACGTCCTCAAAGCATCAAGTGAAGGCTGATGATTCCATGCGGCAACATCCACGTCCTCATGCTCTCGTTCACGCCAATCTAGCATGATGTGCTCTCTGCATCAAGTATAAAGACAAATTAAAATGCTAGAAAATATTTTGTGTGGTCCATTTTTGAGAATTTTTGGGTTCAAAACCCTTGCGGCGGGGTACGCACCCTCCAGGTTAGACACAGTGTGTGGGACCGCACTTTGTCTACACGGAAGGTGCAGACCCCGAGCTTTTTCCCAATGGAGAAAAAGTCGAGGTCCGCAGGTCCAAAATGGTAAACCTACGGGCCCTCGCGCGCGGGTTTTGCGCCTAAAAACCCTCCCAAAAATGAAAACAAAGGACTAAAACAAAAAATTAAACGGTTAAAAATGAAGAGTGGGATGATGTGGATTACCTGGAGAAGACGGCGCTCGATTCCGACGGTTGGATTTCCCGCAATCTTCACGAGAAGTTTTCTGAGCAAAAGCACTATTTTCTCACCCAAACTCAAACGGTAAAAATGAATTGACAAAGGCCCTTTTTATAAGTTTTTTGAGTAAATAAATTGCAAATTTGTTTATGTTTCACTTTGAAAAGGTGTTTTGCGACATTTCTATCCATTTCAAACAGGTATGAGTAATGTTTGTGTTTTTGTGCAGAATAAAGGATTATTCAGGCAAAATCTATCATTTTCAACGAAAAACATGTAGAGTCATCTTTAAGCTCTTTTCTGACTCCTAAAACATGAAAAGATTACTGAGTGTTTCTTTTAGACTCGTTAAAACGGAATTAGAAGATGGTCCACTTACAGCTCTTTTCCGACCATAAAAACATGAAAAGATTGTCGGGTTTTTCTCGTTTCAAATTCGATATTGGTTATAAAACAACGTGTCATTGATCGCTTTTTTACTTTTTTCGGGTCAAAGGCACTAATGACGAAAAGTACTCCTTGGTCGTAAAAGATCAAGCGGTTCTCTCAGGTATTATTTTATACTTTTTCAGGCTTGGGAGACACAAATTTACGAAAAATGTCAACCCTGGAGTCTTCTTAAGTTTTTTCAGACTCTCTAAAATTGAAAAACGCCGAGTTTCTCCTATACTGGACTCGTTAAAATTTCACAGTAAAGGACCTGTTCAATTACAAACGGGAACAAACCACTCCTTCTTAGGGTTCAAATTTAAACTAAGTTGGACTCATCCGAAGGATGAGCTTATAATCAAGCAAATGTTATCCTTCTCAAGCTTGTCAAAAATAAAGAGGTACTTGCCAGAAATGGTGGGGGAAAAGAGAGAAAAATGAGCCTGTTTGTCATACTTTGTAACCACTCTTGAACATGACACTTTCATTCACCTAGGTTGGGAAATCCTTTGGCTAACAGTTGATCAAACCACATTGAAAGTCTTCAGCTGGTTTCTGGGTATTAACTTTGGGTCAATTGTCACCAAACCATCTGTTGTGTTGTTATGTGTTCAAGAGGTCACTGCCAATAAGCCATTCATTTGCAAAATATCTGTCATCCATCTTGACCATCCCTGAGTCAGTCCTTGCAACTAAATTTCTTCAACTTGATCTATGATTTCGTGTTGTGGGCTTGCCTACGACGGATCGCTTTCTATCGACATCAACTCATTATCTAGAAAGATGATCTAGAAATTGTCAGTACCTTGAGATCTGCATGCCTCAATGGCAGGTTTCTCGCCTTTGACGATAGTTTACATCATTGAATTTCGATCAAAGGATTCCATGACATGTTCGACATCAACACATTTATTCGCATCTCATGGATTGTACTGGGTACTTTGAGAGCCATTGACATCACTGGTGGTTTCTCTCACACTTGTTAACAGTTTACATCATTGACTGGTAATCAAGTGGTTTCTACCATGTTCGACATCAACACATTCATTCACATGGATAGAATCGTACTATTTCGAGAAGTAGAAATGAAGACCCTGGATCTAGTTTCCACAATCCAGGCTGCGAGGAATTTTGTATTCATTATATAATGGACTATTCATAAACAGATGGCCGCGTCCATACTGTGTCCACATGAGTCTATACTTGTGATGTTTTACAAGATCATTCATGTATCAGAGTAGTAGTTTGTTTCTAGTCAGTTTTTATCTGAGTATGGGAATGCCTACCTCAACGATGATATGATCTCATATATATATATATATATATATATATATATATATTGCATTGAATGTTTTTACAGGTTCCAACCAGGTTCTCCACAAGATGATCCTCGAAATGATAAAGTACTTCACTCTTCCTAAATGATAAGAAATCCTCATCTACTACAGACTTCGCACTTTAGGGGGCAATCTGTTACACAAAAATATCGTCACCATGATTATTTGTAGTTAGTATGGGTCTATCATCTCTTGTACTGTCCTCCTAAGCAAGTCTCAGACCTCAGCTCTTCAAATCATGCTTTGGAAATGAGAGAAGGACATTAAAAATCAATGTAACTCTGGTTCCACACTTTCTCTCATGGTCACCTGCGGTCCCGCACCTTCTGTGTACAAAGGCTGTGGACCTGCCCGCTCTGTCCCTAACAGTGTAGGTGCGGACCCCTGTGAAAGTCAAAAGGCACAAGTTTTATCTTAAAAAACTCACTTTGGGTTAATTCTAGAGGTTTCTAGAAGGAATTTTGACGTGGATTGTTTGCTCTGAGGTGGTTCATGCATCCCAAAAGAGAAGGAGCTAATCCCTTGATGAGAGGAGCTATCCCTTTGAAGGAGGACCTAGTAAACTCCCTTCATTGCACTATAAATACAGGCATTGGGCTGGTTGCTAAGGAGGTTAGAAGTTGAACATTTTTTAGGGTAAATGCTGGTGAAATCAAGACTTCCTAGTTGAGCTTAAGAGGAGAGATCACACATCTTTTTGGCTTCATTGGGGAGTGAGTGAAACTTGTCAAAGTAGAGGATACTTCTTGCTGGACCCTGGGAGGAGCTTGTATAGCGTCAAGGCAAAGGTTGTAAGGTTCTTATTCTTTTGAATTAATACAATCAAACTCATTTTTCTCAACAAGTATCTTATGTTATTTGTTTCATGGACTCCTTGACTTTCATGTTAAATATGTTTTATGCAATTGGCTTTTCAGGTGCTATTTAATTTGTTTGCCTTGTTTGTGTTTGCAGATTCGCGAAAAGGAGCTCATTTGGATCAAAGGAGCGAGAGCATCCACAAGCTTGCGTTGGACCTAAGGTAGGCCCTAAAAACACTTGTTTTCTATTGTTTATCAAAGCATATTTAGAGAAAGATAATGTCTGGTTGGTTTGCTTGTCATTAGGTCTTCTTTAGATTCTAGGAAGGTCTATCTTGTCTGCAAGATCGACTTATTCCGTGTGACAGAGGCAATGCATCCAGAACAATCGTCACAATAAATAGCTGGGAGCCTCGTGCCGAGCCCTAAAATCCGACCATCACTAGAAACACGTGTACACTAGTGACGGTGTCGCAACGAGACTGTTCATGACAAGGGATTGTCGCACATTTTGATGGCTTATTAGCGGCGATGCAGAAACTTAGGAAAAAAGGGTCAATCTTCAGCATCAGAGAGCACTATTTAATCTTTTGCATAAGTGGGAAGATATGGACATGTTTATTTGATACATGACACAGCAGAGGGAATGAGATGAGGACAGTGACAACTTACTGTGTAACAAGACGTCCATGATCAAGCTCACAAGGAGGAACATGAGGCTGTCATGGCTAAATTTAAGCAGCTCCAGTACTTTCAGTGCCATGTTCATGATAGGGTGGTCGTGGTCTTGTGTGGCCATAATTAGCTTATGGAAAAGGTTGAAAAACTAGAAACTTGGCTTGCTCACTTTGAGCACCATGTCAACTGCATGTATCACCCTCCACCTCCCCCAGGTACTGGGTCGGACAACCCTGCCTCAATTACCTCTGACGATTGATTATGTTCACTGGTGTGCTTCTTGTTCTGTTAGTTTTTTGGAGTTTTAGGCCTTTTAGGCTCTCCACCTCTCAACTAGCAATTTTGCTTTTTTTATGTTGTATGGTTAACGCATTGGTCAACAAACATGGTCAAGGTGATACAACATCATTTTGACATCCTTGTATACGCCTTCTAATTAATAGAAAATCTGACCTATAAAAAAATTGATTTGATTAAAAATAATTAAAATGTTTGATAACAAATTTATTTAGATATTAATAATATTTCAAAAATTTTAAAATTTTATATATCTTATGATGATGATGGTTAACGTCCACTAAGACCAAACTTTGGTCTATCAGACCTAAAGAAACAAATTATTTAGTTTGATTTAAGATTTTATTTCTATACTCAAAAATCTTGGAGAGAAGCCTCCCAAGCTCACTATAATTTTGACATCGTAAAAGGCTAGGAAGGTCAGTATTGCGACAAAGATTATGAAACTGAGATCTAATGTGGTTATACGCAGGGCAGTCTAAGAGGAAGTAGTTTTCATCCTCAATGTTCCTATTCTCATAGAGATGGCAGATCCTTTCCATCCATGGTGTTTTAGCAACTGCCCAACGACCTGTTTCACTATGGAGCTCATGAGAGTTCGTTCTAATCTTCGCTATATTAATTTTCTTCTTAGAGCTAGCTAAAACAGAGAGATATTTTTTATCTTCTAGGGTGGGGTTGATGACCTTCTTATAATAACTTAATTTTCTTTTAGCTGCTAAATCTTTCTCACGCCACATTTTTTCTTTGAACTTAGAAGTAACAATATTTTTAATTTTCTTAATGTTTTGTAATGCATCATTCTCATTCATCTCCCAATGGTTTAACCAGGCCCTCGTGTCTTTATACCACCCCCGTTTGAGCCTTAGTTGGTTTTGGCTGGAATTTAAAGCTAGCTTAGGAAGTCTGTGATCTCCTATGTTATTGAGCTTCTGCTTGTACAACAGAAGCCTAGTCATAGCTAGGCTCTCGATAGGGGAAAGACCTGCTTCTATAAGGAGAATAGGGTAGGGTGTATTGCTTTTAATTTTTAGTTTATACATTATAAAGCGCTTCTGGATTTGCTCAATATTTCTCCAGGATTCTCTAGAGATGCTGCAACCCTAAACCTCACATCCATATAAGATAACAGGAGTGACTAAAGTTTCAAAGAGGAACTTCTTTTTATCCCACATTATGAGGTTTACCATTTTACAATTATTCTCAAGACCAAAGTAATCTTTCCACCCCCCATTAATCCTTTTCTCAATGCTATAGTTCCAGTTGAGCTTGTGACGAATATCAATTCCTAGGTGCTTGTAAGAATACACTTCCTCCAAGTTATTATTGTCATACATAAAATTAGTGTGGGTATCCTTCTTGGATTTGATAATCATAACTTTTGTTTTGTCATTGTTAACAGTCATACCCATGGTAGAGCAGAAATCCTTAAGAAGCCTAAGTTTCTTATCAAGATTAGATGGACACCTTGCGAGGAGAACAATATCGTCAGCATAGAGAAGAAGGATGACGATTATCCCAGCTAAGATCGTGCCAACACATCCTACTTCCTCTAAATAACCTTTGAGCTTGTCAATGTAAATTCCAAATAGGGTATGGGAGAGAGGTCAACCTTGCTTAACTCTGATATTTCACTTAATATCTTTCGACCACCCCTCATTTCTCTTTAGCTTGGCAACTACATTCTCGTATAACCTAATAGCGGCAGCTCCCAACTCGTAAGGAACCTTTAGCTCTTCTAATCTATTCCAAAGGTTGTTTCTAAGAACCATATCGAAAGCCTTTCTAAAGTCCAAAAAGAAAAAAAAGATATTGGATTTATCATTACGACATTCCTCCACAATGATCCTAAGCGTAACGAGGTGGTTTTTTGTTGAGTGATGCCTTCTAAAACCCGCTTGGCCTTTAGCCCACTTACCTTCACTTTCAAGTCATATTCTCAACTTCTTTTCCAAAATACTACCATATAACTTAGTTAAGAGAGGGCTGATCATAATTGTCCGATAATTAGAGGGGTTATTTGTATCCCCATTTTTAAAAATAGGAATAATGAGGCTCTCAGTCCATATCTTAGGGAACCCTTGCTTGACTGCTTGATTAAAAAGCTTGTGGATGTGGGGGATGAGGACAGGGCCTCCAATTTTTAAGATTTCCGCCTGGTAACCTTCAATGTCCTTAGCTTTCCCATTAGTCAGGCGTTTAACCCCAAAATCAATGTCTTCTAGAGAGAAAACTTCTTTCGTTGTGGGCAGGGTTTCAAAGTTATCCATGACATTTGGAGATTCATAGAGCTTTTTAATATAGGAATTCCAATCGTGTAAAGCAATTTTATTATTATATTTAGTTTTCCTAGTCAGAATCTGCCTCCAAAATTTCTTAGGAGCTACCTTAGAGAGGTGTAAGATATTCTCTTGTCTTTTACGAATGTACTGCCTCTTTTTTCTTTTAGTTAGAGCTTTGTATATTTTTATCTTGTCCATTTTAAGAGATTCATCAACAACTTCCTTAATAGCTCTCCTCGCATTTTTACAATCTTTGTCATACCATGGGTTGGTTTTTCTATTTATTTTATTATTTGAAACTTCAATTGAGAACTTGTTAATAGAATATGAGAGGGTTGTAGTAAAATTATGGTAGAGGTCTTCTATGTTGTCTATACTAGATAAAGGAAGCAAATTAGTTTTTAACTCTTTTAGAAAGAGATCGTTTTTATTTCTATCAAATATTAAGTTCTTTTGGCTATAAGGATTATTTTCTATGGGATCTCTATGCATGACAAAGTTGAGAGTTATAAGTAAAGGCCTATGATCAGAGTCAGGCTCATGGTTGTTTAAGATGTCAAGATTTATTATTTCATTGTATAAAGGGAGATCAGAAATAACATAGTCTACCACGCTGCTACCAAGCCCATGGATGTAGGTCATCTGGCTAGAGTTGGGCCACTTCTTTAGACCGTTGCAAATTATGAGATCCTGAGCATTACAGAGCTTGACTAGCTCCAACCCAAACAGATTCTCCCCGAGGTCTTCAGAGCTCCTTTTGTACCTACTAGCCAGAGTAGGGTCTTTGTCCAACCAAAGAGGATTAGGGTTGGAATGATTGCTTAGAATAATAGCTTGTTTGCTTGAAGTTCGAGCATTAAAGTCACCTATTAAAAGGATATTACCTTCATTCCTTAGGCTAGAAATATCATTCTCCAAACCATTGTAAGGGCTATTTTTATCTAGATTCTTCTTCTTATAGAAGTTAGAATTGATGGGGGGAAATAACATATTGCTATGTAGGTCTTTTTATTATTAATGTCAGTGATCTCTATCCAACTATATTGGTTGTAAGGGTCGTTTTTATAAATCCTATTATGGGGGGAGATGTTCTTCTTAATGTAACAAGCTCCCCCAATGCATCTACAGGAGGATCGCTTGTTCCAGGTAGACCATAGCGTAAAGCCATTTATGTTAGGGACCTTAGATTCTTCGTGCTCCCAAGTTTCAACAAGCAAAATAATATCAACATCATTTGAGATCCAGCTTAGCTTGGGGCCTTTGTTCCATGGAAAGCCCCGACAATTCCAAGAAAGAATCTGGAGCATGTTGAATTTCTATTTAGTACTATCTTTTTGGTTTCTATCTCAAATAAAGGCTTTTCTATTTCTGATTATTGCCCATTTTCCTTCCTTTCTAGCTTCTTTTACCTTTTGAACCTCCTTTCTTAATTCTGCTTGATCTTCTGGGATGAGATCTTCATTTATAAATATTCTTGTTCCTTTCAGACTTAAGGTTTTAATAAGTATGTCATACTTATGATCAGTAGAGCTCACCTTTATTTGGATCAATGTTCCTTTATTTTCAGTTAATTTCCCCAACCTTGTTGCTTCTGTGAGACACGTTGTTTCAATTTGTAATCTATTATGTACTTATGTCTGGGCTATGGCTAAAGTATCCTCATCTACCTCCTCTTTTAAACTGAAGATTATAAGTTTCAAGGCCCTTTTGTTATGCTCATGGTCTAATTCTATTAATTTGTTCATTTCATCGTTAACTGGTTTGATATCTAATTTAACTACCACATTATTTAGGGTGAGGCGGCTATTAACTTCTTTAATTATGTCCTTCATTTTAAGGCTCTCTAAAGCATCTCCTTGCTGGGATGTTTGGTTAGTATCTTGGTTTTGTTTTTCTATAACTTGCAACCTAGTCTCTATTGCCACCATTTTATTCTCCAATAGTTCTATTTTATTTTCTATTTGTTTTTGGATTGTGTCTTGAAGAGATGCAAATTTATTTTCTAGCATGGCTTCTAACTCTGTTTGTAGCTTGACTTCTCTTTCTTCTCTACATTTCTCTAAAGATTCTATATACTTGTTTAGTCAATTTAGTGTGTCCTAAATTGCTACATTAATTATCAATCCGGGAGTCGTAGACTGATGAAGTGTGGCACACTATATGTGCAAGACAGCCCCTTTCTTACCTTTTTGTCGTTTTCAATTTTTATTTTGTTTTGGGGGTTTTTATCTTCGTTTATCTCCTAATATGAATGGAAATCCTATCCCTGAGTTTTAAGAATACTCTAGAAGGCAAGTATGGATATAGATTTTAAGGCAATTATGTCTTTTATAATGATTTCCAGAACTTAACACTTCAGAGGGTCTTAGAACATACTAGTGGTGAAATTAATACTTGAACAAAAATAAAAATGTGTTGTTATTCAAATCAAGCAAATAATGAACTACTGATCATGAAACCATTATCTCTGCTGCTGTCTAAATACAGAAAAATGAATTAAGCTACTACACTCAAACAAATCAAAAACTGTGATCTAGTAAAAGTAAAATCAATTCACATCATTCATAGTCTGATACCTCGCCAGGTAGTCTAAGCTATGGCTTTCGGAGATAATGTCAATGATATGAGCAAGTTGATGTCTAATTGCAGAAAAGTAAAACTAAAATCAAATCACATCATTCATAGTCCGATACCTCGCCAAGTAGTCTAAGCTATGGCTTTCGGAGATAACGTCAATGATATGAGCAAGTTGATGTCTAATTGCAGAAAAGTAAAACTAAAATCAAATCACATCATTCATAGTCTGATACCTCGCCAGGTAGTCTAAGCTATGGCTTTCAGAGATAACGTCAATGATATGAGCAAGTTGATGTCTAATTGCAGAAAAGTAAAACTAAAATCAAATCACATCATTCATAGTCCGATACCTCGTCAGGTAGTCTAAGCTATGGCTTTCAGAGATAACGTCAATGATATGAGAAAGTTGATGTCTAATTGCAGAAAAGTAAAACTAAAATCAAATCACATCATTCATAGTCCGATACCTTGCCAGGTAGTCTAAGCTATGGCTTTCGGAGATAACGTCAATGATATGAGCAAGTTGATGTCTAATTGCATAAAAGTAAAACTAAAATCAAATCACATCATTCATAGTCCGATACCTCGCCAGGTAGTCTAAGCTATGGCTTTCAGAGATAACGTCAATGATATGAGCAAGTTGATATCTAAACTAACTAACAAAGCAAGTAAATAAGACTGAAATCAACAAAACAGAACTAGAATTAAAAAAAATTAAGAAAAGCAAAGTCAGCAGAGAGGCTAATTCCATGTCACTAATTATTGCAAAAATTGTATGAAAATGCCCGGGCCTACTCTATCCTGAAACATACACACACTGATCAGTGTTAACAATATACAAAGCTTGAAAGATCATGTACAGGAATGAAATGTTAATACCATAGCAAATGAAATATACACAGGTGGATAACTATGAAATATGTGCAATGAAAATAAAGAAACAATGCATAAAACTTTACAACAGTAAGGAAAACGAAACCTCAGTGTGCAGGGGCCCTCTGCACGGCCTTGGTCAATAGGCTATCAGTCCAAAATTATGCTCACGCAGTCATATAAAAACAGAGTCTTCTTTATAATTCAAAACAGAGGGATTAATGTCATGGCACAGTAGACTTAACAGCAAAATTACATCAACAAAAAACTCACTCGATGCGTTTGGAAACACGTTATTTATAACAAAAGCTTCATAATTGTTTTCCTGTGAAACTACGTCAACAGAGGACACGTAAAAGACAGCATCCATGAATTTAGCATAATGGTTGCCGAGATTATTCAATCTATCAAAAGTGGCTGTTGGATTCGCATCGTGGGGTAGTCTACAGCTGTCAACATGACCCCAAGGATCTAGGAACGGCCACGAATCCTTCATGTGTTTGAAAACGGAGTCCTGTTGCTGTAGGATTCCTCTGTTTGACCACCGCTTGACCACCGTTGACCACGGCTTTCCTTAATGAATCTGGCTGAACGAATAGGACCTGATCCATGTCCAGGTCATTCCTGATCTGCCCACATGTCATGTTTTGCCTTATGACACTTGCAACCTAGAGTTAACAAAAACAGCTGTGAAAAGTTGAATCAGCTGCGGAAAGTGGCTGCATTCCGAAGCTAATGAGAAAAATCTAAGTCAAACAGCAAACACAAAAACATAGTTAGAAAACCACTTAAATGCTCTTCTAAAATCAATATGCAATGATTTTTATAGCTTATGAGGTCCAGGTGAGGGGAAAAAGTCTAGGAAAGTGTGTAGGAGATATGTAGTTTCAGGACTCAACAATACTCATAAAGGCCTTGTAGAGTAACTGTGTTAGGTCTGCCTTTGGTAATCTTTGGTAGCTGTGGTGAAATATTCATACTTGAAAATATATGAGCAAATATGTATTAGAAAAAGATAAGGAAAGTGTGCACCTGATATCAACCCTGTCTGTAGATCGCACGTGCCCACCGCAGCCCGCAGACCTGATTGGATCGAGTTAAGAAGTTGTATACACCATCGACAGACCCAAGATCACCGAAGAGACCCTTATTATTTGAATGCGAGCCTCAGAACCGTAGCAAAGTTTAGAATGCGATAGAAGATCACTGACAATATATACAGTTGAATGTCGCAGGCCAAATGCGAGCCTCAGAACCGGATATATATAGTTAGAATGCATAGATCATCGATAGACCGATCCAAGTATTTATGCGTTAGAATGCCGCAGAATTGTAGCGAAGGTTAGAATGCGATCCAAGTATTTTATGTTTGCCGCAAACCGATATGCAATTTAGAATTCGATAGAAGATCACCGAATTATAAACAATACAAAATGCGAGCCTCAGAACCGGATATGTAGTTAGAATGCGCAGATCCAAGTGTTTTATGTTTGCCACAGACCGATATATATAGTTAGAATACGTATATCCAAGAATTTATGTTTGCCGTAGACCGAATGCGAGCCTCAGAACCGGGAGTAATATATTAACATATATCACTTTTTAATTTATAATATAATTATGTATATTACTTTTCTTTTTTTTTTGTAATTTTATTAATAAATCATTAAGTCGCAAAATTATGATAATCATTTATTTAAAAAAAAATCTCAATCATTTATTTAAAAAAGTAATTCTCAATTATTATTATTATTATGATTTTATTAGTTAATAATTATTTTATAAAGGTATAATAATAATCTATTTAAAAAATAAATTAAAATAATGATAAAACAAAAATTACATAACATTTTAAAGAAATTTATTTCTATATTTTATAAAAATGACTAATTTTTAATTAAATTAAAATTTTAAAAAAATATAATCAATTTAAAAAAACATATCAATTACTTAGTTAAAAACATTTCAAATACGATATACAATAACTTAATTATCATCTTGTAATTAATTATACCTTATTTTATTATTGAAATTCCATACAATAAATTAATTATCATCTTTAGAAGGAAAAAATGATGCAATCTGGAACTAGGGTTTCACTGTGTGAAATCAATCTCTTGTGAGCAACCACCTGGTCCTATTTACAGGGGGACTCGTATGGTGAACAAGAAATATTCAGGCATACGAGGGCTAAATATCCTAGGGAAAAAATGGCAAAACTCTGCCCCTTTGGGCTCCATCTCCATGAGGCCATAGAGGCCATTTTGCACCAGTTAGATGGGTCACAAGGGGCTCCCGATCTCTCTGTGAAGTGGTTGAGTTTGGCGACTCTACGGATGGCGGCGACAACTCCTCACTTTGAACTTCGAAGCCGAGTTGCCTACTTTCTCGTGCCTTGGAACCTTGCGGCACCCTATGCTCGGCATTTGGCTCAGATATAAATCGAGTCACACTTGTATGGCTCAATGTGGATGCGCAGATGGATTATGGGCGCAGGGGAGGGTTCTGGTCAAGCACTATTTTCTCTATTATTTTCCTTCTTTTTGGGCCATGGGTATATTATTCTCCTGGCTCCGTTTCCTATCCGCATTAGGACTGCTAGCAAATTTCTTTCTTGCCCCTGTGTCCTTTTTGTGTTGCCACTCGAGCTCCCCTAAGGATCATATGGCCCGTCCATCGTTTATTGTCTCTGCTATGACAGACTTGGCTCCATATTTTGCTATCTCTTGCTCCATCTGGCCCCCTATGGCTTACAGGATCCCCACTGTTGAGCGGTTTTTGGGCAAAAAGAGGGAGTATGGCCCCCAGAACCCAGTAACGCCCATCCGATTTCAAATCCTTATTAAAACTCCTGTTGGGCGTTCCATTTTAATATGGGTAAATATAGTAGACAGTGTGTTGCATCTAAAGCACAACATCATGCAACTGGTTGGATACCCAACACAAATGCAAAACCTGATTTTTGAAGGCAGAGCATTATAGGACATCCGACTTCTGTAGGATTACCACATTCAACCAGCATCCTCCATTACCCTCAATCTATGATTAAGGGGTGGAGCGAGTTCAGCCAACAAATCCTTAAAAGTAGGAAATGGCTATGGGTGCAGTTCTTCAAAAAACACAGAAGCCAAACTAAAGCAAATGAATGGAGGACCCTCTTTCAAGAATATCTTGCAAGGGAAAAGAACAGACGTAGAACCAAAAAAACAAGTTGGTACATCCCCTAGCCCATACATTGTGGAGCTTCTGAACTCAATCCCAGAACTTACTATAGATAATACAAAAACAGATGAGCATTGTGCTTCTTTTGAATCACAAGCAATTATTTGTCATTTTAACTGTTTCTGGCCAAAACCTGTGGAGTTATTTCATCATATTTTGACCAATTGGTCATTAGAATGTGAAATACACCTCTGTTCTAAGGGGTTTTTCACAGTAAAATTCCCTTCATCAAAGGACAGGGACAACATTATACAGGATGGACCATGGTTCTGGGGATTGACTGGTCTTTTCATCACACCATGGTTCCTAGATTTTGATGCAAACACCATGGTTGTCACCAGAATGCCAATGTGGATCTGTCTACACAACCTCCCTCTTCATTTCTGGGATGAGAGAGGACTCACAAGAATCGGGAACATCATTGGGAAATATATCAAAATGGATACACAAATATTGGAAGAAAGGATCTACACACATGCCCGGATATGTGTGGAAGTAGATCTCAACAAGGGTTTACCGGACCGCATTCAACTGATCCATAAGCAGATGAATTGGACTCAGACACTAGACTATGAGAACACATCTTTTAGATGTAGAATCTGCAAACAAACATGGCATCTACAAAATATGTGCCCTGAAGGCAAAAAAGACACAGGCAGAAAGAAGAAGAATGGGAAACAACCCAAAGGATGGAATTTCCCCCCTCCCCACCAGGAAGAGGAGGAAAATGAAGTAGAGGAGGAACCTATACAAACTGGGAACAACCAGACATCACAGGTACTAGAAAACCAAGGGGAAATCCCACAGGAACTCAATGAAATGCAGGACAACCAGGTACAAACAGCAAACTTTTCAGAAGCTATGGAAACTAGTGGGTATAAACGAACCCATTCAACAGACAACTCAGATTCAGACAAGGACAATGCAAGACCTGATCCTGGCAATCAACTTGTACTTGTATCTGATACGCCATCTCAAGGGGAATGGCGCAGGGTGGAAAAAAAGAAGGGGAGAAAAGCCTAGTTTTTCTCCTTATTGTATATTAGTGTGTTTTTTTCATATATCTGCTTATCATCAGTCTTTGACTTGATGATGCTTGGTTCTCTGAAAATGTAACATGTAATTTTGTTTTCAATAATAAAATTACGCCTTTTTCCTTGGAAAAAAAACTTAATTATCATCTTGTAATTAATTATACTTTATTTTATTATTGAAATTCTATACAAATATTAGTATCAAAACATCTAGCATATGTTATTTTGCTTATCACTTGATTACTTAATGGTTTCACTCCTTATAAAATATACCATAAATCGCCACCCAATGCCATACACATTTTGAAATATATATTCTATTTTTATATGAAGTGGTAAGGGAGGGTCTATTCACATAGTCTGTATCCACTCTCAAATATAAAATTGTGCATAGTACATTGTTACTATTTTCACCCTCAACCACTGGAGTTAATTATTGCTCCAATAATTTTGTCAACGTGGAAAGAATAAGCATGAAGGCCATCAACGGCTCCATAAGTGTGTTGTGTTTTGTTGGTTTCATTTCCTGGAGTCAACGTGGGAATCTGGAGCGTGGAAAACAATGACAACTGTCCCTCGAACCAATGGTGGAAAAATAAAAATGTCTGACAAATTGCATACGTGGTTGTTAAATGCAAGGTAGCATGAAAAGGGTTGCGAATGGCTACCTGGCCCATCAATCTAGAATGCCTTTCTGTTCCCCCCAGTGAAAGGTATACTTGGCTTGCTGGGTGGGTTACCGCTATATAATGGCTTTAAGGGTTCCCCATCGATACCAGTTCTCTAAGTATCTCTTCCTGGAAAAATAAAAATGTCCGACGAATTGCATACGTGGTTGTTAAATGCAAGGTAGCGTGATAAGGGTTGTGAATGCCTACCTGGCCCATAAATCTATAATTCCTTTATATTCCCCCCAGTGAAAGGTATACTTGGCTTATTGGGTGGGTTACCGCTATATAATGGCTTTAAGGGTTCCCCATTGATATCAGTTCTCTAAGTCTCTCTTCCTGGAAAAATAAAAATGTTCAACAAATTGTGTATGTGGTTGTTAAATGCAAGGTAACATGACAATGGTTGTGAATGGTTACCTGTTCCATAAATCTAGAATGCCTTTCTGTTCCCCCCAGTGAAAGGTATACTTGGCTTGCTGGGTGGGTTACCGCTATATAATGGCTTTAAGGGTTCCCCATCGATACCAGTTCTCTAAGTATCTCTTCCTAGTGTAAGGTCTCTTCCTAGTGTAAGGAGGTTAGTGTGTTGATGTTGGGCATGGAATCCCCCCACAGGATGTTTTGGGGCTCAAAGCCCAAGTTTTGAGTTAATATTGTTGTAAAGCTCTGCGAATTGCGAGCGCGAAATGTATGTTAGAGTCGTAGGGTTGTCCACCCTAAGCTTTGAATGTAATGTTGACCTACCCATGGTCCGCAGACCATGGGATTGTATAAATAGAGTGAAGCTCTAAGTGTAAAAGAAAGTGAAGAAGAAGAAGAGCGAAGTAGGAGATAGAAGCATAGGGCAAGTGTCTAAGTGTATCTTGGGTCGTAGAGTAGGAGAAGGCTCTGCGGCTGAGTGCGCAGAGGCCTAGTTGTCTGTAGCTGAGTGCGTGGACCCCTGAAGCTGAGTGCGCAGGTGAGATTAGAGTCTATAACCGAAGGAAGAGAATAATAAAGAGAATTTTTATCTGAATTCCGTGTATCTATTCCTGAGTTACTACATGTTTGATATCAATTGCTAATGTGTTGTTTATTTACTGTGCGCACTTGTATGAATTGTGAATATTGTTGAGTATAACTAAAAGCATACAAATAAGCTAAGTTAATCAGCTAATATTGGATGATTAGTAAGGACTTGGGTAATAACATTGTTCGTCCCCCGAGTAGCGCTGCACGAAGGCAGTATCTCAGGCTGCGAGGTACAGGAAAGTGCGCATAGCAATGTGTGCAACCACAGACCACTTGAAACCATCAGACATCTCCAGGGTGCGGAAACCTGGTTCTAGCACCCTTCCATACTACTTTGGGTGAGATCTCAGTCCACGCTCCGCGGACTGTTGCCGAAAGGGCCAATAGTACTAGGATTTTTTTGGTTAAATCACCTCTAAACCTGGGTCAGACCCCAACAAGCCAACAAATGGTTCCATTGTCGAGACCGGGATCTGCATAATGGATGTCTGATGTCGTGTCATTGGAATACAACAAAGAAAGAAATTGAAGGGTGATTGGATAGAAAGATTCAAGAATTCGCGGCACAGGAAAACAGGAATCCACGAGTATCAAAGGAACAATGGTTAGAGCGCTACTTATATACGGAAATCCATAAAATTTTCTTTGCATCCTTCCCCTCTGAGTTGTATGAGTGGATCGCGAAGCTAGCAGACAGTCAGCGAAGGTGTAGGTTCGACAAACTGATTGTGTGGACTCCAGAATTGGTTTGCAGACTAGAAGCATCGGAAGATAAGATCGTGTGCTTTGTGGACCATTGGCTTGATCGAATTATAGGAGGGTTTATCACCGAGTTCGCGGTAGATACGACCGTCAGATACAGCGAGGCAGAAAAATGCTTCCTCAAAGGACCACGAGGTAAGTACATTAAATCATTGAACACTTGGATTCAAATGCTATTGTGTGAAAAGTGGTTTATGCGAATAAATTGATGTTTGGGGCTATGTGAAGTGGTAGGATCTATAGAAATGAAGGTAGCGCAGAGTCAAAAAATAGCCCCTTGATTTCGCCCCGGCAGGAAAGTGAGGAAGAACTCATGAAAGTTTCTCCGAGAAGCGCGATCAGTCTGATGAGGCAGCGAATTCCACGCATACCACCCCCACCTGCACTGCCACCGGTCTCACTATCGTCACCTCCATCTCCACCCACACCACCTCCACCACCACCACAGTTCCATATGGCGAGTGCAATAAAATTGTCGGTATTCATAGGAGTAGGGAACGAAGATCTGGACCAATTTTGGTTCGTAGTAAAGGCTGTATGGGAAGCACAAGGAGTCATGGATGAAAATATAAAGAAGGCAACAATAGTAAGCGCGTTTCAGGATCGCGCACTGACATTGTACATTAAGCATTCTAATGACCATCCAAATGCAGGGATCGCAGATATCCAGGCTGCACTGAACAGGGAATTTAGCAGGCCAAAGTTGGAGACACAATCAATTATCAGGTTTAAGGAAATCGCGATGCTTCTAGGTGAGACCCCATGGGATCTGGATCAGAGACTGAAGAGTATGATTCACGAAGCCAACATGACCTTGTGAATGGACAACACTGCACATGGTTTGTAGCATCATTAATGCCGCATTTAAGGATGGCGTTGTCACAACAGAAGTTATCCACCCAGGTCAAAGCTTTGGAGATTGCAATGAGACTGCACGAGACCCCAATACAAGATCCTGGCCTGGGAGTCCAAAAAATCCACGCGCAACTGCAAAATTTATGTCTAGAAATGCAGAGTTTGAAATAGGACTGAACAACTCACCCAGAAGCGTGCGAGGAGATATGGTGCATAAAATGCAAAGGCTAGGGGCATGACAAGGACCATTGTCCAGTCTTTGCGAACTACCTGGCGGGAGGAGGGTCGATGCCATTAAGGCTAGAGGCACAAGTAGGACTGAGCACGACACCTGCATTATGGTGCACGATTTGTCAGATAAGAGGAAGACATGCCACAGATAATTGTCACATATTACAGCAGTATACATAGACGTCCTAGCAATTGTTCTGTAATTTCTGCAAGTCGATTGGCCATAATGAGCGCACCTGCAGAAGTTACGAGTTGATGATGGATCAGACTCCTACCTACCAAGTGCAGACTGAAACGTGAGCCCTCGATCAAAATACAGGAATGGCACGCACTGGATTTCAGGGGCGCGAACAAGTTCGAGGTGGAATGGGACCAAGAAGGGGTTGTGGACAGCTGATTTGTTACAATTACGGAGGGCTAGGGCATTATGCCCGTGATTGTACAAATTCGACGAGAGCATCATGTTTATATTGTACCTAGTTTGATCATGAGATGGAGGACTTCCCTACACTAATAGTGAGGTTGCGTGATAAAGGAATAATTCAGCCTCCCCTGAATCAGAACCTACAAGTGATGAGGTATGAGCCGTGCAAAGAGGACTCGAATGTAAACATCGTGCTCTGAAGCGGTATCATGACAGGAGATGAAAAAGGTAAGCAATCTGAAGAAAGTGCGTGGGTTCGCAAGGCTCCTACAAAGGATCCTAAATTTGATTTGGAGCACGCGAAGGAGACATTCATGGAAGCTAAGAAGAGCTTCACAGAGGCCTCCACTTCAGGTAGTAAGGATCAACTAAAACCAGCGATGGATACTTCAATGCTCACTATCTTTCTGGAGACATGCATGAAGTTGCTGCGCGACAACAAGGCTATGAAGGGACTACAAGAACTCATCACTAGGTGCATTGGGTCAGGAGAACCACGCGTAGTCTGAAAGCTCAGAAAGCACACATCGCGAACAAGAATGGAAATGAGATTGACTGCACAAATCAGAGAGTATGAAATGGATCAAGTGATTCTAGATCTAGGACCAGACGTGAATGTACTGCCAAAGCAGACATGGGAACGCATGGGCAGGCCCGCGTTGCAGTGGTATCCTATCCAATTACGAATGGTGAACCAACATAAGGTCCTATTGATGGGAAGATTGCAGGGGTAACGGTAGACATTTAAGGGGTGAGTGCAAATTTCGAAGTGATAGAGATTGTCGATGACAACAATCCCTATCCTTCGCTACTGGGAATAGATTGGGCCATTGATATGAACATAGTGATAAATCTAAAGAAGCGCAAAATGATCTTTGAGAAAAAGTCACTACGCGTAGTGGTACCTTTAGACCCTGCAGAAGGATCATGTTACACAGAGCCAATGCGTGACGACAAGAGAGACGACAAGCTAGACTGTATCTACAAGATAACCACTCGGAAATAGGATTGGGTAAATCCTACAGTGGATGGCAGGATTTCGTGGGAGTGCGAGAGCTCCTGCACATCAGATTCAAATGAAGAAAGAGAGCGATGGCAGAACCGGTTACACGAGGTAACCATGCTCAATTGCAACATGATGGTAAGATCACTGCGCTGCGTGACGACAAAGGTGAGAGATTTGCCTATGTATGATGGGTTGAGAGCGGTGGATGAATTCCTGAACAAATTTGAAAGAGAAGTGCTAGAACAGCAACGTTTGATGCTCTAAAATGGGCACTGCGCGCTACGCCCGCAAAGTGGTGGGGTACGCACCAGCAGAGTTTCGGGGATTGGCGCGAATGCAGAAGGATGATGCGCTTATGATTTGGAAAGCCTCAGATGCAGATGGAAGCTAGGAATGATGAACGAAACAGCCTGCGCGCCCACCTTTCCAAATGGGTACAGGCGTTTGGTACGCAACCTACATGAACGCACATCGCTCTCACAATAAGAAACAAGAAAAACAAGCAGAAGTAGGCAGGAGAAGTGCGTGAATGGAAAAGTACGATAAAACCTAGCGTGCCAAAAACCATACAGGGGTAAGCCTTTGACAAGATGTGTGAAGTTCTAAACAAGGTCCACCATGTGAGACGCACCGACTGGGACCTGCGTGTACCAGCAGTTGTATGAGCTTATAGGACCATGTGCAAAACTCTGACCGTGCAAGTGCTTCCGAAGCTGAAGTATGAAGCAGGGGCTGTAGTCCCTATGGAGCATGTGAAGCCAAGTCTGTGCGTAACAACACCCATAGATACAACGGTCCGCAAAGCTCAGAACGAAGAAATCACACAGCTGCAAGAAACAAGTCATATAGGACTTGAGGAAGAAATCCGACGGGGAAACTTTAGACTCCGTGAACTTGAACAAGATCGGGTACGACTAAGGGAGAAAAGCCCTTTGATGGACATGGAGGTCAAGAAGCTGGAAAACGAAATAAAGGAATCATTTCTCATCGAAAAACCAAGGATGGCAAGGCAAGATGCGTGCGATCATACTGACAAATTGGAAAGCAAATCAAGTTGGTATCAGAGCAAAGGTTGAATTGCTTGATTGCTTGAGTTTGTGCAATTAGGGTTTTAATGGTTGCAAAATTGTGATGCTTACAAGGTTAAAGTTGCAGAAAGGATAAGGGAAGCTATTGGTTGCAACTCCTGAGGTAATGCCCAGAAGAAGGAGAGCCACAAGGCCACAATTTCCACAACCCAAAGTTCCAATTCCAACTGCACTTGAAACTCTTCAAGTTTTTTCTTCAACTAAGATTGAAGAGGTACAAGAAGTACCAATTTTCTGAGCCTGAATCCATAGCCATTATGTTTGGAGAAAGAGAGCCAGAAGGTCCCTCTTCAGAAGAGGAATAATTCAAGAAATCTTTCTATACTTTGACTGAGATGGTTAAATTTCTCTATGGAGAGAGGAACACTAGAATGGTTGAGAGAGTTCTAAACCTCCACATGGAGAAGGAAGCTCAGAGGACAAAAGATATGAGAAGAAGGATTCCAAAGGGAATGGTGGAAATCCCTCCATCTCCACCATCCTCATCATCTTCCTCATCATCTCCATCATCTCACATGACATCATCTTTCACTAGCACCACTGAAACTACCCATACTCATTCAAAATCCCCAAAAGGAAAGACTCCATTACTAAAATTGGACATAAAATTAGAACTTCCCATGTACAATGGAGAGGTGAATGCAGAAAAGTTCGACAATTGAATTCGACAGTTGGAGGTATACTGAAAAATTTAGAACCGTCAAGAAGACGACATAATGATCGAGTTGGATTCATTGAGGCTAGAAGGAGCTGCATTAGTTTGGTGGGAAGCATATACTCAAGAGGAAATGAGAATCCATGGTAAGATATCCATCACTTGGGTTGAATTTGTTTCTGCAATTAAAAAATAGATTTATCCTTTAGCCTATATGCAAAAATCCATTATGAGTTGGCATAATTTTAGGTAGCTTAAAGGCCAAATAGTCCAAGATTATATACAGGAGTTTAGGAAAAGGGCTTTGTTATTAGGAGTGAATTTGAATTCCCAAGATACACTGCTAAAATGTATTGGGGGTTTACATTCCTATCTAAAACATATTATTCTTATGTTCAATCCAAACAATTTAGATGAGGCATGTGTGCAAGCCACGCATCTTGAATCTAAAGGAAAGAACATTCACGAAGAGGGTAGTAAGAGGAAGCCATTCAAGGGTAAGGAGAAAGAAAAGGGTGGAAAAGGGAAGGGAAAGAAAAATGCAAGTGTGAATAAAGAAGGGGAGAAAATTACATGAAAACTTTGTTCCAAAGAGGGGCATGATGAAGCCCACTGCTAGAAATTTCATCCCGAATTAAGGCCTAAGAAACAAAACAATAAGGGAAAACAAAAGACGATAGCTACCACACAACATGACCTAGGTTCAGATTCTAGTGATGAGACCAAGATTTCAGCCATGGTTACAAAAGGAAAAGAAATGTTTGCAAACACTAGTTCATCACATAGTCAAAACAACACTCCAAATGAAGAGTCAAGAATAGATTTGTTTCATGTTAGAGTGATTTCAAATCATACAAAGATTGATGCATTATTTGATAGTGGGTCATAATAAAACTTGATTTCATAAGACTTGGTTAAAAAACTAAACCTTGAAACTGTACCTCATCATAAGCCATATCCATTGGGTTGGATAGTTAACAATCCAAACTTACAGGTTACAAGGAAGTGTTTATTCAAGTTCGCCATTACTGAAAAGTTCATTGATGAAGTTGAGTTAGATGTAGTTACACTTGACATCTCAGGAATCATTTTGGATAGTCCTTATTTGTATGATATAAAAGCATGATTTTATCGCCATGGCAACAAATACATATTTCTCAAGAATGGGGTGGAGTACATAGTGAGAGCCCATCACAAAAAGTTGAACATTTCTTTGTTTAATGCAGGGCAGATGAAGAGACTAGTAAGTGGAAGTAAAAAAAAATTGCTTCTCATGATCAAGAAAAATAATGATATTGATTATGAATCTTTTGAAGGTTGTGATGATAGATTGAAATCTGATTTGTTTGATGTGGTAAGCACGCATGGTGAGATTTTTCACGAACCAAAGGGGTTACCTCCCAAGAGGGGAATTCAGCATGAGATTCAGTTGCAACAAGATGTTCCACTTCCGAACATTGGCATGTATCGCATGTCTATTATGTAAAGCTTGGAAATCAAAAAGCAAATTCAAGAATTGTTGAGCAAAGGTATCATACGCCCATCTACTTCTCCATCTGGATCACCCATTGTCTTGGTGCCAAATAAGGATGGAACTTGGCACATGTGTGTGGATTTTTGTGCACTTAACAAAATCATGATAAAGAATCATTATCCACTCCCAAGAATTGATGATTTGCTTGATTAGTTTAGGTATGCAAAGTATTTCATTAAGTTAGACTTACGAAGTGGTTATCATCAAGTTAGGATAGTTGAAGAAGACATTTGGAAAACCGCATTTAAAACTAAACAAGGATTGTTTGAGTGGCTTGTTATGCCTTTTGGTCTTACAAATGCTCCAACTACTTTCATGAGGGTAATGAATGATGTATTGAGACCATTTCTAGATGATTTTGTCATTGTCTACTTAGATGATATCCTCATATTCAGCAAGTCAAGAGATGAACATGTCATGCATGTAAACAAAGTACTTGATGTCTTGAGAAAAGAACAGTTGTTTTTAAAGATGTCAAAGTGTGAATTTGGCAAGACTTCTTTAGTGTATTTGGGACACATTGTTGGAGGAGGTGAGTTGAAGATCGACCCCTCTAAGGTTGAGGTCATTCTGAATTGGCCCAAGCCCAATACAGTTACAGAGGTAAGAAGCTTTTTAGGGGCAACACAATATTGGAGAAAGTTTATTGCTAATTTTTCTTCCATTGCAGCTCCATTACATGCATTGACAAGTGTCAAGAAAGTCTTCCATTAGGGATGTACAGCAGAAAGCATTTGATGCTTTGAAGAAAAATATAAGTTCAGCACTGGTATTGGCACTTCCGGATCTTAGACAGCCATTCGAGATTCAAACAGATGCAAGCGATTATGCCATGGGAGCAGTTCTATTGCAGCATGGTAAGCTCATTTCATTTCATTCTGAAATCTTTAATGGAGTTGCAACTAACTATCCCACATATGACAAAGAACTATATGCATTGGTACAAAATGTTAAGAAATGGAAGCACTATTTGATGGGGAAGGAGACCATCATCCATACTGACCATCAACCATTGCAGTATTTATAGTCACAGTCAAAGTTGCAGCAGTCACAACATTTCAGATGGATGGCTTTTCTACAACAATTTCATTTGCTTATAAGGTATAAAAAGGGAATCTACAATAAGGTAGCTGATATGCTTTCAAGGCCTATTGTAATTTCATTTGTTATACTCAAGCATAATTTTGTTTTGCATGAAAGTTACATAGAACAATATGCAAATGATAGTGACTTTAAAGAAGTATATGAAAGCTTGAGTCAAGGAAATCAAATTGAAGAGTTGGATTATCATGTACATAAACGTTTGTTGTATCACTTGGGAAAGTTGTGTATTCCACGGGGAGAAAGAAACAGTATCATAAGGGAGGCGCACACTTCATTGATTGCTAGATACTTTGGTGTAGGCAAGACAGTAGCGAATCTTCAATGGTATTGTTATTAGCCACGCATGTTAGATAATTTTTCTCATTTCATAAGAGGATGTTCTTTATGTGCTACAAGTAAGCCTAGAAATAGGAAACTTGGTTTATACAGTCCACTTTCGGTACCTTCACGTCCATGGGCGAGTATCTCAATGGATTTTGTAGGAGGTCTTCCATTGTCAAGGACAGGTCATGATTACCTATATGTAGTTGTAGACAGGTTCAACAAGATGTGCATACTAACACCATGTAAAAAGAAAATTACAGCTGAACAAACAATTCATCTTTTCTTCCAAAACATTTGAGTTAATTTTGGTCTTCCTACTTCTGTTGTAAGTGATCGAGATTCTCGATTTGTTGGGATTTTTTTATCAAACGTGTGGGACATGATGGACACAAAGTTGAAGAAGAGTACATCCTTTGATCCACAAATAGATGGAAAAATCGAGGTGGTCAATAGAAAAGTTATTCATCTTCTTAGAGGATATTGCAGCAAACATCCCAATTTGTGGGATGAACAGTTGCATTACATACAGCATGCATACAACAGGGCAAAGCATTCTTCCACAAACACATCGCCATGTGAGGCATGTTATGGGTGCTTGCCAAGATCGCCATTGGACTTCATCTTTGAGAAAGATGTCACTATCAATGGTCACAGTGACATCGATAAGGTAAAGAAGTTCATAGAGAAAATTTAGTTGATACATCATATAGTGCAGGAACAGCTTGAGAAAAGTCAAAGCAGCTACAAGGCAAGACATGACAAACATCGGGTTGATCACAAATTTCAAGTTTGCGACAAAGTTTGGGTATATATTAGCAAAGAGAGACTTCAAGGGGAAGGTAAAAATCTTAAACCAATCCATTATGGTCATTTTAAAATTCTGGAAAAGATTGGTAACAATGCATTTAAGTTTGATTTTCCTCCTTATATGCAAATATACTATGTTGTTAATGTTGAGAATTTGATATTGTTTGAACCTCCTTTCATTGATGATCAAGGAGAGCATGTTCAACTTCCATCAATAGATGATTTCTCGCTAGAATATCTTGATGAACTTCAGTAGGATCTCATACTTGACAAAAGAACTAGGTCTTCAAAGAGAGGGGATGTCGAATACTTTAGAGTGGGACTCAAGGGACAAAAGCCTTCTCAAGCCAAATGGTTGCAGGCCGAGAAGGTGAGGGAGATGTACCTCACCTACTGAACAATTGATAGTATATTTTGGGGTCCAAAAGGCTTCTAGTGGGGAGGAATGATCAGGTGCTCAGTATTTAGCTCAAAAATCAAAGTTCTCATAATGGCTTGAAACCTAAACGAACACGTTCATCTCGAAAAAATGATCCTAACGCAACTCATTTCGTCGAAAACTGAGTTCATATGAGAAAGTTATTGTGTTCTGATCACTTTGCTAAACAGGCAAAATTTGCAAAAAAAATGCCCAGTCACTGCACAGTCAACAGTCCGTGCTTCTGACATGGAAGGTGACTAGGCATGGTCAATATTGGTCAACAATGAATCAGGGATGGACAAGTTTTTTCATTTGGTTGGGTTGTACAGTGGTGAGTTGGCGCGTTCTTATTGGTGGATTTCTAGACCAATGGAAGAATGCCATGTGGCAAGCCCGAAGGCCACCACGTGGCACCTCCCAAAGGCCGGGTTGGTGGTCTACGCATTGGAGCAAAATTTATTGGCAGAAGTCAGGATCGAACCCACAACCTATCACATACAAACCATATGCCTTACCGTCTATGCTACCGGGTAGTTCTTACCCTATCTATTCTCCACATATATTTAAGTTGTAATGGTTTATAAGTTGGCGGTTAGGGGAGGGCCAACCCAGAGGCCAACCCTCCCCCCATGTGAACACCACATAAAAAAACCGTTACCATTTATGTTTACCATGACGGCTATCCAAACCACTGCTCCGACGGTTCCACATGTGAACGATACATAACCCCAGCGGTCAAGGTAATAGACTCCTCCAAAATCGCAACATTAACTTGCATGTGAACACCGCAACCTCAAACCGTCAGTTAACTCTAACGGTTCCGCTCCAACATTCAATGCGACATAACCATTACATGTGACCAGGTCTATTAAGCCGTCGAAGGTTACAGGTTGTTTAGCGCTAATCCAGTTTTGAATTTAATTAAGTGCAATTAAGCCTTAATTAACTATGAGTTAATCTGGCGGTAAATTTGGCAGTGCCCCTAAATTCAGGCCTGCCACCAAATTTAGCGGCGTTTACTTAGAGATGTTACATAATTAGAGAAGAAAATGTAGGAAAATACTGATTGAGCTCTAGAGAAGTCAATTTTCGACCAAATAGAGCTCAGAAAGAGGTGTCCTTACCTAATTTAGACATTTTGAACACATGGGTGCAGGTATCAGGAGCCATAGAGCTTTGTAAAATAGAATTTTTCCACTTTGAGCTAATACAAAGGCCCAAGCCATCGAAGCTGGACCAACGAGATATAGCCCAAGAGGGGTGAACTCCTTCATCAAAACATTGTGTTAATGTGTCTCTTTGATGGTTTGTTGCACTGTGAGTGTTTGTTATTCGGTATTTGTTTATGAAGCTATCTTGCTCATGAATGTCTTTTTAAACTTAAGGAAATTTCCCTGATTGTATGCACAAACAGCTAATGAAACCTCTTCACAAGAAGCAATAAGCAAGCACATATTTATAAATTTGTAATTGTTATTAGCACAGCTAAACTAATCATACAAAAATAGATCAATTACTTTATGATAAGATGATAAAATGGTCATTTCACCAAAATAATATTTACTATTTTGGTCATATCATCTAACGGGAAGGTGTAACATTGGATTCGAATAAGATCCAATCTATTATAAAGTGGTAAACACCTAAAAATGTGACAAAATTTAGGTCCTTTATTGGACTAGTAGGTTACTATAGGAAATTTATTGAAGGGTTCTCAAGAATAGCACACCCAATCACTTACTTGTAGAAGAAGGGTGTGAAATTTGAGTGGTCTCCTAATTGTAAAAAGACATTTCAACATTTGAAAATATTATTAACAAGTGCACCCATATTGAAGATAGTTGATCCAAATGAAGATTTAATTGTGTGCATTAATGCATGTAATGAAGGGTTTGGAGGAATAGTCATGAAAAATGGGCATTAAATATGTGATAAGTCAATTAAGATAAATGAGCAAGAGAGGAATCATGCCACTGATGATTTGGAGTTGGAAGCCATAATTCATGCCTTGAAAATGTGGAGGCATTACCTTATAGGGAAAGGATTCGAATTTAGAACATGCCACAATGGTATGAAGCATTTGTTTGGATAGCAAACTTTGAATTCCAAACAAATTAGATGGATGGAATTTAATCAATATTGGATCATTTTAATATTGTTTTTCATCAATATCAACACTTTCAGAGTGGAAAAAATTGGAGGAATCAACTCATAATACCATTTTTACTAGTGGGATCTAGTTTGGAAAATTGGGGTATGAAACCTTCTGGGAGAATTTTGGGGCATCAAATGGTGTTTTTTTGGGAGTAAAACTTTTCCACTCTAGTTTGGAAACTTTTCATCATATTCTACACATATATTCCTTTCTAATGATGCAAGAATCGCCTCAATCAAAGTTCATATGCAAAATTTATGCCACTTCGAAGTTGACCTTCCTATTTTGACCACCATAATTTGAGAGGATGCCACATCAACCCCCATTACAGAAAATGGGCAAGCCACATGATAATTATGAAGAATAATCTATAAGATTCCATATTGTAAATATGGTTAAGATTTGATGAGTAAAACCTAACCACTAGTATGCTATTGGTTTGTGTTATAACTAGGCCACTAGGAGGAAAAGGGGTTCCATTCTTTTCAAGTAAATTTGTTCCATAGACGAGTAGAGCAACCAAGAGAGATATGGAGAGAGAACACAAAGAGGATTTGTGCCCTGTATTACTCCATAGGTCATAGGCCTTAGTACTTTGTACTTGCATCCATTTTCTATTCAACGAAAGAGATTAGAGTGGCCTCACTTTCCAGCTAGGTTTTCTCTCGAAAGGTTTCCCTTTATATAAATTGTGTCACTCATGGTTTGTGAGTTTTCATTTCACTACTATATTTCATGCATAATTATAATTTTCATATACACAATATACAGTAATTTACAGATCTATAAATTTAAAGAGAAATAAACCCCAATAGTGTAGATTTCAAATTTTTAAGGGTAATTTATCATATCTATTGTGATGAAATGTCGAGTGGAATATTCATAGTAATTTACGAGTCATATTAATATAAAGTAGGTTTATTTGGGTATATTGTGGATATTTGTGGGGAATCTAGTTCGTCTAAGCCAAAATTCATAAAACCCTTGTCATGGTCAATGAAACTATGAATAGCCATCTTGATCCTATAAAGGAGAGGTTTCGTGACTGGAAGCATAAGTTGCAGATATAAGTCATAATGTGGATCTCCTCATGGTAGCCCTTACTAAAATCTCAGGCTATTTTGAGAATATGGGGGTTCTAACACAGAGGTCCAATCAAAGGGGAGATCAAGAGATCAAGAAGAAACAAAGAATGAGATGAAGAAAGGACCCAAAAAAAAAAAACCCAATTGAGTACCATGAACCATTCACGTTCTTTGTTCAAAATGGAAGTGAACATAAATATCAAGATATATCAAGGTGAGATCGATGCTCTAAATACAAATCATTGATTGCAGTAATTAGAATTTTATTTCAGTTTTCATCCTCTAAAAACTAGTAAAAATACCTTTTTACTTCTTTTTAGTTGACACAAGTTAAAACCATGTACCAGGATGATCCACAGGGAAGAGTCGGGATAGCTCAGTTGGTAGAGCAGAGGACTGAAAATCCTCATGCCACCAGTTCAAATCTGGTTCCTGGCAAGATGTCAATATCCATGTCTCCATATCCATCTATCTAAATCTATTCTATCTAGATGTATATCTACATACGGAGACACCCCGATCAAAATAGATAGATGGATCAATCTGTTCTCTCCCTCTTCTTTGCTCATATTGTCCCTCTCTGTCCGTTCCAATTGAATCACGATACTCTGTACATATAAAAAAGTAGGATCGAGAACTCAGAAGTCAAGATTTGACGGTAGAGGAGGAACAAAAGATTTCATTTGTGCTACCTAAAATTAGATGGTAATTCTATGACCTAGTGGGAAATCCACATGGAGATCTTGGGGATGGAGGGATATCCTCTAGTGACCAAGTGGGATGACTTTAAAACCCTCATAAAGTCACAACTTTTCCCTATAGGGTATGTAGAGGACCAATGGCTCAGATGGCACTACTTTAGGCAGAATCATGGGTAGAGTGTACAGGAGTACCCCTTAGAGTTCAAACAGATGGCCATAATGTTTGGTATCTCCCCAAAGAACCCAGATGTACTCCTCAAGTATCTAGGGTGTCTAGATATCCATCTGCAGAAGAAAGTGATGTTGTTTAAGTATAGATCATTGGAAAAGGCTTGTGCAGAGGCACATTACCTAGAGAACATAGGCCAAAAGAAATGGAAATCAAGTGGATCAAAGCAAAAGGAGCAACATGACACTTTTAAGGAGGGGAAGAAGAATAAGAAAGGGGGAAAAGATAAAAAGACAACAACAACAACAACAACACACCAATGCAAGGATCCCAAGAACCACTATAACCATTGTAACATTGATGGTCATATAGCGGTTAAGTGTTGGAAGTTACATCAAAATATTAACCCAACGAACAGAAAGAAAGATAATAAGAAGAATAATCTCATGGTCATTGATTCGAGCAACTAGGTTGAAAGCAACTTGAATGTGGATGAGAAGATCATATATATGTCAGTGCAAAAGGAGGTGAATTTAAGTAGTCTTTAGCAATAGGAAGAGAAGGAAATGACCAAATTCTTCCACATAAAGATACAAGTCAAGAAGACAAAGATTGATGTTATATGTGACTCAGGATCATAGGCGAATCTGATAGTAGCAAAGCTGGTCAATACATTGGGATTGGAGGTTCGCAATCATCCAAGCCCATATCCATTGGGATGGGTATATAAGGATGTAGAGTTAAAGGAACAAACTAGTGAAAATTTAGATTTACAATAATTATGAACTGAAAGAGGATGGAATCCTCATGTATAAAGGTGGAATTTATGTGTCAAATTCTTAGGGTATAGAAAGTATAGTGTTGAGTGAATGCACAAGGTGCCTTATGTTGGACACCTAGGGTACCATAAAACAATTTCATGTATCATAAGTCAATATTTTTGGCTAGGTATGAAAAAGGAAGTATTTGATTACATATCCAGGTGTTGGGAATGCCAAAAGGTGAAGGATGAGTAAAGACATCTAGTTGGATTGCTACAACCAATAACCATTCTTGAGCGGAAATGGGAAATCGTTTCTATTGATTTTATTTAAAAAATTCCTAAGACTATGAGGCAACATGATTTCATCATGATAGTGGTGGATAAGCTCACTTAAGCTACCCACTTTTAATTTAGTGAAGTAAACACATAAGGCAACAAATATTGTTGAAAGATAGATGAAGGAAATTGTCAAGCTAAATGGTGTGCCTAAAGCAATTATTTCAGACAGAAATCCAAGTTTACATCTTTCGAAAGGATTGTTCAAGGGATTTGGAACCAATTTTAACTTCAGTACAACATATCATCTGGATTTAGATGGAAAAGCAAAGAGGGTCAATCAAGTAATTGAAAATATTCTAAGGATGTATGTGATGGATAAACCATCAAAATGGGAAGAGTATTTGCACTTGGTGGAGCATGTCAATGGGTATAAATAATATTTGAATATGAGCCCATTTGAGGCCTTGTATGGTAGGGAATGCAATACACCTGTGAATTGGGACAACACAATGGATATGCCCATTTTTGGGCTAGATTTTCTCAGAGAGATGAAAGAACAACTAGTGAAAATCAAACAAAACTTGAATGTTTATTAGGATAGGTAGAAAATCTATGCAAATAAAAATAAGGCAAACAGGGAATTCATATTTTTTTAATCATGTTTTCTTAAAATTAAAGGCCAAGAAGAGTTTAATGAAATTGGGAAGCTGCTCAAAATTGGTACCTAGATTTTGTGGCCATTTGAGATCCTATAGAGGATTGGCCCAATTGCATGTAGGATCACATTGCCAACATCGATGCATTTTCATAATGTGTTTTGTGTTTCATTACTTAAAAAGTATGTTCATGGTGTTAATCATGTAATTCACTACAATATGATTTAGGTGGAGCCCAAGGGAGAATTTTAGGTTCATCTAGTAGGAATTTTCAATAGGAAAGTCAAGGTGCTCTAGAATTGAATCATTTCATTGTTAAAGGTGTAGTGGGCACATTTCAGTCCTAAGGGTGTCGTATGGAAGCATGAAGATTCCATGAGGGAGGAATTTTAAATAATTTTGATTGTTTTTTTGTGTGTGTAATGCAATAAGGATAGTGCATAAATAAGGTGGAGGGGAATGTAACACCCAAAGGATGACCTATGTGCATATTGTACATATCATGTTTAAGCTAGTGAGCCAGGAAATATTTTGGGGCCATTGTGACCATGTATATATGTGTTTTATGTCAATGTGCCTATGTTTATATGTTTTGAGGTTGGAGTGCCTATGTGATTTTCAACTGGGGATCCTATGTGCTAAAAGTCCAAAGATCTTAGCTTTGTAAATATGTAATCACATGCATATTAATAAAATACACCATTGTTACAAACCAAGTCAGGCAAGAGAGTATGGGTGCTAGGACTCCATGAGTGGAAAAGGGGATAGGGATAAGTTATTGAGGGATTAAGCTTATGGGGCTAAGCCACTATTAAAATATGTGTAAAATCAAAAGTGATATGTTTTTATCCCAAGTCCATAAAGTGACTTCCTGAATTTCCACTTGTCAAAAAGGGCACATGAACATAAAAGTAGGAATTTTAGTATTATTCCATTCATTCTTATCATTCCATTCCACAAGGGAACTTGGTTAGTTATTGAACTTCCTAGTGTAAGAACAGGGGTATGACCTTGTGATTTTGTTCCCCTATTAATCCTAAGTAGATTTGAGCATGGGGATAGGTTTCCCTAGTGTGATGCTTGTAAGGTACCTAGAGACTCCTAAAGGTACTTGGAACTATTGGAAGCCACAAGGATTTGAGACATCCATGACCAATGTGAGCTGGGAACCCTCAAAGGGTAGTGCCATGACCTAATGGACTGTATATGTAGAGAACGGGGTACACTACCTTGGGTTGTGTAGGTTGATGGGGGATGATAGGTTGTTGGTTGGAGGTTGCAAGATTCAAGTATATTATCTTGTAATTGGGTTGGTGCAATGATGAACCATAGTTGTCTTACATAGCCTTTTTCCTCAGTGAACCCTTAGGCCTAGCTTAAGGGTGACCCACTATTGATAGATTATGAGTAGCATGGCCTATGGTTGGGTGGAAAGTCTGAGGTCTACAGCCAATTAATATCCTCAAAGATAAGTGCTATGTTGTATTTATCTATTCTTTGTTATGATCATTTGTAAACTACATGTTGTTTATAAATTATATTTGTTTCTACATGTTTAATTATACTACAAAAGTTAAGTCTACAATGCACTACATAATAATGTGCATTAAACATGTAAAACATAACAAAAGTATGGTATCAAATTATATGTACCAGAATCAAGGAAAAAAAATTGAGGTTAGGTTATAGAGATAGTAATAAGCCCCAGTGGGTGATTAGGGGTGTTTCAAGACACATACCAATCCAACAAGCCACCAAATGGGACATCCATGTGAAACAATAACACATGAGAAAGGACCTGAAATTTCCTAACCAAAAGAAGAAGAAAAAAGGCCCAAATCATGTTAGATCTAAACAAAGCAGGAAAATAAATAGTCTCCCCTATAAACATTGCAAAACAATCCTCCAAATCCATTATCCCACCTATAAAAGAACCTTAGTCACTTCACAATTGATTAGACTACTTCAACATTAAACCACATGTATGTGAGGGTATTATGGGAATAATGCTCCTTGAATGCCAAATTCCAAGGTTTACGCTTCCTTACCATTTGAAACTCCATTTGGCTTTCATACAGAGTGTCTTAATACCTATGATTATGGAAATTAAGGCATGGGTAAAGATAAAACCCATTTTTTGTTCTTAGGACTGCACACTCCAAGCGAGAGGGCCATGTTAACCAAATGATCCATCTATTTTTTAAGCTCTCTTAGGATATGGTAATATTCGATAATTTCAAACATGTAAGCTTCATTTTGTATTCACCTAACAATTCTTGTGATTTTTCTATCACTCAAGGAGAAGAGTCTATCCATCAATTTGATAATTATCATCAAATCCCAAATAATAATTAGGTCTTTGATATGACTTGTATTGAGAAGCTTCAACCCCTAGAAAATAATCAATGTGTCCACCTAGTTATTTGACACTCTACCCAAGGTCCATTCAAAGGTAATTTTTTGTTTTCACTTGGGATCAAGAATGATCCCCTCTTTGAATCCAACAACCCTAGATTGATTTTTGAAGCACCATCAAATAGAAATAGATTTTTCCCTTAGAATGTTGCTAAATCCTAGCCTCCTCTTCTCCTAATTGAATTTTCCAATTCACTCCTTGAACGAGTTTAGGAATGAATTTCTTTGATTAAGGCATGGATCTTGTTAAAAAATGCCTATTCCATCCCTCTCTTCTTGTTTCGAAATCCCTATATTGTGACCTTTGATCCCTTTGATTTGAAATGCTTCAACCAACAATCCTTGATAGTTCTTAGTAGCAATTTCGGAAGTTATTAATTTGTTTAAAGATAGCCTTATTTCTTGCAAACCAAATCCCCTAGCATATAAACTTTTGTGTTACAAGACACGCTCTTTTTTAGCTTGGTTTGTTCAAGAAGGTTCCAATATAAAAATATGCCACAGTGTAAACATATATTTCCAAGATTTAGGCAAGACCATCTTGTGGGAAATTTCTTCAAAGGAAACATTATACCTACACTGAGATAGGACATTTTAAAAACAAATGCCTATGTGATTCAACGACATTGTGCAAAGATATATATATATATATATATATATATATATATATATATATATATATATATATTTCTAAGTGGGCCCACCCGAAGGGCCTTACACTAGCCTGCCCAAACTGCAAGGCCTAACCCTCATGGACCCAAGGAGAATTGAACCCATGCCTCATGACAAAGGGCCAGAGACTTGGCATGGGTGGCTTCAACCAACTGGGCTACCCATCATGGCTACATTGTGCACATAATTTATCCCAATGGCCTAACAATTCCCCTTTGAAGAGTCTCAATTGTTTCCCATCTAGCAAAAGGTATTAACCATATGTAAGGCATCCCCACTTCTAGTTTGTTTCCAAATTCGTGAACTATAGAATAAAGGAAAATGAGGCAATAGGCAATTGTACCTAATTTTAGTTGAATATCCAAAGTCTGTGGATCCCTTTCCCCTTTCATCAAAATCAAATTGATCCATTGGAGTGCATCCCCAAAGATTTGAGAAAGATATATACAAGGATGGGGTGAGACGGGAAGGAGGATAAAGTCACTTCCAACCCACCCATCAATCTTTATTCAGTTTGTCCCAAATATGTAAGTAAAACAAAGTTTTAATCCCTAGCCCCTCCATTCAATCCTTTAATCCTAAGAGCTCTTGCTTTGATCCCATTGGGAGTTTTTCCAAAATGTTGTTCACCCATATTTTAGTTAGTTTATTGTTCTCAAGGATCCAAGTTAGTTGTGATTGCATTAATGGATCCATAGCCTTATAAAGTTTTCAAATATAAAAACATTTCCCTCCACCCAAAGGGGAGTCTAGACATTATTTCCTAATATGACATAAATACTTCTTGAGCGATGTTTTCTTCCACCACTCTAATTGGCTAGTGGTGAGACACCAAAAAAATCTGTATTCCCATTGTCATTTTCATTAGTGAAGGAACTTTGATTCTCAAAAACCCATTTTCTTTTGGAAATCTGAAAGCATTCCAATTAACTAAGTAAAAATTATTGGTATTTATTTTTCCCTTTTGCCACAAGCATTGTAAAAGATGGAAAGAGCTAACAGAATGGACTTGATAAGGACCTCCCTCCCTACAAGAACTAACAATTGTGAACCCTATTGCTATAATTTTTTTTTTTTATCCTACCAATGATTACTTTCTAGGTATCAAAAGTTGGGTTGCTTAAAGAAATTGGCATCCAGAAATATTTAAAAAATGTCCATGATGCGAAACAAGAGAAATTCTAAAATTACACAATTTCAAAGTGAAGAATATGTTTCCAGAAAATACAAACAGGCAGGAAGAACTGCAAAATTTAAAACTGGATTTCCGACCTGCCGGATTCGAACCAGCGACCTAAGGATGACAACCAGGATTTGATATCCCACTACAGTCCTCCGCTCTACCAACTGAGCTAAGGTCGGGTTGTGTCACAGACATTCCAAATAATATTTATTATTTATATTCTTCAATAACTCCTAATATCACCCATCCTTTAGAGTCACTTCAAACAAAAGCTGGACAACTGTTATCCTCTCACCTTTATCAATGTAATAGTTCAGTTTCATTTTAAGCAGATATAAGAGGGGCTCTTACACTTCAATAGCGGATGTGTGATTGTATGATAAAGTTTTATTTAAAAATTTTAGTATTTCAGATTAATGTTTTTTTTTGGTTTTATTTTGTTAAATAATTGGATAGCATGTTATTTTTTGCTTTCAAACATTGATATAATTATTTTATAAATGTTACAAAAGGGTGTTTTGTTTTTGTTTGTTAAATAATTGGATAGCATATCATTTTAATGTTTTTGTTTTCAAATATCGATATAATTATTTCATAAATGTTACAAAAGAGCTACTTACAACATGTCTTGAGAGACTAATTCTTAACTTCGAAATATCATCACTTATTATTACACCAGATATAATTATTTCATAGATGTTACAAATGAATTAGTTATGACATATCTTAATTTATAACTTTGAAATATCCACTGTCAATGTTACACCAAATACAATACAACTATTTCATAAATATCACAATGAGACCAATTTCAACATGTCTCTCGATACTTGAACCCATTGTTCACCAAACCACTCAAGGTAAGATCCTTTGACAATTTCATGCTAATGTTAAAAAAAAATGATACCTTTTAAGAAATAAAAAGACTTAATTTTAAAATATTATTTAAAATTACTTTTAATTGATTAAAAGTTTCTAGTTTAACTAGATTAACCACCCCAAATTCAAAGACATTTGAACATTATCAAAAAATAGACCTTCACCTTCATATTTAAATTTTAACATTGTATCAATAAAAACTAGATTACTGTCCTAAGCCATTGTAGGCATTTTGCTATTTTCACTCTCATTAGGTTTGAATTGTCTTTGAACATCATCTAGAAATAGACCTTCACCTTCTTATTTAAATTTTAAAATTGTATCAATAAAAACTCCTAAGGCACTGTAGGCATTTTGCTATTTTCACTGCCATTAGGTTTGAATTATTATTGAGAGAAAGTGAAATAACCATTTATAAAGAAATACTAATCTCTCAATAATTTGGTTAATCAATATTTATATAATTTATTAAACATTATCAAAAGGCATTGGGAAAGTGTTTTTTTAGTTATATAATTGAGTTTTGAGATTGTACCAATAGAGATTAAAATTCAAAGTATTATAGGGATTTTGATACTTTCACTTTCACATATGCTTGATATGTTATTGAGAAAATGAAATGACTATTAAAAAAGTACAAATCTATTTTTTATTAACTATATATATATTTATGAACAATTAATAATTAATATTTCCTCCATAATTTGGTTGATTAAAATTTATGTAATCTATTAAACATTACAATTTCATTATTAGTTAATGGTGAATAGTTGTACCAAGTCTAAGTTAGCTAGATTTTTTTTTATGAAAAGTGAAGGATGAAGAGAAATAAATCAATACTACAATCTTATTGTTAGTTGATTATGAGCATTGTTGTACAATATTATTGTAGCTGATCATAAAAGTTGGTGTTGGGTTTCAGTTAGTAAATGTTTTCTTGATAAAAATTAAGGTTATTAGAGATAAGAGAAATTTGTGATGCATATTTTAAACTCCAAATATCAAGAATTATTTTGAATTTTCCAAGGTTTAGATTAGGTGGGTTTTGTAATTATGTTCAAACTATATAAATCTTTGCTTTCATTAGTGAAGAGATGACGAGCCTATTGTGGAGCACATGTGTGGATTCTACATGGAGAAGGAGATGCATCTTGTTCAATAACATTGGTCATGTTAAATTTTCTACTTATTGTTTAATGCATGGGTAGTTTGATGCTTAGTTGTGAAGAGATGACGAGCCTATTGTGGAGCACATGTGTGGATTCTATTTGGAGAAAGAGACGCATCTTGTTCAATAACATTGGTCATGTTAAATTTTTCCACCTATTATTTAATGTATTGGTAGTTTGATGCTTAGTTGTGAGGAAGATTTGTTGTTAAAAAACTCTCACTAATTGTATGATTAGTTATGTAGAAAAAGATGTATGTTGTTCAATAATATTGGTCATGTTATTTTTTTTTATTGATTGTTAAATACATTGACAATTTGAGACTTAGTTGTGAAAGAAATTTGTTGTGAAAAAAGTTATTACTAATTAAATAATTAGTTATGTAGAGGGTCTTAAAATGTAGTATACATAAACATTCACTCACTTAAAAATTATTTTTATAAATTTTTAAATAATAAATGTGACGATTAGTATTAATTTAGCAAATACAAAATATATATAAATATATATATATATATATATATATAAATCACATTATTAAAATTTCCAAAACAATATATAAATAAAAGCAAATGGCATATATATAATATTTACAAAAATATAAATTAAATAATTAATATAAATATTATATTTTTTGCACTTTAAAAAATTATCCTTTATCTTTATTCTTTTCCCTTTTATTTTTTTAATTTCATAACACCTAACAAAAAAATGTCACATAACCAACTCTAAGTCAAAAGAAAAGAAATCAAGATTCTGTAAAGAAACTAATCCTTGCAATATATTTTCATTTCACTTTTATGTGTGAGTAAATAATAAATGCAATCAATTATAAAAAGAATATTTATGTATATTTCAAAATTGATAAATAGCTTTCGTGGTTTGAAAGATACGGGTTGTCAATTTTGAAATTAAGGAATAAAATACATATACAACTTAGGTTTTGGGAATAAAATACATTGGCATCTTTGATTTCTTATTGCTTCCTCTTTGGTTGATAAAATAAATAGTTCAGATTCTTTATATTTATAGTTTGGAAAGTTTCAATCACTATCATTTAATTTTCTTTGGCAATATTTCAATTTCAAAAAAACTTTAAGTTGTCCTTTCTAAGAGGGCTAGAGATTTGGTTGTCTAGTATGCCTTGTCATTATAATGATGAATTACTTTATGAAAATTAGGGATGCCTGTGATAAATATTTTTATTCAGTTTAATATTATAAATATTTTTTTTATATCTATTTTAGAATTTTGAGTTATTTTTATAATAGTTAGTATAGTTAGCAGAAAGACTTTGTTGAAAACTAGGTTAATGTTCTTTAAACTATTTATGTCTCATTTGTTGTTTGAATTTTTTTTACTTTATATTTTAAAAGTTTATAATTTATTTGTCATTGAATTTAATGATATTAGAAATATTTATATGTTGGGTTTTTATAGGTTAAAGAATCACAACTCATTTTCTTTCATTAACTTTATTTAAGTTGTGATATACACATTTTTTGTGTAATGCTGTTAAACATATCAATTTTCTCTTCCTTTCATTCCTTTGAATTCCTTAAATTTCATTAACCGCCTTAAGTCTTGATATACACATTTTATGTGTAGCGGTGTTAAACATATCCATTTTCTCTTCCTTTCATTCCTTTAAATTCCTTAAATGAAATTTAGAGGTGTTTTAAAAGTAGTGAGAGTTTGCTTGCTAGCTATCACTTTGCTAAAGCAAGTTTTTTTGACAAATGTTTATTTTTCACACTAATTAGTTGTGTCCTTTGATCCTTTTTTGATAATTGTTTTGTAGCATGCATTCTAGCTTCATTTTCACATGTGAAAATATTAGTGTATATCTTTCATTAATTTATGATCTAAAAGATTGCCTTTGGAAACCATGGATGTTTTTATGAAATAAATATTTTGTATGGATGATGCAACATATCCAATACTGTCTATGCATTTTGAGGATATGAGGTACTCCTGTAACAAACCAAATCTAAAGTAACTTTTTCTCTATAACCATGTCTAATAATGAAACCATTCAATTATCCATGAGAACCTAATTTATAAATTTCAACCCATGAGTCACATTAACCATAATAATTCAACATAATTCATAGCAACATTCATGAACATCTGTCTAAAAACTGTCACCGACCAACCATAGAAGAGGAAGATTTTACCCAGCCATAGGCTCATTGTTGCGCAAGTTCTCTCTACAACAAAGGCCACCCTCGAGCTAAGGTGATCTGTAAATTGTTTTGGATATTCCACTACATAGTGTGTCACAACAAATCTGATAAAATTATATTTAAAATATGAAATTCTACACTATTGTAATTTTATTTCTTTTCAAATTTCTAGATCTGTAGATTATTGTTAATAGTGTATGCATGTGCATTAAAAATTATGCAGAAAATAGAGAACAATCAAATAAAATCTCTCTCACACACACATATTTGACACAAGATATGACCTGGGAAACCCTTTTAGGAGAAAAACCAAGCTAGAAGGTGAGGTCACCCTGCCCTCTTTCTCTAAATAGAAAATGTATGGGAGTACAAAGAAGTATGGTTTGTGGCATGTGGTTATTATAGTACACATATCCTCTCTGTGTGCTCTATCTCCTAACCCTCCCAATTATTTTTCCTCATCTATAGAACAAATGCACTCAAAAGAATGGAACCCCTTTTTCCTCCTAGTGTCCCGGTTATAACACAGCCCGATAGCCTACCAGTGGTTAGGTTTGATTGCCTCAACCACAGTTACAATATAAAGTCTTCTTCATCATAATCATATGGCTAGCACCTTTTCCATGAATAATGGGGGCTGACGTGGCATCCTCTCGAATTATGTTGGTGAAAATAGGAAGGTCAACTTCTGAGTGGCATAACTTTCACATACAAACTCTGATTGACGTGATTCTTACGTCATTGGAAAGGTCTTTGTGTGTAGAATAGGAAAAGGGGTGTTGCACTAAAGTGGAAAAGTTGTACCCATCAAAAAAATCGTTTGATGCCTCAAAGCGCTCTCAAAATTTTTCAGACCCTAATTTTCCAAATTGGGTCCCACCAGTAAAAAAAGTGTTGGGTGTGTGTTATATTCTTTCCATGACTAGTTGCATGCACGGAGGAGGGGGGTCACAAGAGGGTGATAGCCCCCTTGTTCGTTGCATCAGGCATAGAAGTGGGTCACAAGTGGGGTGGAAGCCCCCCCCTATCAGGGGGTTTATAGGGCGGCGGTAACCCCCCTGCACGAGGTTTGGGGCAGCACCCCAAGAAAAAAAATTATTATATATATGTGGACCCAAGGATGGGGGGCGGACCCAAAGATGGTGGGAGGACCTACCCATAGTTTTTTGCATGGGTTTTTTACATGGTTTTGGGCATGATGGTTTTCTTCCCATGGTATTTTGTAGATCCGGTCAAGGGAACTACGGTTATGTTCTAATCCAGGGTTAATGGATTGGGGTTTATGAATGCTTCGACATGTATATATATGTATTGTAACATTGAAAGGAACATAATTAAAAATCAATCCGATAGTCCCGATTTTGAGATCCAAGGGAAAATATTTGTGTATTTGTTTTATGTTCTCGCCATTGTATATTTTATGTTTTAAGAATTTGTTTGCAGGTAATTGTTGTACATGGTTAAAACCTACAAAATGGTCCTAAGAGATGATTCCTCCAATTTTTCCACTCTTAAAGCATCAATATGGATGAAAAGTAATATAATGATCCAATCCATATCATAATGCTATGAATTTACAAGGAAAATTTCTTATATGGGTATCTCTGGGTCTCTTTTAATAGCCCAATTCTTATCTTCATAGTCAGTGTTTACACTTATAGAAATCTCAATACACAACCCTCTTTCTTATTAACTTGCACAACCCAAGGAATGGGATCCCCTTCTCTGCTCAATAGTCCCTCAGACTATCCCATTTATCATCAAAGCTCCAACACAAGCTAGCTAGGAAATCTCATTGTTGGGATTTCAAGGATTATTACTTGTAGCAAAAATTTCAATGATATTGATTATAATCCATACAACATAATTCTCACATAATCCATGGTTGTATATTTCCATAATTAAATTATGGTATACTCATGGTAGCTCATTAAAGGATAATTTTCCTCGATTCCCCCAACCAAATGATAGTTTGTAAGGGTTATTCAAAGTCTTGATAGTTCAAACTCTTTATCAATTTGAAGCATACCCAAATTGTTTGAGCTTATTTTACAACTAAATGCATGGAAAAAAGGTGTAGCATAAGTTTTCATGGAATGAAAGATGTATGTATCCTTCTGGAAACACACAACCCCTCCTTCAAGCACTAACCCCCAAGGCTTAATTAAACAAATATTAATTGATAATCAAATGACATAAGGTTGCAAGAACTTTGGGTTAAGTCACTTACTAAGGTGATTTTCCCTTAACTTATTAAAGCCCCTTATCTTTCCCCTATTGTGGAGTCATAGCCCCCATCCTTTGTCTCTCTCTTCTACAACCTATAATTTATTTTTAAAATTATCATTAAATGCACAATCCTGAATATTACATCATTCAAATCTTAGTTATTCACCATATACATATATAATTTTGAACTAGGGATGAAAAGTAATGTATTGCATTCCTCTCTCAATAGGTTTTTCACTACCTTGATGTTGAGAAATGAAGCAAGAAATTCTCAATTTGATTTTGCCTTGATTAAATTGAGAAAATTTGAATTTCAACATCAACAGACAGCTTGGATGATGTTAACTTGTGTGGCATGGCTTGTGTCACCCAGTTTACTCAATAAATTTGAGTTGGGAGATTTAGATTTCAGTTTAACATGTGTGATTGCTAATTTGTAGTAATCAAGGTTAGTTGTCTCAGGTTTTTTTCAGTTAAACTAGTTCCAACTTTTAGAGGAACTAGTGGAAGGTCAGATAATTAGTGGGACTTCATTCAAGCTTAGTGATCATCCAGTTAACTAATAAATCATCCCAAAATAGCTAGTGCATGCAGAGAATTTGAATTACTCAGTTGAGGTGGAGATTCTCGAACAGTATAACATTGATTGTAGACTAGTCTTGAGTGTACAGGTGTTGCATACAGTCAAATGATCAGCCTAAGGAATTGTGCAGTTCAATTAGAGGAATTTCATAAATAATAGGGGCTAATTCCTCAAGGTAAAATGCAAGTAAATAGGATCTCAAGCTAAGGAAAAAATTGACTAAGTTTGAGTCAAATAACTTTAGTGAGCAAAGATATAGGTTATGCACTTGTAGGATGTGCTCAGTTGAGCAAAGCAATTGTAATACATCTCTATTCATTTGATTAATGCAAGCAAGCATTAGGGTTTTTGAATAATGAGTCCATACAAGCTGAGTGTATTGAAAGAGTGTGGAATTACATGTTAAAGAGTGTTAATAGAGTAGGCATTAGGGTTTTTAGAAAATTGATTTCCCCATATAAAAATACTATTTTCATGTGTGTGATTTATTATTTCATGTCTAAGATTTTTTTTCTAAATTGTGAATTACTTTCCAAAAAGAAGTAGAGTGGATTTGTGTCTTGTGATTTTGATTAAAATTGCATGAGCAGCTGAAAATATATAGCCTAATTTATACATGGTATCATATTTGGATTCACATTAGATCAGGAAATTCGAATTTGTTTCTCAGAGGTTCGAAATTGAAGACAAGTGTAGCAGGATTTCTTCATAGTTGAGAAGATGGACTTCAATGGACTAACGGTAGAGTATGCCTTAGAAGGCACCTCTAATTTTGTTGCATGGAAGAATCACATGTAGGCGATATTGGATGATAATGGATTGCTAGAATACATCAAGGCAAGTGTTGCAAAACCTCAAGCATATGATGCCCATAACCTTTCTTAGTGGAAGAAATATGTAGCCAAGGCGAGGAGGATAATCTTGGAGGGAGTATAGGATCATATTGTCTCGAATCTCCACGGAAAATAAACTTCATTCGTGATGTGGAAAGCACTGACAAAATTGTTTAAGAATAATAGTGACTACAGGAATTTGGCCTCTCAAGGATAAAATTCGAAGTATCAAGATGCAGAAGTATGACAAGATTTCGTAGTATCTAAGAAATTTTACACAATGTCGTGATGAAGTTGGCGAGGTCAGACTTAATGTCACTAAAGAAGACTTGGTAAGCCTAGCCCTTCTAGACCTTCCCAAGGGTTGGCATAGTTATCAAGATTCGATGAACGAGAGGGAGAAACTACCAAATTGGGAGCGCTTATGGTCTGATTTCGTACAGGAGGAAATAAGGTGAAATACCAAAGATGGGACTTCATCCAAGTGCGAGGGTGAAGAAAAAATTGATTTGGTCGAAAAGGCAAAGAAGGGAAAAGGGAAGGAATCCCAATCCAAACCAGAATCCAATCAAGGGGGTAAGAAGAAAGATTTTTCAAAAATTAAATACTTCCATTGTCATGAATTCGAGCATTATGCCACGAAGTGTCCACACAAGAAGATAAGAAAGAACACGTTAGGAGGAGGAGTAGGTGAAGCCTTGGCTTCATAGCTCGAGCTTGACTTTACCCTCATTGCATGCATGACTAGCACAATGATGGGGAGCATGTGGTACTTGGACTTAGGTACATCATTCCACATGATGGGGAATAGAGACTTTTTCAATGACCTGGAAGAGAAATATTTATAGATGCACATCGATATGGGGGATAACGGAAGGAATAACTCGACCAGGATTGATATAGTCACCTTTCAGATGGAGTCGGCCTCCCCCCTCAGGCTCAAGGATGTCATGTTCGTTTCGGGCCTCAAGAAAAATCTCATCTATGTTGTAGTTTTGGAATACCATAGTTATGATGTGATCTTTAGCAAAGGAAAGGAATTCCTGAGACACATAGCCACAGGACATGTGAAGCAGATCGGGGTTCGTGTGAAGAACCTATAAAAGCTAGATGTGGAGGATTGTGTTCCATTGAGCATAAAGGCGGAGAAGGTGCAGAGTCGCGATGTTGGTGAACTTTGGCATAGAAGACCTAGCCATTTACATCATGGTACTTTGAATATCATGCAGCAGATAACCACAGGCCTCCCTAAAGGAGCACTTGAGCAGTAGGATGTATGCAAATGATGTACTTTAGGGAAGTATACAAAATCCACATTCCATGATCGAGACAACACAGCACATGCAGTCCTTGAAACAATCCACTTTGATGTTTATGGACCTTTCTCGACAGCCTCCACTGCTAGGCATAAATATTTTTTCATTTTTATTTATGACTTCTCACGAAAGTGTTGGATCTTCTTCATGTGGAAGAAGGTTGAGACATTCTCCAAGTTTGTAGAATTAAAGGCACTAGTTAAGAAAGAAACAAACAAGAAGGTGAAGGCCCTTCTCTCCAATATGTCCAAGCCTTTGATGCCACAACATGGTCTTCTCTCTAGAGACCACTAGATTTTCTACTCCACTTTCAGGAACCACAGAACTGTTGCACCCATCAATAACAGTGCTACCTTGCAGCTTGTACAGAGTTCCAATTCGAACTCCCTGCATCAATACGAGTGCTCCCTGAACCATTTTGCAAGTATCCTTCTCAAACACTGCTTTTACACCTACATCATCCAGCTTGCTTACAGAAATCAGATTTCTGGCCAATGCAGGAATATGCAGAACGCCCGGAAGTGTTCTAACCCTTCCACCTTGCAACTTCAACTTTACTTTTCCATGACTAATGATTCTAGCCTTCCTATCATCCCCTAAGAAGACATCACCACCATCGTATTTTTCATACTCACAGAACCACTCTCTATGGGGAGTGAAGTGAAAGGATGCACTTGAGTCAATCAACCATGCCTCATGATCTACATGTGTACTTGAAGAAGCCAAGTACACATCCCCACCTTCATCTGAAGTGGATTTCACCTCTGCAGAAGGAGCATCATCAGATCCCTTTCCTTTATCAGGAGCTTTAGATTTATAGTCCCTTTTGTAGTGCCCTTCCTTTTTGCATTTCCAGCACACCACCTTTACATGTTTTCTTAGAGATTTAGATCTCCCTCTAGATTTAGATCTCCCACTCAATGACTTATTTTTGTTTTTGTTCTGGGACCGTCCTCGTACAGAAAAGGCATCACCATTCTGGCTCTCCATATTTTTCCATCTCATCTCCTCCATCAGCAAGGATGAGACTATTTCATCAAAAAACAAGGCAGTTGCATTGCTACCTATTGCAATAACCAAACTATCCCACGAATCTGGTAGAGAACATAACAAATTGATGCACTTATCTTCATCTGAAATTTTAATATCAATAGATGCTAACTGACTTACCACATTATTATATGTGTTCGGATGCTCTGTCACCGAGTCTCCATATTTCATCCTCAGGTTATACAGCGTTTTCTGCAAGAACATTTTATTCACCAGAGACTTAGATTGGTACAAAGTCCCTAACTTGTCCCACAAAGTCTTCGTCGTAGCTTCCCCTGATACATTTAGCAATACTGAATCTGAGACACACAATCGTATTGTGCTCTTTGCCTTCCGATCCAACTTCTTCCATTCTTCATCGGACACTCCCGTTGGTTTAGTACCCGAATCTATCGTGATCCACTGATCTTTATCCACCAATAGATCCTCCATCTTGAGTTTCCACAACTCAAAACTCTGACCATTAAATTTCTCGATCTCTATCTTTCCACTGCTCACCACCTTCTTTCACCACCAGAATTAATCTCGCAGATCTCCCACTGAACAAGGTCTACCACAGGCCCGAGCGAAACCCCTCAGCAACAAAGGCGTCCCCTTGAAGCCAAAACTTCTCTGATACCAAATGTTGGTTTTAACCCCGTACAGAAATTACCTGCATACGAATTCTAAAACACAGAAAATAAACAATGAGAGAGCATAACACATAAAACACATATACATAGAGATTTTCCCCTGGATCCCAAAACTGGGACTACCAGCTTGATTTTTCATTATGTTCCTTTCAATGTTATAATACATATTTATACATGCCGAAGCATCCAATACCATGGACCGAAAACCATCGCATCCAAAAAACATGTGCGAAAATCATGCACAAAACCATAGGTGGGTCCGCCCATCCTAACATAGGGTCCAAAACCAAAATTTTCTGGGGCGCTGCCCCAGACCCCATAAAGTGGGGTTATGAGTACACCTCAAACCCCTTGTGACCCCCCCCTGCTACACAATCGACGCAACGAATTGGGGCTCTGCCCCACCTTTAACCCCCCTGTTAACTATGTGGGCTGGTCGTGGAAAGAATATAACACAACCCAACATTCTCCCACTTGTTGTTTTCTTTCCACATGGGGCCATAAGAGAGCTTAGTCATTTTTCCAGCCCTGAAACGCCCATTGTCTCTTTACACCAAGAGAACTTCTCAGAGCTCACAGATTTTGTCAATGCATCTGCAATATTCTTCAAAGTTTCCACCTTTACCAGCAACAACTTTTTGTCCTTTATCATATCCCTCACAAAGTGATACTGAACATCAATGTGCTTTGTCTTTAAATGATATGCGAGGTTCTTTTCCAAGAAAATTGCACTTTGGTTGTCACAGTCTATCCTTATATCTCCCTATACTAACCCAATACATGAACACAATCTCTGCAACCAAACTGCTTCCTTGCTTGCATGAGTGGCTGCCATGTATTCTGCCTCTGTAGTTGATAGTTCCACTATAGATTGTTTCTTACTCATCCAACTAACTGCACCTCCAAATAGGTTAAACACATACCCACTTGTAGATCTTCTCTGATCCATATCTCCAGCCCAATCTGCATCAACAAAGCCACGAATATCCAACATTTTGTCCAATCCTGATCTTCCTTGGTAGCACAAACCATAATCACTAGTGCCACGCAAATACCTGAAAACCTGTTTCATTGTTGTCCAGTGCTCCTTCCATGGTTTTGACATAAACTTGCTCAATACTCCCACTGCATGTGCAATGTCTGGTCTAGTACAGACCATTGCATACATCAGGCTACCGACTGCACTTGCATATGGAACACGGGACATGTCCTCTTCCTCTTCTTGTGTCTTGGGACACTATTTAGCAGATAACCTCACACCTATAGGAATAGGAACCTTCACCGGTTTACTATCCTGCATATTAAACCTCTGCAGTATTGTCTCAACATACTTCCTCTGGTTTAACCAGAGCTTCCTCTTTGCTCAATCTCTTTTAATTTCCATGCCCAAAATATAGTTTGCAGCACCAAGATCTTTCATGTCGAATTTGGAGGACAATTGGGTCTTCAAATCCTGGATAATTTCTTTGTCATTTCCAACCAGCAACATATCATCCACATACAAGACCAGATAAATAACACGGTCACCAATTAATTTAAAATACACACAGTGATCTGCTTTGCTTCTGGTGAAGCCAAGTCCCCGTATAAATGTATCAAATTTCTGATACCACATCCTTGGTGACTGTTTTAACCCATACAGAGACTTCTTTAACTTACATACCAGTTCTTTCTTACCCTTCACCGCAAAGCCTTCAGGTTGCTTCATGTATATTTCCTCTTCTAGATCCCCATGAAGAAATGTTGTCTTCACATCCATCTGTTCTACCTCAAAATCAAAAGCAACAGAAACAGATAAAAGTAATCTAATAGATGTTACCTTGGCAACAGGAGAAAATATATCACCAAAATCAATTCCCGGCACCTGGGAATAACCTTTTTCTACCAACCGAGCTTTGTATTTCTCCACCTTTCCTTCTGCATTTGTCTTCTTCTTGAACACCCATTTGCTGCCAATGGGTTTCCTTCCATCCGGCAACTCCACCAGATCCCAAGCCTCATATTTGTGCAAAGATGCCATTTCATCAACCATGGCCTCTTTCCAGAGTTTTCCATCCTCTGAATCTATTGCTTCCTTCACAGTTCTGGGATCATCGTCAGTAATAGATAAAGAAAAATTTGAACAGAGAGCAGATGGACTATACCTTTCTAGCTGCCTTCTTTCTCGAACTGATCTTCTCACACCCGGAGTTTGGGGCTCTTCATCTTCTGATTCCTCCTCTGCTATAGAGTCTAATTCTTCCTCCTTAAGCTCAAACTCTCTCTTCTCAGGTTCCTTTGGTTGGACTTCATGTTTAATAACATCTTTTACCTCTCTGAACACCACATCTCGATTTTACACAACCTTCCTTGTGACTGGGTTCCAAAGCTTATAACCCTTTAAACCATCCTTATACCCAATAAAGATGCACTTTTCAGATTTACTATCCACCTTGGTTCGTTTCTCCTTTGGAACATGTACATATGCATCACATCCAAATACCCTCAGATGTGAAAGAGAGGGTTTCTTACCAGTCCATACTTCTTGTGGAGTCTTATCCTCCAACGCTGATGAAGATGACCTATTGACCAGGTAACATGCAGTATCCACCTCCTCTACCCAGAATTCCTATCCTAACCCGACACCATTGAGCATGCTTCTTGCCCTTTCCATCAACGTCTTATTCATTCTTTCTGCAATTCTGTTTTGCTGAGGTGTATATGGAGTAGTCTTCTGTCATGCTATACCACACTTCTTACAAAATTCTTCAAATTCCTTCTTTCAAAACTCTCCACCATTATCTGTCCTCAGCACCTTTATCTTCTTTTTTGTCTAATTTTCCACGAGAGCCTTAAATTCTTTAAACCTATCAAAGGCTTCAAATTTCTTCTTAAGGAAATATATCCATGTATTCCTTGAGAAGTCATCTATAAATGATACATAGTACACAGACTTACCCAGTGATGGAACCTTCACAAGTCCAAACACATCACTGTGCATAAATTCTAATATCTATTTCGCCCTCTTACTACCAGAGGGGAAACTCACCCGGTTCTGCTTCCCATATACACAATTTTCACAAAAATCAAAATCTAGAGAGCTATTACTCATACCTTCTACCATACCTTTACCATGAAGTATTTGAAGGCACTTCTCTCCAATATGTCCAAGCCTTTGATGCCACAACATGGTCTTCTCTCCAGAGACCACTAGATTTTCTGCTCCACTTTCAGGAACCACAGAATTGTTGCACCCATCAATAACAGTGCTACCTTGCAGCTTGTACAGAGTTCCAATTCGAACTCCCCGCATCAATACGAGTGCTCCCCGAACCATTTTGCAGGTACCTTTCTCGAAAACTGTTTTTACACCTGCATCATCCAGCTTGCTTACAGAAATCAGATTTCTGGCCAATGCAGGAATATGTAGAACACCCGAAAGTGTTCTAACCCTTCCACCTTGCAACTTCAACTTTACTTTTCTGCGACCAATGATTCTAGCCTTCCTATCATCCCCTAAGAAGACATCACCACCATCGTATTTCTTATACTCGCAGAACCACTCTCTATGGGGAGAGAAGTGAAAGGATGCACTTGAGTCAATCAACCATGCCTCATGATCTACATGTGTACTTGAAGAAGCCAAGTACACATCCCCACCTTCATCTGAGGTGGTTTTCGCCTCTGCAGAAGGAGCATCATCAGATCCCTTTCCTTTATCAGGAGCTTTAGATTTATAGTCCCTTTTGTAGTGCCCTTCCTTTCCGCATTTCCAGCACACCACCTTTATAGGTTTTCCTGGAGATTTAGATCTCCCTCTAGATTTAGATCTCCCACTCGATGACTTATTTTTGTTTCTGTTCTGGGACCGTCCTCGTACAGACAAGGCATCACCATTCTGGATCTCCATATTTTTCCATCTCATCTCCTCCGTCAATAAGGATGAGACTATTTCATGAAACTACAAGGCAGTTGCATTGCTATCTATTGCAATAACCAGACTATCCCATGAGTCTGGTAGAGAGCACAACAAACTGATGCACTTATATTCATCTAAAATTTTAATATCAATAGATGCTCACTGACTTACCAGAGTATTAAATTCGTTCAAATGCTCTGTCACCAAATCTCCATCTTTCATCCTCAGGTTATACTTTTTCCACAAGAACAGTTTATTCACCAGAGACTTAGATTGGTACAAAGTCCCTAACTTGTCCCACAAAGCCTTTGCCGTAGCTTCCCCTGATACATTCAACAATACTGAATCTGAGACACACAATCGTATTGTTCTCTTTGGCTTCCGATCCAACTTCTTCCATTCTTCATCGGACACTCTCGTTGGTTTAGTACCCGGATCTACCGCGATCCACTGATCGTTATCCACCAACAGATCCTCCATCTTGAGTTTCGACAACTCAAAACTCTGACCATTAAATTTCTCGATCTCTATTTTTCCACTGCTCACCATCTTCTTTCACCACCAGAATTGATCTCACAGATCTCCCACTGAACAGGGTCTACCACAGGCCCGAGCGAAACCCTCAGCAACAAAGGCGTCCCCTTGAAGCCAAAACTGCTCTGATACCAAATGTAGGTTTTAACCCCGTATAGAAATTACCTGCATACGAATTCTAAAACACAGAAAATAAACAATGCGAGAGCATAACACATAAAACACATATACATAGAGATTTTCCCCTGGATCCCAAAACTGGGACTACCAGCTTGATTTTTCATTATGTTCCTTTCAATGTTGTAATACGTATTTATACATGCCGAAGCATCCAATACCATGGACCGAAAAGCATCGCGTCCAAAAAACATGTGCGAAAATCATGCGCAAAACCATAGGTGGGTCCGCCCATCCTAACATAGGGTCCAAAACCAAAATTTTTTGGGGCGCTGCCCCGGACCCCATAAAGTGGGGCTACGGGTATGCCTCAATCCCCCTGTGACCCCCCCCCCCCCCCCCCGCGCTACACAATCGGCACAACGAAGGGGGCCTCCACCCCTCCTCTAACCCCCCAGTTAACTACGTGGGCTAGTCATGGAAAGAATATAACACAACCCAACAAATATTTTTTCATTTTTATTTATGACTTCTCATGTAAGTGTTGGATCTTCTTCATGCGAAAGAAGGTTGAGACATTCTCCAAGTTTGTAGAATTAAAGGCACTAGTTTAGAAAGAAACAGATAAGAAGGTGAAGGCTCTCAAGAGTGGTAATGGATGTGAGTACATGTCGAATGAATTTTTTTTTTAAATGTGCGAAAGAAGGCATTCGACAAGATTTGATAGCAACCCACAACCCACAACAGAATGGGGTGACTGAGAGAAATAAATGTAGCATTATGGGAGCAACAAGGGAATTGTTGCATGACCAAGGCCTACCTCTGCATTTATGGGCTGAGGCATGCAACATGACAATCTATTTGTAGAACCAGAGTCCTCATCAAATTTTGGGCATGATTACACCAAAGGAGGCTTTCTTGGGGAGAAAGTTGTGTGTGTTGCACTTCAGGGTTTTTTGAGCCTCTATTTACTATCATGTCTCTAAATAATAAAGGAATAAAATAGAGTCGACAATATAATTAGGGGTATTTGTGTGTTACACAAAAACTCCCCACAACTACTGTGTGTCCCTGTCATCCCTCAGAATGAAATTTGTGCGAAGGGATGTAAAATTTGATGAAGATAAAGCCATGTGTTGCTTTCTTGAGAGGGAGTTTCAAATCCCACCAGAAGAGGAGCTTCTAGCTTCAAAGGAGGAGCCTTAGAAAGTTGTGGAGCATCCAAAAAATGAGGAGAAAAGAGTGGAGACATCCAATCAAGCATAACCATCCAAAGAAGGCAGGAAAAGGACCGGGGAAGTTGAGATACTTATGCAGGATGTGAGGGAGAATGTGGGTGCTCCTTTAAATCAGCGCAAGCAAAGAAAGTCACAAGATCACTACACTGGATACATTGCTCTAATGACTGAGCTTATAGAGACTAAGTTATCCTCTTTCGAGGAAGCAGTAGAGAAACCTGTGTGGGTTGATGCAATGGTGGAGGAATATGAATCCATTGTAAAGAACAGTGTTTGGGTAGTGGTCCTAAGACTAGCAGATAAATTAGTTGTGGGTTCGAGATGGATCTTCAAAGTAAATCATGTAGCAAATGGAACCATAGAAAAGTACAAGGCTAGATTTGGGGCTAAGGGGTACTCTCAATTTGAGGGGATTTAAAATTAGGATACATTTGCTCATGTAGGAAGGTACTCATCCATTAGATCAATTCTTGCTCTAGTTGCACAAATGAGGTGAAAGATCCACTAGATGGATGTAAAAACAACATTTCTCAATGGAGTTATTGAGGAGGAGGTGTATATTGAGAAACCAGAAGGCTTCAAGACTTTTGATCGAGAGTCTCATGTGTGTAGACTCAAGCAAGTGTTGTAGGGTCTTAAGAAAGCACCTTGTTCTTGGCACACCAGGATTGATAGTTATCTATCAATCCTCTATCATATCTTGGTAGAGGGTAAATTGTTGATTATTGTCTTATATGTTTATGATTTGATTTTAATTGGTGATGAGCAACTAATCAAATCTTGCAAGGAGGACCTTGCAAGAGAGTTTGAAATGAAAGACATGGGTCTCATGCACTACTTCATCAGATTGGGAGTATGGCAAGGCGATGGGGAACATTTTGTCTCTCAGGGTAAGTATGCCAATGAGATACTTCATAGGTTCCACATGGACAGTTGCAAACCCATGGAGACGCCTCTAGTGACTAGCTGGAGGAAGGAGGATGTCACTTCAGGTGAGGAAGTGGATGCTACTATTTACCGACAATTGGTGGGTTCACTAATGTATCTTGTGAACACACGACTATATATGTGCTATGCAGTCAACCATCTAAGCCAGGTTATGGTTATGCCAACCAAATTATTTTGGGGGAAACTAAGCATGTCTACAGTACCTCAGAGGCACTACGTAGTTTGGACTATGGTACAAATGGATAGAGGGAGTGAAGTTATGGGGCTTCACAAATGCAGATTGGATGGAAGTCCATTAGACCAAAGGAGTACATCAGGTGGAAATTTCAGTGTTGGGTCTGCAACATTTTCTTCTTACAACAAGAAGCAAAGATCTGTGGCACTCATCTCGGCAAAAGCAGAATACATGGCTGCCAGTCAAGCAGCATGTGAGGTGATCTGGATGAGAAATATAATTTTTAGATTGTTTGGTCAAATGATGGATCCAATTGTGATCTACTATGATAATCAAAGTTGCATCAAGATCTCTAAAAATCTTGTTTTTCATGTTCAATCCAAGCATATATATATATGGTATCATCATTTACGGGATTGTGTGCAGAGGCGGATAATGTTGTTGAAGTACATTTTGATAGAGGAACAAGACGCTGACATTTTGACAAAGGACTTCTCAAGAGGGAAGTTCGAGTTCCACAGGTGTAGGATAAGGGTGGTTGATAATCCCTTTCTTTTTGAGAGGGAGTGTTGAAAAATGCAGCGAAAAATTATAAATTTAATTATGCCTTGATTAAAATGAAAAAATTTGAATTTACACATCAGCGGACAACTTGGATGATGTTAAATTGTGTGACTTGGATTGTGTCACCTAGTTTACTCAATAAATTCGAGCTCGAAGAGATAGAGTTCAGTTCAGCATGTGTGATTGCTAATTTGTAGCAATCAAGGTCAGTTACCTGAGGTTGTTTTTAGTTAAACTAGTTCCAACCTTTGGAGGAACTAGTGGAATTTTAGTTAAGAAGGTCAGTTAAGCAATGGGACTTCAGTCAAACTCAGTGATCGTCTAATTAACCGATCAATTAGCCCAAAATAGCTATTTTCATGTAGATAATTCGAGTTACCCAGTTGAGGTGGAGATTCCAAGGCAATGTAACATCAGTTGTAGACTAGTCGTGAGTGTACAGGTGTTGCATGTAGTCAAATGATCAGACTAAGGAATTGTGCAATTCAATTAGAGGAATTTCCTCAATAATAGGGGATAATTCCTCAAGGAACATTGCAAGGAAATAGGAGCTCAAGCCGAGGCAAATTTTGACTAAGTGTGGGTAAGAGTGTTGACTTGATGGGGCCTAACCTAGGTTCGAAGTTATTTAGCCAAACAAATCCCTGTACTATTGGCCATTTTGGCAATAGTCCGCGGAGCGCGGACTGAGGTCTCACCCGAAGCAGTATGGGGGGATGCTGGAACCAAGTTTCTGCACCCTTGAGATGTCTAAGGGGTCGATTTAGTCCAAGTGTGAATACGTTCGCGCAGGTCACTTCGCGCACTTTCCTGACCCGCAAGGCCTTCGCACCTTGTTATACTTACCTTTGCGCAGCCCTAACCAGGGGCTGAGGAGCTTTCACACTGCTAAAGCAGTGATTTACGCTATTTCCCCAAGTTACACCATAGATCTTACTTATCTTCTTATAGCAGTTAGTTATCTTCACGTAAATAGATATTTTATCTTATGTTCACTTATTCAACACATTCATATAAGTTCGCGCAAAAAATAAACAGTAAACTTGCAATTCATACCCAATATACTTTAATGCATAAAACAGGAAAATATATACAAAAATAATGTAAAACTTCTCTTTATTAATGCTTCAATCGATTACAGAATCAACCTACCCTGCGCACTCAACTGCAGGGGTCCGCGCACTGCGCTGCGGACTACTAGGCCTCTACGCACTCAGCTGCAGATCCTTCTCCTACTCTACGACCCAAAGACACAACTTTACACTTTAGACTCAATGCTTCATTGTTAGATATTCTATGGATGACTTCATTTTCCCTTTACACTTCGAGCCTCGCTCTATTTATACAATCCCATGGTCCACGGACCATGGGTAGAAATCTCAAGCCGACACTACATTACAAAAGTAAGAGCGGACAACCCTATCACTTAATTATAACTTCGTGCTCCGCACCCACAAATCGCGGAGTCTTTACGTCAGACTTAGTCAAAACTTGGGCTTTAAGCCCCAAAAATTGCCTTGGGGGGATCCCGTGCCCAACAGGCCCCCAACACAAACATCGTGACTCGCCCTCGAGTCACTCTGTTGGTGTGGAGATCTTCGCACAGAGACCTTCCAACTATACTCGGACTGCTGCAAGGTCAACAGCACATTGAGCGGCTGCTTGCTGGATCTCCTAGACACGTTGTTCAGAGACCGCGGTATCTTAACTACTTCCCTGTATCTGATCCTGCGTCCCCTATATTTGTGTGAGCTTGCCTTCAATTGTTGTTGTGATTACGAAGGCCTAGTCGATCCGAGGCTGGACGCGCACCTTCAGAACCACTTCTCTATGTCGCATTGCGTCTACCTACTCCTTAAGCGCTTTGGCCTGTTTCATCCGCGCGAACCTCTATGTAAGGGCCACCATCTACATGGTCCCTTTGACATTGTCATATTGTTGTTGTAGTTCACACGCCTCTGTTTCTAAGCATTGTATGTTCGGCTCCTCCTATAGAGTGGTGAGGACCTCAAACGATTCTTCCAACATTTTGGTGCAAGCCCTCACTGCACTGTTGATCTCTTCCATCCTTGAGGTAATGACACTAACGCATTGTTCCCTTACCTCTGGAGGAGTTGAAGGTTGCGCCTTCAATTGCAACTCTGCTATCTGGAGGTTCAGCTCTAGCTGGACCTTGGCCATCTCTTCTCGCACCTCGCGCACTCCTGCTGCTAACCTATGGATGCAGGCCTCTGTTGGTGCCTCTGCGGGGATGGCCAACTCAGGGACCATCTGGCAGGCCTCCTCAACCACCTGCACCATCTATCAATTTTGCACCACAACCTCGTCACGTTGTAGGCTCAGTTTCTCCATGTTGATTCTTTGTTCACTCAACACCTATAGCACGCGGCCCTCCCTAGCTCGCAGTTCTGCAGTCACTCCGTTCTGCAGGACATAGAGCGACTCCCAAAGGAGCGCAGCCATGTTGATTCCTACCCCTTTCAATGCACTAACTGTAGGACTGTCAACCTCTTTTTCTGTAACCAATGCCCCCTCTGGCAACACTATTGTGTTGGTCATGTGAGCACACAGCATTTCCTCAGCCGTGATCGTTCTTACTGCAAGGTTGGTCGAGAGAGTACCAGCCTGGAAACTGCGCACCTGTAACTCCTGAATCTTTGTCCAAAGGGCCCCCAACACAATCTGATTATCCTCCATCAACTTCTGGAGGCCCTCTGTGGTGACTTCATGCACCGTCTCCCCTATATCATCAGATCTCCCTCAATGAGGGTGATCGGGTCGAAAGAAGTCTTAGACGCTTTCAACTTCTTTTGCGGCCCCACCTACTCTCTCAGGCGTTGGCGCTTTAACTGTGTTGTCATTTTTGGTAGGTCCGTGCCACCCTCCTCTGTCTCTAACTCCTTTCTTGTTCCTGCTTAAGCGAAGGCAACTTCCGGCCCTCGCGCTCCTTCTCTGCTACCTTCTGTGCTTCTGTTGCGGCCTCTTTTCTTCTCTTTTCTGCCAACTACGCCATCCACAGTTTTGTCTCCTCCTTCTTTTGCTGTGCAACAGACTTTTCTGCTTTCATCACGGAGGTGGCTAGAGCGTGCCACTCTGACGGCCATGCCTCAAGTACATCAAAGATAACATCATCCGTGGCCATGTATGGGAGCTGATTCCACTTCTTCGCAGGGTCCTTGCGCGCCCTGATGTAGACGTGGTGGAAGTCTGCCTTGAACTCTGTGAAGCTTTGTAAGCTATTATAGATAGTGGGCGATAACCACAGCTTGTGGTTAATCCCCATTCTGATGTTCATCTCCATGAACACCCAGAATATTTTATTGTCTCGGATCTGGTGCGCGTCTTTAGTGGCCCACAGCGAAGCATACTTCGTGGCCTCTGGGAGATCCCTCGCAATTATGGGGAACTAGCTGTCCTCAGGAAATTCCCCAGCCACCAGCACTATGGACAGCAGAAGCCATGCATAGTGGAAGGTTTTCCCCTATTCCTGTGCCTCGCGACAATTCTCCAGGAACTCCTTGCACAAGAATTTAGACCAGTTAAACTAGATCCCCTTTGCGCACATCTCCGCAGGTGCAACCACCGGCGTGAGCACCTCATCCGTGCAGCACTTTCGCATGACCTTACCCACCAGTATCTGAGTCACAACTCTGACTGCCTTGTTGTTGATATTGGAGATCGTGTAGCCCCTCTTTTTCTTCTCCAGCTTGTATTTCTTTTTCATGGCCTCTGCGATGGCCAAATCACTGCTTTTACCCTCTGAAATGTCTGTTGGGTCTTCCCCTTTACAAGGGAGTCGAGTAATTCTATGGATTAGGTGGTCCGTGATGGGGATGGGCTCCTCCAACCACAAACACCCACCATGCACCAGGCAGAGCAGCTGCCTGATGACGAAGATAGTCATTAGGGCACGATGGTAATGCGGCACCCAGAGCAGGTTCAACAACCCTACCTTTTCGACTCTGCGTAACCACTTGCGCGACTCCAACTCTATGACTCCCACCGTGGTGTTTTGCTTCGACTTCATGAGCTGCGTGGTTGCCAAGTGAGGGAATTTCTCGTGGTTGGTGAGATCCCAATATTCGAACTTCAAACTCGACACCCATCCCAAGTGTGCTCCTTCAAAAATGATATCTTCAGATAGAAATGGAGTCTGTAGAGAGCTCTTGATCTCATCGAGGTCCTTGGGAACCTTTGCCTTCCCCTTCCACGGAGGAACATACGTGGGCAGCCTGGTCGGAGGGTCTGCGCCCATGGTTTCTTCCTCCATGTCTTCACCCTCATCTTCTTCTATCAGGATGTCCTCAAGGTCTTCCTCCTCCTCATCGGTTTCCAAATTAACCACTTTCCCTTTTTCCTCCATGGTCAGTTTAGTGCTCAGCAGGTTTTGAGGGGACATGCATACCGGAATCATGGGCTACTTATCTTTCTTGAGCCTCGGCGTGCGCGGCGATTTAGGGATTTCCGTAACTATCCCAGCGCTCTCAGGGGAATCCTCTACTATCATGGCCTACCTGGCCTCTTCAGCGGTTATTTCTCCGATTTCCCTGGCTTCTTCAGACGCTACCATTTTGTTTGTCCAGAAATCTCTCAACTGCTGAACCGGGTGCTCAAACAATTCTCTTAACAGGTTAAACAGGTCTTGGTTCAGAATACTCTGGGCGCACGATAGTACAATTCGCGAATGACCACGTGTTGTTTGCGGGGTAGCCCTTTGCAATTTATAGCACCTTTTGAATTCAAATTCAACCGTTCCCCAAAATCCAATCCATTAATGCTCCCTTGGCGGCAGATTTTCTGAAATCTTGCCCATAAAGCACACCTTAAATGTGTGGCGCCCACTCCATTTGGTCTCAAGTCAAGCATCACATCGTGAATAGTGACTACAACGGTCACTTTCCAACCAACTCGCACAGCAACGTAGCCACCCTTGAGCTATCGCGGACCCCATGACACTTCACTCTTGCGCGTAGCCCTGACATTGTGCAGCTCTCGGGCAGCGTAGTTTATAGTCCGGTGCCTCCTTTCAACTGCCTGGAGTACTAAGACTGTGCTTCCCATGGCTAGTCAAGTGGGCAGGCCACCTATATACGGCTTCAACCGACCATCAATCACTTTTCCTAGGAAAATTCAGTTTTTTAACTTGACTGTCTGCATTGCACACTTCACCATCTGCATTGCGCCATCATCGGTGATCCCTCTAGTAATACACGGTCCAATCCAAGGCATCAAGTTGATCAACTCTCCGCGATAGTCCCTAGATTTGTCAGCATAATCGTGCACACCCTGTTTTATCACCACAGTTTTCTTATCGAGAAAATCCTTCTTTATTTCTTCCTCAAGCTTCTTGACTTCCGCTTCCATCAGAGCGCTTTTCTCTCTTAACCGCACTCTTTCTTTCATGAGTTCTTGGAGCCTAATATCACCTTGTTGGATCTCTTCATCAGGTCTCAATCATTCTTCTTTGTTCAGCTACGCGATCCCTTCCTCCAAACCTCCGCGAACCGTCATATCCACGAGCGCTGCTATGTGCGGACTAGACATAATATACTCCATTGGGATTACAATGTTTGCTCCATAGGCCAGCTTAGAAGGTGTATGTCCCATCAATTTCTCGCACGTTGTCCTATAAGCCCACAAAACTGTTGGTACGCACAGGTCCCAATCACTTCGCTGTGCATTATATACCTTGTTCAGTGCTTCGCATACTTCATTAAATGCTTCTGCGTGGGTAACCTTCTATGCACTCATTCTTTCCACCCTCTGTCATTCCAACTCGAGGGACCGTTCGTGCAATTTCCTCCCCAACACATGCTTATTGACCGTGTTCCCCAATGCGAAGTCCATGTGCATCCGTGCAGGTTGTTTACCATATGCCTGTACCCACCTGGACAAATGCGCGCGTGGACCATCCCGTACATTGTATTTATCTGTTAGTCGTATCTGAGGCTTCCCAAAATGCATGCGCATCATTCTCCTACATTCGCGTCAGTCCTCAAAGATTCCTTGGTGCGTACCCCACCACCTCATGGGCGTAGCGCGCAGTACCCACTTCAAAGCCTTGAAACGTGTTGTTTCGGCACCTCCCTTTCAAATCTATTCAAGAAAGCATCTATCTCACTTAACCCATCATAAGTAGGGAGATCCCTTACTTCCATCGATATGCAATGCAGCGATCTTGTCATCATATTACAGTTCAGCGTGGTCACCTCGTGCAAAATATTCTGCCATTGCTCTATCTACTCATCAGAATTCGATGTACAGGAGCTTTCGCGCTCCCATGAGATCCATCCATCCGCGGTGGGATTTACCCAGTCTTGCTCTCACGCGGTTATCTTGTAGATGTAGTCCAAATCGTCATCGCTTTCATAGTTGTGCACCGGCTCTGTGTAGCATGATCCTTTTGCAGGGTCCAAAGGTACGACTACGCACAGAGACTTTTTCTCAAAAATCATCTTGCGCTTCTTCAGATTAATCACGCCATTCATGTCAGTGGCCCAATCGATTCCTAAGAGTGTGGGGTAGGGATTGCTGTCATCAACAATCTCTATCACTTCAAAGTCTGCTAGTGTGCTTGCCCCTTCAATATCTACGATGATTCCCTACAATCTCCCAATAGGTATTATCTTTTGTTGGTTCGCCATTTGCAACTGGAAAGGAGACCATTGCAGTGTAGGCCTTCTCATGCGCTCCCATGTCTGATTCGACAAAATGTTCGCATTTGATCCTAAATCCAGAATTACCTGGTCCATCTCATATTCTTCAATCTGCATAGTCAACCCCATTTCTCTTCTTGTCCTTGTCGCATGCTTTCCAATCTTCTAGACTACGTGCGACTCTCCTGGCACAGTCCTAGCACATCTGTTGATGAGTTCCTGCAGTCCCTTTATAGCTTTACTGTCGCGCAGTAGCTTCATGCATGTTTCTATGAACGTTGTAAGCATAGATGAGTCCATTTCCGGCTCTGATCTATCCTTGCTTCCTGAAGTGGAGGCATCTGTTGGAAATAATACTGAGAGGGGGGGTGAATCAGTATTATCAGATCAATAAAACTTTTTCAATACTCAGAAACATATACGCTACTTCAGTTAAGTGAACCAGCGTGTACACGCTACTGTGTCTAAAGCAACCAGCGTATAACCAGAAATCTTATGATTTAGTTAGTTTATCTTCAGCAAATGCATCAGGACATTATTAACCATATTAAAAGTAAACAGGTGCAGTATAACAGAACAGATCATCACACAAAAGCCACACACATGAACACCATGATATAAGGTGGAAACCCAATGTGGGTGAAAACCACCTGCTGCAAGTCGTCTCTATCTTTCTTTAATAAGAAAACTTCAGTTTACAATCTTTTGTACTGGTGCAGCCTTATACTAGTACGCAGGCTACAACCTGCAGAAGGCTCAACCTTCTCTCGTTTTCCAGACTCTCCTGGAAGGGAGCTCCAACCCCCTTTGCTCTTGTACTAGCTAAGATACTAGTACGTAGGTGCAGGCCTACAATCTTCTTTCTTTCAGGAACCACTTTTCATACATTTTCAGACTGGATATTCCTGAAGCACAACATTACAATCTGAAGATCACAATTCATCAATTTTCATAACAGATCATACTAGCATCATCAAGCTTTGAATCACTAAACCACTGAAACCCTATCAACACCCAGTCACCAGAACACAGAGCATACTACAAAACTTCTGCAATAACAGTCAGACCCAACTGCAACCCCAAAAATTAAGCATCAAAAGATATACGCTACTTCAATGAAGTCAACCCGCGTATACACGCGCTTTTACCAAAGACAACCTGCGTACAGATCTAAAAATAATTTCTCATAACTTGCAGCTGTACCAGACATCAGTCATACTCAGAACATAACATTGCGTCAGTATACAGATCTAAAAATATGCGTAATCAACCATATACCGATAGTTCATTTCAAACCATTTGATCCTGATCTATCCTTAGATCTAGTCTTCCATCAACCGGTGTAATCTCTCCTTAGCTTAGATCAAGCAACCCAGAACCTGCATACTAGATCTCTTTCTTTATCAGATATTCAAGACTTTTTCAGTACAATTTCCTAATGATCTTCTTCTCCTTATATAGCCTTAGGCCCTCCTCAATACCACGGTCCAAAACCATAGTAATACAAAACCATCAACTTCAAAACTCGGGATCAACACGACTGTCGAGATACCTTGGTCCAAAAACATAGGCTCAAGTACCGAGGACAAACTACCATGGACCAAAAGAAAGCTTCTCGACATGTACGCTCTTTTCTGTTCATGAAACTGCGTGTATACGCGACTTCGTATATAGCGAGACTGCGTATCCGCGACTTAGTACATATCGTACCAGCGTGTATACGCAACTTGGGCTTGATGAACCTGCGTATATGAAATTTCTCTTCATTCTTGTAGTCTGGACTGAGGTCTGTCTTCAAAGAGAGTTGCCATCAAGGACAACACCTGAACCGTAGCGCCGCACCTGTGCCAAAATGCCAACAATCTCCCCCTTTGGACTTGATGGCAACCCCAAGATCCTTAGAATCATTCTCCCCCTTTGTCATCAAGGGCAAAGGGTTGTGCTCCCCCTGAGTACATGCTGATATCTCTGCTCTGCTGTGCTAAACATGCTCCCCCTGACTGTAGGCAAGATCTGCAAAAAATGTTCTTCAAAAAGAACCAAGACTTATACATCATAAAGGACCTTCCTATCACCAAAAGACTCAATATATACATCCATACTCCCAACCAAGAGGGGATACATCAGAAATTTACATATAACAACCAATTACATTACATCATTCATCCCAGGCATAGTGGGGAAACCAACATAGGCCGTTACATGACCTTGACACCATAGAGGAGATATCACAAAAGAGATACATGACATAGAGACGAAAAATCTAGACCAAGACTTATGAAAGTCACCAGCAGCATCTGATAATCATCTTTTAGATCAGCAACCAAGATCTTCTCCTGAAACCAACAACAGTTGTGAACTAGAACCAAAAGCATCTAAATGCCAACAATGCTTTAAGTTGCTCCCCCTGAAACTGTGCCTGCTGCTACCCCTGAAACTGTGCCTGAAGGACTTTGGCATACCCATCTCAGACCTTCTCCAACCAGAATCTGCCCTTGCTGTTCAGAACTCCATATACGCGACTTCACCTGCATAAATCAGCGTATGTACGCGGATATCCCTTACGCGTACACCAACTTTTCTTTAGAATAGACAAGCTTCAACAGCAGGATGAATCATCAACTACTCCCAGCTTTTGTCTGAGATATTCAAAAGTCTCCCTGGGCAGTGGTTTTGTGGGAATATCAGCAACTTGTTCTTTAGAAGGAACATACTCCAACTTGACCTTTTGTTCAAGCACTTGCTCCCGGAGGAAGTGATACTTGATTGGTATGTGCTTGGTCTTTGAATGCATGACTGGATTCTTTGAAATGCTGATTGCACTTGTATTATCACATAAGATAGAGACAGGTGGAGTGCAAGTGATTTGAAAATCCTGCAAGGTCTGCATCATCCAAAGAAGTTGTGTGCAACAAGATGCCGCAGCCACATATTCTGCTTCAGCTGTAGATAAAGCAATCGAACTCTGTTTCTTGCTGAACCAAGATACTAATCTGGAACCCATGAAGAATGCACAACCACTTGTGCTTTTCTTGTCATCCACACTTCCGGCCCAATCTACATCTGTGTAAGCATGAAGAGTGAGATCTGTATCTCTAGGATACCATAAGCCATAGTTTTGAGTCCCTTGAAGATACTTGAAGATTCTTTTGACTGCCTGAAGATGAGTTTCCTTTGGGTTGGCTTGAAATCTTCCAACAATTCCTACTGCATGCATAATGTCTGGTCGGGTACCTGTCAAATAAAGCAAACTCCCAATCATGGATCTATAAGTTGGTTGATGAACTGCTGCTGATTCATCATTTATACTGAGGCTGCATCCTGTAACCATGGGGGTACATACTGGCTTTGAATCTTCCATGCCATACTTCTTTAAGATCTGCTTGAGGTACTTGGTTTGAGACAAGAAAATACCTCCTTCATTTTGTTGGATTTGCAATCCAAGAAAGTATGTCAATTCTCCAAGTAATGACATTTCAAATTCTTTCTGCATAACCAAGGCAAATTTTTGACTCATAGCCTCTTCATTGCTGCCAAAGATAATATCATCTACATACACAACAAGTATTAGCAATTTGTTATTTTCAACTTTCATATAGAGATTGCTATCTGTTGATCCTTTTGAAAAACCTTGTTGGTGAAGATATTTGTCCAAACGATAGTACCAAGCCCTTGGAGCTTGTTTGAGACCATAGAGAGCCTTTTTCAATCTGCATACAAGGTTTGGATCATTCCCAAGAATGAAACCATCTGGCTGCTCAATATATACTTCTTCTTCTAAGTCTCCATTCAGAAAGGCTGATTTCACGTCCATTTGAAATACCTTGAAGTTTTGAAAGCTTGAGAGAGCAAGGAACATTCGGATGGCCTCAAGTCTTGCAACAGGAGCAAAGGTCTCTTCAAAATCTATTCCTTCTTGCTGCGCATACCCTTTACAAACAAGTCTGGCCTTGTTTCTAATAACTTCTCCATTTTCATTCAATTTATTTTTGAAGACCCATTTTGTCCCTATGACATTCTTATCTTTTGGTCTAGGAACCAATTCCCAAGTGTTGTTCTTTTCGATCTGCTCAAGTTCTTCATCCATTGCTTTGACCCAACATTCATCTTTGCATGCCTCTTTCACATTTTGTGGTTCAGTGGAAGAGAGTAATGCCAAATAGCTTGAAGCTTCTGCAATTGTTCTTCTTGTTTGTACTCCTGCTTCTTTCTGCCCCACAATCTGAGATTTTGGATGATTCTTCTGAACATATCTGGATGGAGTCTTCTCTTCTATTCTTGTCTGCTCCTCTGTTTCTTCTTGAGGTTCTTCTTCTTCTTGAGGTTCTTCTTCATCATTCTGTCTTTGAGGGTAGCCTTCATCTTCTTCGATGTCTTCATGATGAACTTGCCTAGGAATGTATCCCTTCTCATCAACCACAACATCAATGCTGTCAACAATTCTGCCAAGTCTTTTATTGTAGCACTTGTATGCTTTGCTATGTGGAGAATAACCAAGAAGAATGCCTTCATCTGCTCTTGGTTCAAGTTTGCCAAGTTGCTCATCAGTATTCTTAATATAACATTTTCTCCCAAAGATTTTGAAGTGCTTCACCGAAGGAGTCTTACCACACCAGAGCTCATGAGGAGTTTGAGTGCTGTTTACTCGGACATTTGTTTTGTTGAGAATAATAACCGCAGCATGTGCAGCTTCACCCCAGAAAGTTGCGAGAGTACCTGATTCATCAAGCATAGCACGAGCCATTTGTTGGACTGTTTTGTTCATTCTTTCCACAACTCCATTTTGCTGAGGAGTTCTAGCTGTAGAGAATTCTCTTCTTATCCCATGTTCTTCACAGAAATCGAAAAATTCATTCGAGGTAAACTCCCCACCTCTGTCAGATCTGAGGCACTTAATTTTGTGTCCTGATTCATTTTCAGCCAAGGCTTTGAAGGATTTGAATTTTTTGAATGCTTCATCTTTGTGCTTCATAAGTCCTAACCAGACAAACCTGGAGAAATCGTCAATGAACAATATCAAATATTCTTCTCCTCCAGGTGTTCTTTTTCTGAATGGACCACATGTATCTGTATGTACTAGCTCAAGAGGCATGCTAGCTGATCCTTCCTTCTCAGGAAAATTAGTTCTGGTTTGCTTTCCAAACTGACATGATTTGCATATGGTGTTGTCTGGAATTTTGATATCTGGAAGATCACGAACTGCCTGATATTTGCATGCTTTCCTTATTTGTGGAAAGCTTAGATGCCCCAACCTCTGATGCCATAGCCAGTGTTCATCATTCTTGCTCAAATAGCATTGTTGTTGTCTTTCTTCAAATATGTATAGATTATTTGGAGTCCTTCTTCCTTTGATCACTGTTTCACCTGTATCAAGATCACGAACACAACATCCATTTGATCTAAATATTACCTATGTTCCTTGATCGCACATCTGACTGACACTCAGAAGATTATGCTTCAATCCATCAACATACAAAACATTTCCAGCTTTGACCTTCTCTTTCAACGGAGCAATGCCTTTTCCTTTTATGGCTGCAGAGATATCGTTTCCAAAGGAAACTTTCTTTCCCTTTTCTAATGCGGTATATGATTCAAGTTTTTCTTTGTCCCCTGTCATATGCTTCGAACATCCGCTGTCAATGTACCATAGACTTTCTTGACCTTCTGCATAAAAGGCTATCCCACATCTTTCTGGCTGTGGTTCCTTTATTCTCCATGTTCTGACATTTGAGGTTTGTTCCTTTTGAGTTGTCTTCCAGAACCTGCTCCTGCATTCAGAGTCTTCATGACCAAAGTTATTACAAATAGAGCATTCAACTTCATTTTCAAGAACCGAAAAGTTGTTATAAGTCCTTTTCATGGTTCCAGTCATACTTCTTTGCTTTTGAGCTTCTCTAGTCATGATTGTCTTGTAGGCAACAAATTGAGCTGCTTTGTGACCGAAGTTATGGCAAGAAAAACATTGGCCATTAAAGAAATTCCTCTGATAATCAGATCTATCATCCAACCGATTTTAGCTTCTATTGACATCCATTCTTGGGGAAAATTGGGAAGATTTTACCTGTGGCAGATTGTAGCTTCTGTTTGTCCTTAAGGTAGCTTGTCCCCGAATTTCTTGATAGTCTTTATTTGTTCTTGAGGTAAACTGTCCCTGATTCACCTGATGACTTTTATTTGGTCTTTGCTCGCTCCTCCTTGCTGCATCAAGATAACTTTTAGAGGTATAAGCTTGAGATGTTTCTCCATTATATCCCAGACCTGTCTTGATCAGAGGAGAACACTACACATTGATAATCTCATCCAAGGTTTCAGATCCTTTAACAAATTTAAGATTAATCGCTTTTGTTTTCTCAATCTCCTTTCTAAGACAAACAATCTCACATTCCAATTTTTCAAGATGTTTTTCCTTTTCTGCCAGTTGACATTGTAGAGAATCAATAATAGCACTTTTCTCTTCTAAGCAAACTTTTAGATTATTCATTTCTTCACAAAAGCCTTCTACATCTATAGCATCCATGTAGTCATCATCTTCAAAAGCCATTAAAAGTTTATATCTATAACCCTATTCATCTTCGTCACTATTTGAAAGACCATCACTATCTTCATGAGTGTAATAGCTTTTCTTCTTTTCATTCTGTTTCTTGTTCCATTTAAAAGGTTCCTTTCCCTTGTCATTCTTATCTTTGTGAGGACATTTGGCAGCATAATGACCTACTCTTCCACAAGCAAAGAATTTAAAAGGTAACTTACCTCTGAACCTTCCAGAACCCCTTTGAAGATTTCTGACAAAATTTGATTCTTCTTCTTCATCTTCTGGCACGTGACTTGCTTCATAATAATCTTCTTTGCCTGAAGCCTTGAAAGTAGCTTCTCTTCTGTCTAATGGACCTCCTTTTCTCATTTCATAAGCAGTTAGAATTCCGTGAAGCTGAGACATAGTAAGAATTCGTAGATTTTCTTTTTCTTCTATTGCAGACACTTTAGATTCAAATTTGGGGGACAATGATCTTAGAACTTTTTCAACCACAATAGCCTCTTTTATTTCTTCACCCAAGTTTTTCATGCAATTAACAATCTCATCTACCCTAAGGAAATAGTTAGCCACACTTTCATCATTATACATTCTGAGAGTCTCATACTTAATCCTGAGAGTTTGAAGTTTAGCACGCTTTACCTGTTCGTCTCCTTCATAGCTCGTGACAATTTTGTCCCATATTTCTTTTGCGGATTTATAGTGCATTACCTTCATGAATTCCGATTGGGATATACATCCTAATAGAGTACTGACTGCTTTCGCATTTGTTTCATACTTCTTTTTCTCGGCTGGATCTGTAGGAGTAGCTGAAGGAAAAGTGTAACCTGTCTCTACGATGTCCCAAACTTCTGTACCAAGAGATTGAAGATAGGCAGTAACTCTTACCTTCCAATAATTGAAGTTTGTCCCATCAAAAACCGGTGGCCTGATTGATGCTTCTCTCTCGTAGTTGCTCATGATGAACGATCTACCTTCAAGCGATCAAGCTTCTCTGAAGGACCTGCTCTGATACCAATTGTTGGAAATAATACTGAGAGGGGGGGTGAATCAGTATTATCAGATCAATAAAACTTTTTCAATACTCAGAAACATATACGCTACTTCAGTTAAGTGAACCAGCGTGTACACGCTACTGTGTCTAAAGCAACCAGCGTATAACCAGAAATCTTATGATTCAGTTAGTTTATCTTCAGCAAATGCATCAGGACATTATTAACCATATTAAAAGTAAACAGGTGCAGTATAACAGAACAGATCATCACACAAAAGCCACACACATGAACACCATGATATAAGGTGGAAACCCAATGTGGGTGAAAACCACCTGCTGCAAGTCGTCTCTATCTTTCTTTAATAAGAAAACTTCAGTTTACAATCTTTTGTACTGGTGCAGCCTTATACCACTACGCAGGCTACAACCTGCAGAAGGCTCAACCTTCTCTCGTTTTCCAGACTCTCCTAGAAGGGAGCTCCAACCCCCTTTGCTCTTGTACTAGCTAAGATACTAGTACATAGGTGCAGGCCTACAATCTTCTTTCTTTCAGGAACCACTTTTCATACATTTTCAGACTGGATATTCCTGAAGCACAACATTACAATCTGAAGATCACAATTCATCAATTTTCATAACAGATCATACTAGCATCATCAAGCTTTGAATCACTGAACCACTGAAACCCTGTCAACACCCAGTCACCAGAACACAGAGCATACTACAAAACTTCTGCAATAACAGTCAGACCCAACTGCAACCCCAAAAGTTAAGCATCAAAAGATATACGCTACTTCAATGAAGTCAACCCGCGTATACACGCGCTTTTACCAAAGACAACCTGCGTACAGATCTAAAAATAATTTCTCATAACTTGCAGCTGTACCAGACATCAGTCATACTCAGAACATAACATTGCGTCAGTATGCAGATCTAAAAATATGCGTAATCAACCATATACCGATAGTTCATTTCAAACCATTTGATCCCAATCTATCCTTAGATCTAGTCTTCCATCAACCGGTGTAATCTCTCCTTAGCTTAGATCAAGCAACCCAGAACCTGCATACTAGATCTCTTTCTTTATCAGATATTCAAGACTTTTTCAGTACAATTTCCTAATGATCTTCTTCTCCTTATATAGCCTTAGGCCCTCCTCAATACCACGGTCCAAAACCATAGTAATACAAAACCATCAACTTCAAAACTCGGGATCAACACGACTGTCGAGATACCTTGGTCCAAAAACATAGGCTCAAGTACCGAGGATAAACTACCACGGACCAAAAGAAAGCTTCTCGACATGTACGCTCTTTTCTGTTCATGAAACTGCGTGTATACGCGACTTCGTATATAGCGAGACTGCGTATCCGCGACTTAGTACATATCGTACCAGCGTGTATACGCAACTTGGGCTTGATGAACCTGCGTATATGAAATTTCTCTTCATTCTTGTAGTCTGGACTGAGATCTGTCTTCAAAGAGAGTTGCCATCAAGGACAACACCTGAACCGTAGCGCCACACCTGTGCCAAAATGCCAACAGCATCAACGAAGCTCTTCTTAGCTTCTATGAAGGTTTCCTTGGCGCACTCCAAATCAAACTCTGGTTCTTTCGTCGGAGCCTTGCGAACCAAAGTACTATCTTCAGAAAATTTGCCTTTATCATCTCCCATCGTAATTCCACTTCGGAGCACAATTTTCACAGTTTAATCTTCCTCATGTAGCTTAGACCTCATCATCTGTAGGTTCTGAGTCGGGGGGGGGGGAGGTTGGAGCGCTCCCTTGTCGCGCAACCTAGCTATCAGTGTAGGTCAATCCTCTGTCTCGTGATCAAACAAGGTACAATACAGACATGATGGACGCACTGGATTCATACAATCACGGGCATAATGTCCTGGCCCTCCATAATTGTAGCATATTAGTTGTCCACGACCTCTTCCAAACCCTCCTCCACCTCCACCTCGTCCACGCCCCTAAAATCCGGTTCACACCACTCTTATGTTATGGTCAAGGGGCCGCGTTTCATCCTGAACTCTGTAGGTGGGAGTCCTATCCATCATCAGCTCATAGCTTCTATAGGTGCGCTCATGTTGTCCAGCTGATTTACAAAAATTACAAAACAACTGTTGTGAATTCTGTGTGTACTTTTGTAACAAATGGCAGTTTTTCGTAGCATGCTTTCCTCCTATTTGACAAATCATGCACCACAAGGCAGGTGTTGCGCTACGTCCTGCTTGCGCCTCCAGTCTTAATGGCATCAACCCTCCTCTTGTGAGGTAATTCGCAAACACAGGGCCATGGTCCTTATCATGACCCTGACCCTTGCACTTTACGCACCATACTTCTTCGTGCACTTTCAGGCAAGCTATCCTATCCTGTTTCAAACTCTGCATCTGAAGGCATAAGTTTTTCTACTGCATGTGGATCTGCTGAACTCCCAGGTTAGGGTCCTGTATCGGGGTCTCATGCAGCCTCATCATGATCTCCAAGGCCTCTACCTGGGTTGTTAACCTCTGTTGTGACAGCATGTTCCTCAAATGCGGTGTCAACGATGCTACAAACCATTCATGGCATTGTCCATCCGTCAAAGTCATATTAGCTTCACAGATTGTGCACTTCAGTCTCTGATCCAACTCCCACAGAGTCTCGCCTGGTAGCATTGTGATCTCTTTGAATCCAATGATCGACTGCGCCTCTAACTTCGACCTACTAAATTCTCTGTTCAGTGTAATTTGGATATCTACAATCCCCGCATTCGGATTGTCATTAGAATGCTTAATATACCAGGTCAGCATGCGATCCTGCAAAGCACTGACCAGCATCGATTTCTTTATATTATCATTTGTAACTCCCTGCGCTTCCCATACGGCTCTTATCACAAACCAAAACTGGTTCGGATCTTCATTTCCTACTCCCTTGAACACAGGAAACTTTATCGCGCTTGCCATATTAACTCGCGATGGTGGTGGAGGTGGTATGGGCGAAGATGGAGGTGAAGGCAGTGAAGCTGGTGGTGGTGTGGGTGGGGGTGGTATGTGCGAAATCCTCTGCCTTATCAAATTGATCGCACTTCTCAGTGAGACCTTCGCGAGCTCTTCCTCATCCCCTCGCGGAGGTGAAATCAAAGGGCTATTGTCTGGTCCCTTACTCCCTTCATTTCTGTAGGATTTTCCACTTTGCATAGCTCTGAACATCAAGGTAATTTCATAACCCTCTTTTCACACAATAACATTTTAATCCAAGTATTCAGAGACTTTACGTACTTACCTCGCGGTCCTTTGAGAAAGCGTCACTCTGCCTCGCTATAGCTAACTAAAGTATCTAACGCGAACTCAGTAATGAATCCTCCTATAATTTGATCGAGCCAGTGGTCAACAGTATGCGTGATCTTATCCTCTGATGCTTCCAATCTTCACACCAACTCTGGGGTCCACACAATAGAATTGTCGAGTTTCCACCTTCCTTGGCTATCTTCTAGCTTTGCATTCCGCTAGTACAGCTCAGTAGGGAAAGATGCGAAGAAAATTTCGTGGATCTCTGTGTACAGGTAGAAATCTAACCACTCTTCTTTTGATAGTCACGAATTCTTGTTCTCCTACGCTGCGAACTCGTGAATTCTCTTGTCCAACCAACCTTCAATTTCTTTCTTATTCGGATTCCAATGATATGACATCAAACATCTCTATGCAGATTCTGGTCCCCGTAATGGAACCATTTGTTAGCTTGATGGGGCCTGACCCAGGTTCGGAGTTATTTAGCCAAACAAATCCCTGTACTACTACCCTTTTGGCAACAGTCCGCGGAGCGTGGACTGAGGTCTCACCCGAAGCAGTATGGGGGGATGTTGGAACCAAGTTTCTACACCCTTGAGATGTTTAAGGGATCGATTTAGTCCAACTGTGAACACCTTCGCGCAGGTCACTTTGCGCACTTTCCTAACTTGCGAGGCCTTCGCGCCCTGTTATACTTGCCTTCGCGCAACCCTAACCAGGGGTTGAGGAGCTTTCACACTGCTAAAGCAACGATCTGCGTTATTTCCCCAAGTTACACCACAGATATTACTTATGTTCTTATAACAGTTAGTTATCTTCGCGTAAACAGATACTTTATCTTATGCTCACTTATTCAACACATTCATGTAAGTTCGCGGAGAAAATAAACAGTAAACTTGCAATTCATACCCAATATACTTCAATGCATAAAACAGGAAAAGATATACAGAAATAATGTAAAACTTCTATTTATTAATGCTTCAATCGGTTACAGACTCAACCTACCCTGTGCACTCAGCTGCAGGGGTCTGCGCACTCAGCTACGGACTACTAGGCCTCTACTCACTCATCTGCAGAGCCTTCTCCTACTGTACGACCCAAAGACATGACTTTACACTTTAGACTCAATGCTTCATCATTAGATGTTCTATAGATGACTTCATTGTCCCTTTACACTTAGAGCCTCACTCTATTTATACAATCCCATGGTCCGCGGACCATGGGTAGAACTCTCAAGCCGACACTACATTACAAAAGTAAGGGCAGACAAACCTATGACTTAATTACAACTTCATGCTCTGCACCCACAAATCCTGAAGTGCTTTAAGCGCCAAAAATTTCCTTGGGGGGATCTCGTGCCCAACAAAGAGGCCTTCAGTGAGCATAGAGATAGGTTATGCACTTGCAGGGTGCGCTCAATTGGGAAAATCAATTGTAATACATCTCTATTCATTTAATTAATGCAAGCAGGCATTGCGATTTTTAGTAAATTTCTTTCCCCGGATAAAAATACTATTTTCATGTGTGTGATTTCTTATTGCATGTCTGAGATTTTTGTTCTAAATTGTGAATTACTTTCCACTGAGTAGTAGAGTAGGTTTGTGTCTTGTGATTTTGATTAAAACTTCATGAGCAGTTGCAAATATACAACCTAATTTCTACATGATGTACATCATCATTTTTAATAGCAATAGAAATGTTTACATCAAAAAATTTCAAAATATGTGTGGACATGCCTCCCTCATAGTATCCTCCAACTCCCAAATTGTTCTTCATGGCTATAGTGGGTCCATTGGACATTTACCTATGTTATGATTCTATTCTTGAACACAATGATCTCCCTATATATTATATACATTGGCTATTCTTGAAAGTCTCTTTATAGTTCCACCTAAATCTAATCCCAATCAGTTACATGGTTACCATCATACACACACTTCTTCAACAATGACAAATGAAACACAATATGAAATTTTATGGTAGTAAGAAATGCAAGCATGTATGGAATGGGTTTTACCTTATTCAAGATCTCAAAAGGACCACAACCTCTAACTTCCAGTCTAGTGCAACTCCCCAACTTCAATGAACTTTTATTTAGTTTCACTTTCAAAAACACATGCTCCCCAACTTTAAATTCCCTTGATATTTTACATTTATCTGCATAATTATCTTCATTTTCTCATGTTACCTTTAAATTCCACTTGATCTTAAGCATTTTATTTTCTCTTTCTTTGAGAAATTCTGACCAAAGTGCTACTATGTCTATTGAATTGTCCCAACTACCTATAATATTACATTTACTACCATACAATGTCTCAAATGGACTCAGCTTGATATCCATTATTGCTAGAAAATTCTACTAAATGCAAGTAATCCTACCACTTAAATAGCTTATCCATCACATTATTCATAGCATGTCTTAAATCACTTGATTGATTCTCTCTATTTGGTCATAAATTTGTGGATGATAAGTCATATTAAAGTTCAAATTTGTACCAAAACTCTTGAATAACCGTTTCCAAAAGTTTGGGGTAAACTTTGGATTTCTTTTTGAAATAATTGCCTTGGGTATTCTATGCAATTTGGCAATCTCCTTTAAGTAAGCCTCTCCTAATTTAGTTCCCTTATCCCTATCTAGAATAAAGTGAGCAACTTTGATTGATTTGATCACCATTACCATTATTGTAAATTCTTGGTAACTTAGTGATCAAATCAATAGTTACGATTTCCCATTTCCACTTTGGAATTGGTAATTGTTGTAGAAAATGTTTTAGATGTTTACACTTTACTCTTTGACATTACATACACCTAATTATATAATCAACCACATCCTTTTTCATTATTGGACAAAATTATTGACTTCTTACTATTGCAATTTTTCATATTATAACCAAGGTGTCCAGCATATGCAACACCATGCATTTATTTCAATACAAGCTTTTGTAGTTCACAAGAGTTAGGGACATAAACTCTATTTTTATGCATGAGAATGTCATTCTCTTTGAGTTTTAACTTCATATTTTTAATCTAATCACTGGATAAAGTTAATGAGCGTTAGGATCTACTACTCATTTTTTTTACTTTGATGAATAAGTATTCCTAATGGGATGATTTTGTAACTAAATCAAAATATAAATACTTTACGGAGTTTATTTTGGTACCTATGGAAAAGGTAACGAATAGCTTTTGGTTAGAATTCATAGGGAGGTCGACCCTCTCCTTTTCATGGCTATTCTTGACATATAAGTAATTTACTTAATTTCTTCTTGAAATAAAGGTTTTTTTTTTGGGAAAAATAATAATGTCACTCTCTTCCAACTTCTAAACCTTATACATCTTATATACAATCTTTCGTTGTTAAACCCTTTTTTATCTAAAGATAATTTTCATTGAAGATAACGGGCTCAAGAATTATGGTCCTCGGATCATATTTGCACATACTAATGATTGCAACATGAATTTCATGTACTCTTTTGTTGAGTGCATCAACAAGCATGTCTTCATACCCTCTAATGTGTTTAATATCGAAGTCATATTCACTCCAAATTTCCAACCATCTTATTTTCCTAGCATAAAATTTCTATTATTCAAATAAATATTCTAAATCACTATGATTTGTTCTTAACTCAAACTTTATTCCCATTAATTAATGCATCCACATCTTTATTGCATGGACTATTGCAGCTTTAAATCATGTGTGACATGCTTCTTTTCATGCTCCTTAAGCTTCCCAAATTCATAACAGATTGCATTCCTATTTTGATTAAGAACTCCACCAAGTTTCTCTTTGCAAGCATATATATATACCAAAAATCTTCATTTGCATCATAAATCCTGTTAGCAATTGTAGCAAGAAAGGGTAAATTTGACTTGTGCCTAAGTCAAATTTAGTAATTTGATTTTCCACATCATAGAGATGACTTGGATTGTAGTTAACTTGTGTGACATGGCTTTGTCTACTAGTTTACTCAGCAAATTTGAGTTATAGACTAGAAGTGAGTTGTGCATGTAGTGATTGATAAAATTTAGCAATCTAGTTCAATTATTTTTAGCTTGACTCACTTAACAAACCTCAAGTACCTAGTTGAGTCAGTTGAAGGTCAGTTGAGTAGCAGAAATTTTGTTAACTTAGTGATCTCTCAGTTAAACTAGTCAATCAACCAAATATAGCATAGACATGCATGGAATTTTAATTTCCTAGCTGGAGTGGAGGAAAAGGCACTTTGTAATTGTCAAATGTATACTAGTTAATTCTACAAAACTTAGCATTAAGCTGGTGAATCATTCCTTGGGAATTTTGCAAGAAAATAGGAGAAAATTCCTATCTTTTAGGAGCTAATTTCCTCTAGGATTGCATAAGGAAATAGAAGCAAGTTGGGGCCTTGAATTGGTTAAGTGTTCGCCAGAGCGGGATAGTCAATGGGAGAACGGGTTTACAGTGCAGAGTGTGCTTCATATCCAAAGAAAGTCATCGTAATAGTTTCTCATTCTCATCTGATTAATGAGAAGTAATAGAGGGGTTTTCCCCAATTGGGTTTCCCTGTAAATCATTGTGTTCTTGTGATTTTGATGGTTGCATGTCATTGCATGTGTTTCTAAATTGTGATTTCCATTTCGCAGAATAGTATAGGAAATTTGTAATCTCTTGTTTTCAGTTCAAATTCATAAATATCATAAAATTTCTATTAATTTCTACATGGTAGTAGAGCACAAATCACACTAGAAACCAGTCTATTGAGCCTCTCCTTTAGAGATTTCGATTTGTAGATTAAGTGAAGCAATTTTTCTTCCGTGTGGGAAAATTTCTTTCAATGGGTTGAGATTGGAGTATGCCTTTAAGGGATCCTTGAATTTCATATCTTGGAAGGAGATGATGGAAGCAGCTCATGATGATAATGGTGTGTTGGAGTGCACCAAAACTGACATTCCAAACCCTATTGCATCAGATGTGCAGCAATTAGCTCAATGGAAGAAGGATACTACAAAAGTCAGGAGGATCATCTTGGAGGGTGAGAGGGACCACATAGTCTCAAATTTACATGGAAAAGAACTCCCTCTGCTATGTGAAAGACCTTCTATTTGAAAATAGTTGTGATGCTAGGAAATTAGCATTGAGGGACAAGCTCAAGAACCTCCGATTATAGAAAGGAGAAACCATTCCACATTACCTCTCTAGGTTCACTCAGTGTCGAGATGAGCTTGGAGGAGTTGGAGAAAATATTCCCTCTTCAAAACTAATGAACCTAACTCTCCTAGGCCTTCCAAAATCCTAGCACGTCTTCCAAAACTCTATAAATTGAAGGGACAAATTTCCAAATTGGGAGAGATTGTGATTTGATCTGGTGCAAGAAGAAATTTGGCGGAAAACTAGAGATGGAGTAGCATCCAAATCTAGGAGGAAGAGAATTTTTCATCGGTTGTTAAGGGTAGGAAAGGCAAAGGAAATAAGGCCCAAAGAAAACCAGAAACCAGCTAGAACAATGGAAAGAAGAAGGACTTGAGCAAGATCAAGTGTTTTCATTACCATGAATTTGGGCACTATGCAAGAAAATGTTCACATGAGAAGTATAACAAGTAGCCTTCAAGAGGAGTCGGAGGTGAAGCACTTTCCTCATAATTCGAATTATACTTCACCCTGATTGTATGCATGAAGAGCAATGTAATGGGGAGTGTGTGGTATATATATTCAAGTGCCTCGTTCCATATAACAAGATCCAAAAAATTCTTCAGTAGCCTGGAGGAGAAGCATCTCCAGATGATCCAAGTGGATATTGGTGGCCACCTACCAAGTCCACCTGGACCCCCACCATTGTTTCTCTCAGCGTTTTCAGTTTCCTTAATTGTAGCACTACTTACTATTTTTAGTAGTTTTTCGGGTCCTGAACTTCCGGAGTTGTTTTGAGGCCCTAAACGACGTTTTTTGGGAAATCTTGGGGCAACATGGGTTCATGGACCGATGTTGCCCTTCCCAAAGTGGTATTTCTTGGATAGGTCTTTCTAATGAGCTATTGTACACGTCAAATGGAGATCGTATGCCAAAGTTACGACCCCAGGAAGTTGATGTACCAATTTACCCAAACAGGGCCCACAGTTTGGTGTTTCATCTTCTAGGGTTAGGTTTTGGAATGTTAAGGGTTTTCCATTGTTTATCAACAATAAATAGGCCTTTGAGCCTCATTGTAACACAGTTCAGAGGCATGTAGCCACCACATCTCTTCTCAGAGATAAGCTACCATCACCCTAGTTGGTTTATTTCCATTACTATTTGTAAGCATATTTCAGTATTTTACATTAATGAAATGAAGTATTATTTCTGTTGCATATCTGTGTTTATGGTTATCTCTGTAATTTGTTGCATTCCTGTTTAAGTCCAGATCAGTGGTATCAGAGCGGTCTGCTTTTTCTCTGTTTTTCTTTGCATGTCCCCAACGAGGTCGGGATATAAGGAGTTAGGGCTTGAACTGGTCGAACCTTTGCAAGACCAGCCTCGCAAATCCTGACGGCCTCCTATGGCGGATGAGAAGAAAGATGAGGGGGCAAGAGATCCTATCAAAATATTGCTCGAAGGAGCCCTCGAGCGACAATGGAGCGCGATGATGGACAGCTTTGCCCAGATCCTTCAGCGGCTACCCAGAAGCGACGCATCGGCTTCCAGCAGCTACTCTGGAGATGCCATGCCCTTTAAGATACAAGTTAATTTTGAAAGCCCCATATTCAAGGGTCAGATAGATGCAGATGTCATAGATAAATGGTTGAATCTGCTAGAGGGTTATTTTTCTGTTCATGAATTTTCGAGTCGGGAAAATATTGTTTTCGCTCTTCTCAAAGTAGCCCCCCACGTCAAGCACTAGTGGGAAACCTACTGCGAGTAGAAGGATGAAAATACCGGCTCACTATTTTCAACTGCACCCACCTGGAATTCATTCCGGGATGCCATCAAGGAGCAGTACTACCCTGTCGGAAGCTATGAGGATGAATACATAAAGTGGACCACGCTGCGGCAAGGAAGGGACCAAGACGTGCCGGAGTTCACCAATCTTTTCCATACCCTTCGCACAAAGTTGGGTATCAAGGATTTGGAGCAGCATTTGATACTCAAATACCGCGGATACCTGCACAAGTACATCCAGGAAGAAATAGAATTCTTGAACATCTCTTCGCTCGGCACAGCATACCAACATGCCATCAAGGTCAAGCAGAAGTTTAAACTAAAGAAGCGAGACTTTGGATCTGCGAATCCAAAGCAAGGGAAAGGTGCCCCTAAACCACAGAACAAAGGACAAAGCCAAGGTGGGGTGGCCCAAGACAACCCGCCAAAGCTGCAAGCAAAGAACAGTGTCGCGAAGCCGAAAAAGGGCACAGGAAAATGGTGTGAGTTCCATACGAGCTCCACTCACAACACAAGTGAGTGTCGGGCCAAGCAGTCACTGGTGGCTGAGCTAAAGGTTTCAGAGTCAGATGCATGTTCCAACTCTGAGTCAAAACCCGACAAGGGAAATGACAAAGGGAAGAAGATCATTGATGCGGATCCCAACGCCACTGTTGCTACCGCCAAGATCCATAGAAATGAACCCGAAGATTCAAAGGAGGAGGAGTGTCTCTTCCACTCCCAGATGTGGGTAAAGGGCTCCCCGCTACAGTTCATTGTCGATAGTGGGAGCCAAAAGAACCTCATTTCAGTAGAGGTCGTGAAGCAGTTGGGCTTACCGACCACGGCACATCCACAACCATACACCATCGGGTGGCTTCACCAAGGACAAGATCTTCGCGTGAGCCAGCAGTGTCACCTTCCATACAACATCAAGCCCTTCACGGATGAGGTATTGTGTGACATTGCTCCCCTTGAAGTTTGTGATGTACTATTAGGACAACCATACTTGTGGAAGCGACATGTTGTGTATGAATCAAGGCCCCATGCTGTTATTATTACATTGGGAAATAAGTTGTACAGGATACCAGAGGTAGCACCGCCTACCGCCATCTCTTTGATTACTGCAAAACAATGCAGTAAGCTCATTTCCAAAACTGGGAAATTTGTTTTCCTAATGATACGCCCTCAAGGAAAGAAGAAGACGGTGGCCACGGCCTCCATACAGGGCCCCTCTGCACGACAACTACAGATGGACAAGGTCGTGGAGGAGTATGAGGACATCTTCACCTCCCCCGCAGGGGTTCCTCTACACTGTCAGGTCAAGCACTCCATCGATCTGACCCCAGGTGCACCGCTACCCAATGGACCAATTTATCGGCGCTCCATTCAGGAGAATGATGAAATCAAGAGGCAGATTCAGGAGCTCCTGCTGAAAGTTCACATCCGTCTGAGTTCATCGCCTTGTGGGAGCCCGATCGTGTTGGTACAGAAGAAGGATGGGACTTGGAGACTTTGTATTGACCATCGGGCGCTGAACAAGATCACTGTCCGTAATAGGTACCTGATCCCACGGATTGATGACCTCCTGGACCAACTAAAGGGGGCGAAATATTTTATCAAGATCGATCTGAAGTCAGGATATCACCAGGTACCAATTGAACCCTCTGATGTGTGGAAGACTACCTTCAATGCCAAGGAGGGCCTTTTCGAATGGTTGGTTATGCCTTTCGGATTGATGAATGCTCCTGCAACCTTCATGAGGCTAATGGATGACATCTTGCGGCCATTCACCAACTCATTTGTAGTAGTATACTTGGATGACATTCTGATCTTCAGCCAGAGTTGGGAAGAGCACCTCCATCACATCCTACAAGTTCTCGAAACACTGCGGCAACACAAGGTATGTGTCAATTTGGAGAAATGCACTTTTGGCATGACCTAGGTTCAGTATCTGGGATACATTATTGATGAACAGGGGGTGCATGTGGATCCAGCCAAGATCCAAGTCATTCGGGATTGGCCATCTCCAACCACTCTAACAGAGCTCCGCAGCTTTCTAGGTCTTGCCAACTTCTACCGCAGGTTTGTGTTGGGGTTTTCTCATATCACTTGGCCCTTGAGTCAAGTCACTAATCGAGGATCGAAAGCAAAATTCTTTTGGTCTGAATCTCAACAGAAGGCATTTATAGAGTTGAAAGATCGCCTCTGCACAACACCAGTGCTCGCGTTACCATATTTACAACAACCATTTAAGGTCGAGACAGATGCCTCCGACTATGCTATTGGGGCAGTCCTTACTCAACACGGGCATCCAGTGGCATATCACAGTAAAACACTTTCAGACATAGTCCGGAAGTATCCCACTTATGATAAAGAGATGTATTCCATTGTGCAGGTCTGTCGACAATGGAAGCATTACATTTTGGGGAAGGAAACGGTCATCCACACAGACCACTAACCCCTGCAGTTCATACAGACCCAAGGGAAATTGCAGAATGATCGCCATCAGAAGTGGTCTACATACCTGCAACAGTTCCATTTGAATATCAAGTATAAGAAGGGCAGCAACAATAATGTTGCAGATTGCCTCAGTCGACCTCCGATCATGGCATTATCCACCGTGCTCAACTCTTGTGGGCACGAGACTTCTAATTGGCCACTTCTCTACAAAAGCGACCTAGAATTTGGCCACACATACCAGACACTCTTGGAGGGTCGGCATGTTCTAGATTTTCACCTCGAGGATGCCCTGTTATGCCACCTGGGTCACCTTTGTGTTCCTTCAAGCGAGCGTGCCAAGATGATTTGGGAAGCACACTACAGTCAAGCTGCTGGGCATTTCGGGGTCGAGAAAACGGTGGCAGTACTGCAAAAGTATTTCTATTGGCCGAATCTTCGACAGGATGTTGGGAAGTACATCAGATCATGTACTACCTGTGTCATTGCCAAACTGACCATCAAGAAGCAAGGCCTATATGCCCCACTGCCTACCCCTAGTCGACCTTGGGAATCCATCTCCATGAATTACATGTCAGGCCGTCCTTCCACTAAGCATGGAAATGACTGTGTTTTTGTGGTCGTCGACAGGTTCTCGAAGATGGCCATTATGGTGGCCTGCAAGAAGAATATCACAGCAGAAGCCACTGTTAAACTCTTCTTTGAACGAGTGTGGGTGCACTTTGGGATCCCACAGTCTATCATCTTAGATCGGGACAGTCAGTTCCTCAGTACATTTTGGTCCAGTCTCTAGTCAATGCTGGACACCAAACTCACTAAGTCCACAGCCTTCCATCCTCAAACTGATGGCCAGACAAAGGTTGTCAATAGGATGATTGTACACATTTTGCGCATGTACAACTCAAAGCATCCACGCACATGGGACGAGAGCCTCCCCTATGTTCAGCACAGCTACAACCGAGCTCTTCACAGCTCAACTGGCCACAACCCTTTTCAGGTGGGCTTGGGATTCCAGCCACTATGCCCCATTGATGTGGCCATGCCACTTGTAGCTACTCACACAAATTCAGCTCATGTCCAGTCTGAAACAAACAAGGAAACCAGCTTCATTGAGCACATCCAACATATTCGCCAGCAGGTCCATGACATTCTGGAGAAATCAAATGCCAAGTACAAGCAGCGACATGATCAACATCGGGTGCCACACAAGTTTCAGGTGGGCGACAAAGTCTGGTTGCATTTGCAAAAGGAACGCCTTACTGGAGCCTATCGAAAACTGAGACCACTCTGATATGGTCCTTACACCATTACTAAGGCTGTGGGAGACAATGCATTTGAGCTCAGCATTCCCCCATTCCTTGGCCTGCACCCAGTGTTCAATGTGGACCGCCTTCAGCCATACTTTCCTCCATTGCTAGACACATCCGACATTGTAGAACAACTCACACCCACAGAATTAAATCCAGATTGCATGGAAAAAGCTGCAATTGATCGGATCATGGACACACAGATCAAGAACACTCAATAACAGAATATCCAACTATATTAAGTTGTCAAAACAGGCCACCTCCTTCACCAGGGCAAGTGCCTCACTAGGGACCAAGTTCAGCAAAAGTTTCCTCATCTCATGGAGGAACTCAACGCAATGGGGACCATTGCTTCCTAAGGGGGTAGGAATGATCCAGGTGGATATTGGTGGCCACCTGCCAAGTCCACTTGGACCTCCACCATTATTTCTCTCAGCATTTTCAGTTTCCTTAAGTGTAGCACAACTAACTATTTTTAGAAGTTTTTCGAGTCCTAAACTTCCGGAGCTGTTTTGAGGCCCTAAACGACGCTTTTTGGGAAATATGGGGGCAACATGGGTCCATGGACCGATGTTTTCCTTCCCAAAGTGGTAGTTCTTGGATAGATCTTTCTAACGATCTATTGTACGTGTCAAACAGAGATCGTATGCCAAAGTTACGACCCCGGGAAGTTGATGTACCAATTTACCCAAACGGGACCCACAGTTTGATGTTTCATCTTCTAGGGTTAGGTTTTGGAATGTTAAGGGTTTTCCATTGTTTCTCAACAATAAATAGGCCTTTGATCCTCATTGTAACACAGTTTAGAGGCATGTAGCCACCACATCTCTTCTCAAAGATAAGCTACCATCACCCTAGCTGGTTTATTTCCATTACTGTTTGTAAGCGTATTTCAGTATTTTACATTAATGAAATGAATTATTATTTCCGCTGCATATCTGTGTTTATGGTTATCTTTGTAGTTTGTTGCGTTCCTGTTTAAGTCCGGATCACCAGATACACATTGAACTTGGGGAGGATGGGTGGTACAGTACCAAAGGAATTGGTACTGTAACATTTAAGAGGGAGTCAGGCTCCCATCTTCATCTAAAAGATGTCATGTATGTACTTGGGCTAAAGAAGAACTTGATCTTTGTAGTTGTATTAGAGGATCATGGCTATGATGTTGTTTTTAGTAAAGGGAAAACATGTATAAGGCATGTCGCTACTAAGCAAGTGAAACATATTCAAGTTCGTGTGAAGAACCATTACAAACTTGAGGTGGAAGCTTGTGTTGCATTGAGTAAAAAGGTAGAAGAAGTGCAGAGTCGAGATGTTGGAGAACTCTGGCATATGCGCATGGGACACTTACACCACGGGGCCTTATAAATCATGCATCATATTACCACCAGTCTCCCGAAATTCTCCCTTGACCAACATATCTGCAAGGGATGCACATTGGGAAATTATGTCAAATCTACCTTCCAGGGCCGAGATAGAAGAGTTGGATCAATCTTGGAGTGATTCCACCCTTATGTAAGTGGACTAGTTTCTATAGCCTCTACAACAAAACATAGGTATTATGTTATTTTTTTTAATGAATTTTCAAGAAAATGTTGGATCTTATTCATGCGGAATAAGGATGAAGTTTTCTCAAAATTTGTTGAATTCAAAGCATTGGTTAAAAAGGAGACTATTAAGAAACTTAAATCCCTGAGAAGTGATAATGGAGGAGAATTTTTTTCTAGCACCTTCAACTACTTTTATGCCAAAGAGGGTATTAGAAGAGAACTGATAACACCCCATAACCCACGAAAAAATGTGGTGGTTGAAACAAAGAACAGAGCATAATGGGAGTAGCAAGAGCCATGTTGCATGACCAGGGGTTTCCATTACACCTATGGGCAGATGCATGCAACACTGTAGTTTATTTGTAGAACTAGAGTCCTCATAGAATACTTGGCATGATCACACCCGAAGAAGATTTCCATGGGAGGAAGTCAGATGTATCTCATTTCATAATTTTTGGAGCTATTGTGTATTGTCATGTCTCCAAGGATTGCATGAAGAAAATCGAGCCTACAACTAAGATGGGGATCTTTGTAGGATATACAGAGACTCCTCATAAATATAGGGTGTATTTTCCCTCACTCAAGGTGACAATAGTGAGGAGATATGTATAATTTAACTAGGAGAAGATTGTGAGATGCTCTTTAGAGAAATATCTGAGTCTACCATAGGAGGAGAAGCTTCTAGTTCCTAAGGAGGAGCCTCACGCAGAGGTTCAGGATGTTGTGGAGCAACCACATGTGGAGGCGCAGACAAGAGGTCGAGTGGAGGCATCCACTCAATCATAATCTTCCAAAGAGGGGAGGAAGAGAACCATAGAAGCTGACATATTGATACAGGATACACGGGATCATGTGGGAGCTCTTACATCACAGTGCAGTTAGAGGAGATCACCAGACAAGTACACTAGATATATGGCCCTCGTGACATAACTCATTGAGACAAAGCCTTCTTCATTTTAGGAAGCAGTTTCTCAACCAGAGTGGATTGATGCCATGGTGGAGGAGTATGAATCCATCATGAAGAACGGTGAATGGGAGGTGGTGTTGAGACCTGAGAACAAGTTAGTGGTTGATTACATATGGATCTACAAATTGAAGCATGTAGTTGATGGGAGTAGCGAGAAGTACAAGGACATATTTGTGGCCAAAGGATTCTCATGGGTAAAGGGAGTGGACTATGAGGAAACATCTGCACCAATAGAAAGATATTCCTCAATTAGATCCATTCTAACATTGGTTGCGTAGATGGGGTGGAAGATACATTAGATGGATGTGAATATCGCCTTCCTCAATGGTGTTGTTGAGGAAGAAATTTACGTAGAGCATCCAAAGTTATTTGAGACATATGATAGGGAGACACATGTGTGTAGACTCATAAGAGCCCCGTATTGTTGAAAATGGCAACAAGAAATGCTAAAAATAGAAGTTATAAAAATAGCAGTTTGGGTACCAGTGCTGGATTGGGCAACAGGGAATGAAAAATGGAATTGCTAAAAATAGAAGTTCTATTTTTAGCAGTTCAGGTTGGATTCCTATTTTAGTCAGTCCCTGAACTAGAAATAGGAAGTAAAATTCGAATTTGATATTAATAGCAGTTTGTAAATTAATTAATTAATTCATCTTGAGTTAATTACTTAAGGAAAATCAAACTTGAAGTCTATGTGGGGACATGCAACAGTTTATCTATTAATTGAGGAATTTATCCATCAGTTAAAGAGATAAGGATGAGTTCTAATATTGAGTTGTAATTAGTTGACTTAGTTTAACTTAGTCAAGACCAGTTAGATTAATTTAACAGGTTGTTAAATTAATGAGAGTTCAGTTAGTTAATGCTTACATGCATGTAACTACTGTATTTCAGATAACTGAAGATTCACTTATGGATAATTCATGCATGTTAGTTCAGAGAAAGATCCAGTTGAGATAAGAGGAAGGACAATGTACTATCAGTTGGATGGATTTTTTTCCTATAAAGGAAAATCATCCAAGCAGAAGGATTAAGGTTCGTTGAAGATTATGCAATTTTACATGGTGTGAGATCAGTGTGAGAGATCAGTGTTACACTTGGTAAGAGGAGGATCACCCAAGAAAAACTGTGCAAGGAAATAGGAGGCTTGGAGGGCAAAGGAGAAGGCTTAGGAGAAGTCTTGATTGCCTGTGAGCATCCAGGAGGATTGCACTGAGAGCTGGCTAGCTGTGAGAGCTAAGGCTTTGTGTAATCCTGATGTATTTCCACCTTCATCTGTGAGGATTGTACTGAGAGTTGGCTATCTTTGTGAGAGCTAAGGCTTTGTATAAATCCTATGTATGATAATACAGAGTTGGGGTTTTAGGCTGAGGCTTTCCCCGGGTTATATCTTCTGTGTTATACTTCAAGTGTTTTGCTTTAGTATATTGCATTACCAGGTGATCTACAGGTGGGAATTTTCTACATGGTATCATAGCACAGGTGATCAAGGAGAGAACATTATACTGAGAGGAGATCTCAAAGTTTTAAGTTTTGGGCCAAGAGTTTGTAGAGAAAATCTGAAAAATTTTGTACAAAATTTTCAGAAACAAATAGAATATTTGGATTCCTTGCGGAAAAAGACCCAAATTCAAAAAAAAATCGGCTGAATCGGAGTTCGGATGAGGGAGATATTGCTAATGTAAAATCAGCTCTTTTTCTAGAAAATTTCATTACGGCGGGAAATATGAAACAGATTGGTGTGCTAGCCAAGAACCTATATGCACTTGAGGTATAAGATGCATGTAAAGCCTTGAGGAGCAAGGCAAAGGTTAGATACTTGGTGGTTGAGAGGGAGAGTACATTACCTCTCAACATGCAGCGCTAGAAGAAGTCTCAGACGATTGTACAGGAGCCACGATTGGTGCAACAACTTCAGGAGGTTGTGGGGCATCCACAATAGGGGAAGTTGAGTGGAGATCCAGTAGAGACATCTACTCATGCAGAGACCTCCAGTAGGGGGGGGAATTCGAGCCAGGTGGGCTGAGGGATCACATGTAGCCATACCTCTAGGTAGGAGGTGGGGTGATGTGGAGTGATCGTCCCAAGGATGAGGGGCAGGATCCTTGAGGTACCCAACCTCTTGGATGAGACCTTGCTACAGGAGCCCCGATGTGGAGTAGTAGGAACTGACTAATTGGGTAGAGACAGATGCGGATGGAGCGGCAGAGAGAGCTACAGTGCAGGGAATCCCAGGACAGCGCAGAGCATGCAGGCTGTAGCAATGTGAGAGGCACAAGTGTGTTGCACAGTGTAGGGTAGCATAGAGAAGGGTGCAATGGTGCGAGATGCATGGAGATGTTGCAGTAGCGCAAAGGTCAGAGAGGGAGCACTTGTCAGCAACAGGTAGAGCTTCAGCATCAGAGTATGTTTCTAGCCCAACAGAGAGGTCAGTTGGGAGTTTTTTTTTGTTCGGAGAGTTGCTGGAGCAACCACACTTGGTAGAAGTGTTGCATGCAGAACATTCCGAAGGTACAAGATCGGGTTTGAGAGGAAGCCTTTCTTATTGAGAGGGAGTGTTGAAAATGACAACAAGAAATGCTAAAAATAGAAGTTCTAAAAATAACAGTTTGGGTACCAGTGCTGGATTGGGCAACAGGGAATGAAAATGGAAGTGCTAAAAATAGAAGTTCTATTTTTAGCAGTTCAGGTTGGATTCCTATTTTAGTCAGTCCCTGAACCAGAAATAGGAAGTAAAATTCGAATTTGAAATTAACAGCAGTTTGTAAATTAATTAATTAATTCATCTTGAGTTAATTACGTAAGGAAAATCAAACTTGAAGTCTATGTGGGGACATGCAACAGTTTATCTATTAATTGGGGAATTTATCCATCAGTTAAAGAGATAAGGATGAGTTGTAATATTGAGTTGTAATTAGTTGACTTAGTTTAACTTAATCAAGTCCAGTTAGATTAATTTAACAGGTTCTTAAATTAATGAGAGTTCAGTTATTTAATGCTTGCATGCATGTAACTATTGTATTTCAGATAACTGAAGATTCACTCATGGATAACTCATGCATGTCAATTCAGAGAAAGACCCAGTTGAGATCAAAGGAGGGACGGTGTACTATCAGTTGGATGGATTTTTTTTCCTATAAAGAAAAATCATCCAAGCAGAAGGATTAAGGTTCCATGAGGATTGTGCAGTTTTACATGGTGTGAGATCAGTGTGAGAGATCAATGTTACACTTGGTAACAGGAGGATCACCCAGGAAAAACTGTGCAAGAAAATAGGAGGCTTGGAGGGCAAAGGAGAAGGCTTAGGAGAAGTCTTGATTGCCTGTGAGCATCCAGGAGGATTGCACTGAGAGCTGGCTAGCTATGAGAGCTAAGGCTTTGTGTAATCCTGATGTATTTCCACCTTCATCTGTGAGGATTGTACTAAGAGCTGGCTAGCTGTGTGAGAGCTAAGGCTTTGTATAAATCCTATGTATGATAATACAGAGTTGGGGTTTTAGGCTGAGGCTTTCCCCGGGTTATATCTTCTGTGTTATGTGTGATTGATTCCTTCTTATCAGTTATATGTGTTCTTATTGATGTTGTTCAGTTTGATTAAGCTTCCGCTAAATTGTTTGTAGAAGTAGATCAAGTGTTTTGCTTTAGTATATTGCATTACCAGGTGATCTACAGGTGGAAATTTTCTACACGTATGGTCTCAAACAAGCTCCCTAAGCATGGTACACTTGGATCGACACATATCTCATTGGATTGGGCTTCACCAAAAGTGAATCATAAGCCAACCTCTATCACATTGTGGTAGATGGTAAGTTTCTTATCTTGTTTTTTTATGTTTATGACTTGATACTTACAGGGGATGAGCAGTTGATCCTCTCTTGCAAGGAGGACCTTGCAAGATAATTCAAGATGAAAGAAATGGGCTTGATGCATTAATTCTTTGGGCTAGGAGTATGGTAGGTTGATGGTGAGTTGTTTGTGATTTAGGGGAAGTGTGCCTCCGAAATACTTCATAGATCTCACATGGAGAATTGCAAGCCTATGGACACACCTCTAGCTACAAATTGGAGGAAGGAGAGTGATTCTTCAGGAGAGGCAGTAGATGCTACCATCTACAGACAGCTTGTGGGATCCTTGATGTATCTGGTGAACACAAGGCCCGACATATGCTATGCAATTAATCAGTTGATTCAAGCCATGGTGAAGCCTACCAAACATTATTGGAAGGCAGCAAAGCATGTGTTAAGGTACCTCAGAGGTACAACCTAGTATGGGTTATGGTACAAGAGGACAAAGGGAGTGAATATCCAAGGCTTCATGGATGAAAATTGGGCAGGGAGTCCATCAGACATGAAAAATACATTAGGTGCTATATGTTGGGTTTGCAATTATTTCCTGGTATAGCAAGAAACAGAGGTATGTGGCACTCAAATCAGCAAAGGTTGAATACATGGTGACAAGTCAAGCAGCATGTGAAGCCATATAGATGTGGAAAATACTTGTGGGTCTTTTTAGTCCAGAGAGGGATCTGACAATGATTTATTGTGATAATCATAGTTGTATCAAACTCTCTAAGAATCCAGTATTTCATGACAGGTCCAAGCACATTGATATCAGGTACCATCACTTGCAGGATTGTGTATAGAGGAGAATTATGACGTTAAAGTGCATTCCAACTAAGGAGCAGGATGCATCTTGAAAAAGGAATTGTCAAGAGGAAAATTCGAATTTCATAGGTGAAGGATAGGGGTGGTGAAAAATCCCCTTCTTCATAAGAGGGAGTGTTAGAAATTGTAGCAAGAAATGCTAAATTTGACTCGTGCCTTAGTCAAACTAGTTTACTCAGTAAATTCGAGTTATAGGCTAGAAGTATAGTTGTGCATGCAGTGATTGCTAAAATTTAGCAATCTAGTTCAGTTATTTTCAGTTTGACTCAGTTAACTGAGCTCAAGTACCTAGTTGAGTCAATTGAAGGTCAGTTTAGTAGTATAATTGTTGTTAACTCAGTGATATCTCAGTTAAACTAGTCAATCATCCAAAAATAGTCTAGACATGCATGGAATTCGAGTTGCATAGCTAGAGTGGAGGAAAAGGCACATTGTAATGTCAATTGTATACTAGTTGAATGTACATAGCTTGGCATTAAGCAGGTGAATCATTCCTTGGGAATTGTGCAAGCAAATAGGAGAAAAGTCCTATCTTTTAGGAGCTAATTTCCTCCAAGATTATGCAAAGGAATAGGAGCAAGTTTGGGCCTTGAATTGGCTAAGTGTTGTTCAGACCAGGACAATCAACAGGAGAACAGGTTTAGAGTGTAGGTCATGCTTCAGATTCAAAGCAAGTCATTGTAATAGTTTCTCATTCTCATCTATGATGAAAAGCAGTGGAGGGGTTTTTCCCAGTTGGGTTCCCCTATAAATCATTGTGTTCTTGTAGTTTTGATGGTTTCATGTCATTTCATGTGTTTCTAAATTGTGGTTTTCATTCCGCAAAATAGTACAGGAAATTTGTAATCTCTTGTTTTCAGTTTGAATTCATTAGTAGTAGAAAATTTCTATTAATTTCTTCAAATATTAATAATGGTTGCATTAGTAAGCAATTCCTTTAATTGGTAGAAGCCTTATTCACACTAGTGTGCATTCAAATTTAATTCCCTTCTTCAATAAAGATGTAATGGGAGGAATAAATTTAGAAATCCTTCCATGAATCTTCTGTAGTATCTAGAAATCCCCATGAATGAACTTAAGTTGACTACATTCTTAGGTATAGGCCATTCCTTAATAACTTCAATCTTCTCTAAATATATATTATTCATTCCTCATAAATGATGTGTCCCAAGTAATGATCCACCTATGAGAAAATAAATACTTGTTTAACTTCACATACAAGTGATGTCCCCTTAGTACTTATACTAACCTCAAGTTCTCTCCATGCTCCTCCTCTAAATTGAATAAATAGGAATACAATGTCAAACTTATCTAAGTAACTTCTAAATATTCCATTCATTACACACGTGAAGCTAGCTAGTGAATTTTTTAGTCCAAATGTCACCACTACAAATTCATAGTGCCCATATGTAGTTCTAAAAGCTATCTTACTAATTTCTACATCCTTTATCCTTATTTTATAGTATCTTTCCCTTAGATCTATTTTCAGGAAGATAGTTCCTCCTCTCAACTAATCAAATAGGTCATCAATTGACTTAGTTACCAGATAACCCACAGTAAAAACCATTTTTCGTCAACATTTCAAATACCAACAGGGATCCATCATTAGGGCTTCTTGAATGTTGATAGTAGAAGAGCTTAACTGAGAGATTTAAATAGTTACTGCAACTCTTCTTGCTATCTTCACTCTAAATTTAGAGTGAAGATAGCAAGAAGAGTTGCAGTAAATATTTAAATCTCTCAGTTAAGCTCTTCTACTATCAACATTCAAGAAGTCTTGATGATGGATCCCTATTGGGATTTGAAACGTTGACGAAAAATGGTGTCTAAAATCCAGAATCATTTCCCTATATGGAGGTGATATATGGAGTGAAATCATTTTACTCAAAAAATTTAGAGTGAAGATAGTAAGAAGAGTTGCAGTAACTATTTAAATCTCTCAATTAAGCTCTTCTACTATCAACATTCAAGAAGTCCTGATGATGGATCCGTGTTCGGATTTGAAACATTGATGAACAATGGTGTCTAAAATCCAGAATCAACTATCAGCATTCAAGAAGTCTTGATGATGGATCCGTGTTGGGATTTGAAACGTTGACGAAAAATGGTGTCCAAAATCCAGAATCATTTCCCTATATGGAGGGGATATATGGAGTGAAATCGTTTTACTCGAAAAAATTAGAGTGAAGATAGCAAGAAGAGCTGCAGTAACTATTTAAATCTCTCAGTTAAGCTCTTCTATTATCAACATTCAAGAAGTCATGATGATGGATCCCTGTTGGGATTTGAAACGTTGATGAAAAATTGTATCTAAAATCCAGAATCATTTTCCTATACAGAGGGGATATATGGAGTGAAATCGTTTTACTCGAAAAATTTAGAGTGAAGATAGCAAGAAGAGCTGCAGTAACTATTTAAATCTCTCAGTTAAACTCTTCTACTATCAACATTCAAGAAGTCCTGATGATGGATCCATGTTGGGATTTGAAACATTGACAAAAAATGGTGTCTAAAATCCAGAATCATTTCCCTATACGAAGGGGATATATGGAGTGAAATCGTTTTACTCGAAAAATTTAGAGTGAAGATAGCAAGAAGAGCTGCGGTAACTATTTAAATCTCTCAGTTAAGCTCTTCTACTATCAACATTCAAGAAGTCTTGATGATGGATCCCTGTTGGGATTTGAAACGTTGACGAAAAATGGTGTCTAAAATCCAGAATCATTTCCCTATACGGAGGGGGTATATGGAGTGAAATCGTTTTACTCGGAAAATTTAGAGTGAAGATAGCAAGAAGCGCTGTAGTAACTATTTAAATCTCTCAGTTAAGCTCTTCTACAATCAACATTCAAGAAGTTTGATGATGGATCCCTGTTGGGATTTGAAATGTTGACGAAAAATGGTTTTTACTGTGGGTTCTCCGTTAACTAAGTCAAAAGATATAAACCATAGGCATCTAAAGTCCATAATCATTTCCCTATATGGAGGGGATATATGGAGTGAAATCATTTTACTCGAAAAATTTAGAGTGAAGATAGCAAGAAAAGCTGCAATAACTATTTAAATCTCTCAATTAAGCTCTTCTACTATCAAAATTCAAGAAGTCATGATGATGGATCCATGTTGGGATTTGAAACGTTGACGAAAAATGGTTTTTATTGTGGGTTCTCCAGTAACTAAGTCAAAATATATAAACCACAGATGTCTAAAATCCAAAATCATTTCCCTATATGGAGGGGATATATGGAGTGAAATCGTTTTACTCGAAAAATTTAGAGTGAAGATAGCAAGAAGAGCTACAATAACTATTTAAATCTCTCAGTTAAGCTCTTCTACTATCAACATTCAAGAAGTCCTAATGATTGATCCCTATTGGGATTTGAAACGTTGGCGAAAAATGGTTTTTACTGTGGGTTCTCCAGTAACTGAGTCAAAAGATATAAACCACAGATGTCTAAAATCCAAAATCATTTCCCTATACGGAGGGGATACATGGAGTGAAATCATTTTACTCGAAAAATTTAGAGTGAAGATAGCAAGAAGAGCTGCAGATCTCTCATTTAGCTCTTCTACTATCAACATTCAAGAAGTCCTGATGATGGATCCCTGTTGGGATTTGAAACGTTGACGAAAAATGGTTTTTACTGTGGGTTATCCGATAACTAAGTCAAAAGATATAAACCACATATTTCTAAAATCTAGAATCATCTCCCTATATGGAGGGGATATATGGAGTGAAATCATTTTACTCGAAAAATTTAGAGTGAAGATAGCAAGAAGAGTTGTAGATCTCTAAGTTAAGCTCTTCTACTATCAACATTCAAGAAGTCCTAATGATGGATCCTTGTTGGGATTTGAAACGTTGACGAAAAATGGTTTTTACTGTGGGTTCTCCGGTAACTAAGTCAAAAGATATAAACCGCAGATGTCTAAAATCCAAAATCATTTCCCTATACGGAGGGGATATATGGAGCGAAATCGTTTTACTCGAAAAATTTAGAGTGAAGATAGCAAGAAGAGCTACAGTAACTATTTAAATCTCTTAGTTAAGCTCTTCTACTATCAACATTCAAGAAGTCCTAATGATGGATCCCTGTTGGGATTTGAAACGTTGACGAAAAATGGTATTAACTGTGGGTTCTCCAGTAACTAAGTCAAAAGATATAAACCACAGATGTCTAAAATCCAAGGTCATCAATTCTTGTTAGAGAATATTTTTTTCTCATAGCAACCTTTTTAGCTCTCTAAAATTAATGCACAACAACAAAGTCTTGTCTTTATTTTCAATAAAGAGTTTTAGTTTCCCTCAAGGATAGATACTTTGGTGTATATACTCTTTCTTGAACAATTCTTCTAATTTCATTTGCAACTCCTTCAATTTGGGTGTAAGCATTTTATTTGAAATCATAAATACTTGACTAGCTCCAGGCATCAAATTAATATAGAAATCAATATATCTTTTTGGTGGTAAACTTAGAACCTCCTCAAATACATCTAAATATTCATACAACACTAGAAATTCCTCAGTATTATCTCTTATACACTTTCTTATCTCTTCAACATGAACTACATACAACTAACACCCTTTCCTAAAGCATCTCCTTTTTTGCAAGGATGGAATCACACTTATAGAAATGGGTTTATGTTGGATAATGTTGTCATTGATGTCAATATGATGAATAGCCCATGTGTCATTAATAATGGCATACCCTAATATTCCCTAATCGAAGATGATGAAAACCTTAAGTGCATAAATGAAATCTTAATCCTATGGATGCATGAATGAAGTCTTAAATTGTTGATGCAATCCCTAAATGTGATAATGATGCCCTAGCTCTATGTGATGACGTAGCCTTGTTGAAGATATCCTAATCCTAATGAATAAAATAACACATGTTGGAGCCCTAATCAAGAAGCCCTAACTTGTCTAACTCATGAAACCATAAAGTCTGTCATAAAACACATCTTCATGGAAAAAAATATATATATATATTATTTTTTATCGATAGAGACAATAACTTGAAAATCCCTTTACACTATCTTGTAGAGGGTTTCTCCATCTTTCCAATGAGAACTTACACACCCTCTACCTCCTTGTCATTGAGGAGAAACAAAAAAAAATAAGTCTAAAAAATACACCATCTATAAGCCTACACAAATCAACCTCCTGCACACAAGTAAGTTATCCATGAGTCATGACATTTCAAAACCATTAAATTAGTATAAATTTGAGAAAATGGGCAGTTCAGTGAAGGATCATCCTCGGCTCAAACAAGAAGAAATACATTGCAAAGTGAAGAAATCAGTTCACAACTCGTGAACTAGAAGGGAAAAAAGGGATATGACTTGTGTAGAATTTTGAGCTCAAACCTGTGAAGAATACTTATACTTCGGACTTGTGACACAAGTGCAGAAGCCTCAAAAAGCTCAGATTTGTAGAGGAGAATAAGTTTGAAATCTTGTGACGTTTGGATAGGCCTGCTCTAGAGTTCTTTTTCGAAGCTGTGAAGACTATTCTTTCTTTAATTTGGTGGAGAATATTATATTCATATATGTAGTAACACTTTCTTGCAAACCAGTGGGGGCATACTTTCAGACCTGTAGTGGCTTCGATCTGTGGAAAAGTATTCTTGGTCCCTTGGATCTGAGAAGGAATACAAACCCTTTTTTTGGTGATATCTTTGAAGACGAATTTGTGTACACCTAGAACCCTCAGACCCAAAGATGAAGTAACAATAGCTCAGATCACCATAGTTCAAGATAATCTTCAAACCTATTCTGGTGGAGACTTGGTTTGGCATCAAAACTTGATTTATTAGAGACCTTGTATCTTGGACAGAGTGGACATTTTGAAGCAGTAAATTGTTCAATCATTCTATTCTTCTCCAAAGAACAAAATTGAGTTGAAGCAAACTATTTGAAACTATTTTGTTGTAGACCCTTGATTGGAAGTTTGAAGGAGTGTTGAGCTCATCTTTGAAAGCGTTTGAAACCTTGAAGTATATTTGGATCTGAAGATTACATTGAAGTAAGTCATTTAGTCAAAAAAAAAATCTTTGGAGCTTGGTGGGATTGATGTCCTTTTTATTTACCAAGTTGGAGCTTAGTGGGATTTATATCAAGTTGGTGCTTGGAATTAATTGAGAGGATTGGCTTCCTCACCCAAGATTGGAGTCTTGGGAAATTATGTAAAAGGTTGGAACCTAATTTGTTGAAAGAGGATTGTTGTCATCATCGTCTTGTTAATAAAATTATATTTTTTTTCTTTTATCTTCTGGTACATTTTATAAAAAAATTATTAATTGGAATAAATTACAATTGTAAGAAATATTGATTCCGCCCCCCCGCCCCCACCGCCTAGTATTTCCAACAGCTTAATAATGCCTTTCATTGTCGTAGACTTTCCTTATCCATGAAGACAAGTGAAGATCTTATTATGACAATATAAGATAGCATGATGTGCATATAACCAGTCCATTCCAATATGAACATCATATGAACGATGTGGTATTATGTTCAAGTCTACAACAATGCTAACACCATCCATATCTAATGGGAAAACATTGACAACCTCATTAATTTTCCTTCAAGTTCCAAAATCCGACACCAACCATGATTTCTCATGCTTACTTCTTTCAAATGAAATATTTCAACCCAATTAGGGGCAATGTACATATGACTTGCCCCTAAATCAATTAAAATTGAAATGGGTTAATTGGTAATCTTACCTTAGACCTCGATCATGTTCTCCTCAGAGGCTAACTATTGATTTTATAGGATGACATATAGTCTTCGGATGTTCCTATCCACATCTTTCATTATGCTTTCCTCATGTATGTTGTGTACATTTCTCATTTTTCATTCCTTTGATGGAAATCTTTGTATAAATGATCTCCTTCACATGCCCAACATTTAATTGTCTACCTTTCCCTTTTTCCAAGGATTCTACCATCTTAGACCCACTCTAAGCATGCTAGCTCCATTGATATGTATCAATACCTTTCTTAAAGAAAGGAAGTTGGATCCCTCATTCCTATAATATTTATTTTCCTTTTTCCTATCTCTCCAAGGATTCTAAAAGTTTGTTATTGTTACATAACTATTTAGACTTATTGATTTTCTCATCAAGAGTATTACGTTCATCAAATTCAATTTCATCCTTGTAGAATTTAGGAAACCCACCTAGGAACTTGTTGGAATTTTCATTATACTTAGACGATGGGTGAACCAGTATACTGGGTAATTTTAACCAGTTAAAACATTTCAATGCATATACAATCTCCACCACATCATCAACATAAGAATACACCAGATATGTATGAAACATATTTTATTGTAAATGATCTTATAGGCACCAACCAACTATTACATTGATTTATTGGCACCAAGTAGAAGGAGACACTAATCCCCTAAAATGATTTATTGGCACCAACTAGAAGGAAACACTAGTCTCATAAAATGTTTTACTTAGACCAACTAGAAGGAGACATCAATCCCCTAGTGTTATCACCAAAAAATTAATCGTCTAGCCTAATTTACTAGATGGATTGAAGTACACCATGTAAAGCCAATTTTACCATAGTAAAATTGCTTTCACTGTGAGAAATTACCTAATAAACCACCTTTATTAAGTAATTTATAGTTAGACCCATGAAGAATAATTAAATAAATCATTATTTATTTGATTTTATTCTAGGAATAATTAATTTAACCACTATTTTATTATTATTCCTTGTCAAATTTGACCCAATCATGAAAAATAAACACATAAATCATTATTTATCTTATTTTTCTCTAAGAATAATTAATTAATTATTATTATTTGTTAGATTTGACTAAATCTCTTAGGAATAATTAAATAAATCCTTATTTTTTTATTATTCCTTAACTAATTCATTGAGATAATAAATAAATCATTTATTTATTTATTATTTCTAAATAAAAGTTTAAATACTTTTTCCCTCCTAAACAAATATAATAAAATATTCCAAATGGTAATTCCAAGAATGGGATCAACAATATTTTATTATTGCTCATTATTCGAGGATAACTCAATATTTTGTTATAAATAGGAGGGTTTTCCATTCATTATTCGCTTTTGATTATTTTCATTGTTGCACTCATTGTTGTAACTCTGATTATTTTCATTGTCGCACACCATATTTTTGTTGGGTTTATGCATTATAGAGGAGAGAGACTCTACAAAAGCTGAAAGCGTTTGAGGATTGCCAAGAACCCATCCCATAGAGGGGTAATGGTAACATATATTTGTTCCCTTCACAAGTGTTATAATAAAATCATTCTTTACATATCTGGTTTCTATTGGACGTTTTGGGGTTATTACTGTTTATTTCACTATTAAACTATGATTGCAGCATAAATCAAAATTTTGGCAGGCTTTGTTTCTATCAATAGTTGCAAATCTACATTGTTTAGCAGTCATTTCTATTGTTGAGATCATTTTTCATCCACGATCTTAAGTGGGTTCTTTTCATACATCGTTGAGAAGAAAACACTACAAGACCTAGAGTGATTTACTAGCACTAACTAGAAGGAGACACCAATCCCGTGAAACGATTTACTGGCACCAATAGAAAGGAGACACTAGTCCCCTAAAATGACACAATTGTGTTTTGCATTGCCCAATATTGCACAAAGTACTAACTTTGATCTCTTGCACACTACACTTTTTTCTTGCTCTTCACAACCCTTTTTTCAGAATTCAGATAGCATTCTTGCACAAATAGGATCACAATTAAAGATTTTATCTTGTTTATCTACACTCAGATTAAACAAATTTCATGTCCAGGTCAGACATCTTCCTTTGACTTCATTCTCATACTTCTTCTATATTCAGTCGCACATAAATTATATTTCTCAATTCTTCTTCTTTGTAATTTATTTGCAAACGCAATTACACACACACATATTCAAACATCTCCAGCATGAGTTAGTTATGTTGCATTTTGTTAACTCAGACTAGGTCAAGGACGATACACCATGGAAATCCAATCTAGATGACCTAGATTGTTTTTTTATTTTCATGGATGGAAATCTGGTCTAGATGGACCAGATAACTCATATTTCCATGGTTCCTTGGGCCCCCATGGGGGCCTAACTTTTGAACACGAGACCACATGTCATGACCATGTATGAAACTATTTCATTAGATCTTGGATCTGGGTCCATATGTTTAATGAATCCAGAATCTGGATCCACGAATACACTTTGAAAATGCCTAGATTACTTGATGCCCATATTTCATTTACTTCAATAACAAGCTTATGTTAACCCCCTTGTCTCTTTGGAAGCCACTTTAGAACCAATCGCTATGGCCCAGGGAAAACCAAACAATGCTTAATATTATTTTTAGAATGCATGATCCAAATATCTGAGAATCCACCTCTACTTTAAGGTGAACCTTTATTTGAGTATCGGATGAGTCAGATGTTGGATACCTTTTTATTTCTTCTACACAAAACCTTGACCATCTCTTTTGCTTCACTTGAATCTGGAATATGGGCTATTTGCTAATCGAGCATACTGTGCACACACCCAAATTATTGAATGCCTAGATGACTCTATTTCTTTAATGTAGAACCTCGACAAACTAGAACCATGCTTAAACTATCTTTGTTGAATTTGGAATCAAGTTCGATCAACCAAACATTTTACCTCAATGCACCCCCGGATGGCCAAATAGCTAGATTAATTTTTAGCTATGAACTAGGACCCACAAATTGCCATGTTTTTTTTCCTAATCACCCGTCAAATCACCTTTTGTAATCAAATTGAACATGCCATGTCTCCTAATGTTGAATTGTACCTACCACATGTCACCTTACATTCATCCAATTGGGAAGCTAAAAATTCCATTATGTCAGCCACGTGTCATATGCTACTGCTACCACATAATCACCTCTACCACCTATTTTTCACTTCATTTCCAACTGTTATCCACATCACACTTCAACCTATCCATTGTCTTAGGCCCACCTATTGGCTAGAACAAATATCTTGAATTCTGGTACTTTGTTAAGTAGTTACATTGGTGCACCCTGGGATGGTCAAATGTCTAGATGATTTGTTTAGGGTCGGATATAATATTTAATTTATATGTTCACCTGGAATAGGATTCATCAAAATTATTTTACATCTAGTGAGGACACCCAAATATACTAATGGGCCAACTATAACATTTCATCCAAATATCTTCCTTGATCCAGACTCTTTGCATTCTTCAGGTATCATAGTTAGAGGTTCGTATTTCTTTAATAGTAAAAGGCTCCCCTAAAAGGAATAATATCCTTATCATGCCAACACTTTTGACATGAATGACTACACCTTTGACATTAATGACAACACATGCACAACAATCTCCCCCTTTGTCATTAATGGCAACATTGTTAGACATCATTCAATCATTAATTTACTTGATTTGAGAAATCCCCCCATGTATTTGTGAATTGTTCTTCTCCTTATGTCTTCTTATTATCCCCCTTTTACATCAATGGCAAATGGCATATTCTCCCCCTATGTTGATGCATGCTCTTTTCTTGAACTCCCCCTGTCACTCCCCCTTGTGAGGAAGATATTAAACCCATATTTTGTCTAAGATATTCAAAAATTTCTCTAGGAAGGAGTTTGGTAAATATGTCTGCAAATTTCTCTTTTGTTGGAATGTATTCTAACCTAATAGTATGATCAACAACTTATTCTTTGAGAAAATTGTATTTTATAGGGATATGTTGTCTTAGAATGCATAATTTAGTCTTTAGAGATATTGATAGCAGTGGTGTTTTCATACATGATGGGCACATAATGATCACCATTTCCTTGAACATCCTTGATATTTTTATTCATCCATAGGGCTTTAGTGCAACATGATGTTGCTATTGTATATTCTACCTTAGTTGTGGGTAGAGAAATTGAAGTTTGTTTCTTGTTAAGCCAAGAGACCAAAAAACTGCCTAAAAAGAAGTCTCCCCCACTGGTACTTTTCTTTTCATCAACGCTACCAACCCAATCTGCATTTGTATAATATATTATAGAAATATATGGGCCCCTTGGATAGCACAAGCCAAAACTTATGGTTCCCTGCATACATCTAGATATTATTTTTACTACATTCGCATGAGTTTCTTTTGGAATTGACTAAAATCTTCCCACTAGTCCCATTGTTTGCATGATACTGAGTCTTGAAGTTGTTAAATAAATAAGGTTTCTAATCATGAACCTATACATGGTTTGATTTACCTCTAGAGATTAATCATCCTTGCTAAGTTTACACCATGTTTTCATGGGAGTGCTCAAGGGTGCACAGTTTTCCATACCACACTTATTCAATATTTATTTAGGATATTTGGTTTTTGAAATAAATATGCCTCTTTCTAATTGATGAACTTGCAATCCAAGAAAAAGGGACAATTCCCCCAACATAGAGATATCAAACTCCTTCTGCATATCGAAAACAAAACTTTTACTCATAAAATTAGCATCACTTCTAAAAATTATATCATCAACATATACAACAATGACCAACAAATTATCGTTCTCAACTTTGATATAAAGGTTATTGTCTACTAACCCTTCCCTGAAACTTTTTTGTTGAAGGTATTTATCAAGATTTGAGTACCAAGTCCTAAGTGTCAGATTTAACCCATACAAAGATTTCATTAATTTGCACACATGACTTTGTCTTCTTAGGATTGCAAGACTTGAAGACCAAGAAAATAATGCAAGTTTCCTAAGTCTGTCATTTCAAACTTCTTTTTAAGGTTGGACTTCACATGGTTTATAAGGTTGGGATCACTACCAGTAAGGATAAGATCATCAACTTAAAGAACAAGAACGATAAGGGACTTGCCCACTTTCTTGGTGTAAACAGTATTGTCAGAATGACACCTAGAAAAGCCAATTTATAAAAGAAAGCTATCCATTTTGGCATACCAAGCTCGAGGGGCTTGCTTGAGACCATAAAGGGATTTCTTAAGCTGACATACAAGGCTGGAGTCTGTTTGTATAAAGCCAGTAGGTTGTTCCATATAGATTTCTTCATGCAAGTCCCCATGCAGGAAGGCAGATTTAACATCCATCTGATGGACTTCCCATTTTAAAGAGGCAGCAAGGGAAAGAACAAGGTAGATAGAGTTCATTTTGGCAACAAGGGAGAAGGTTTTAGTATATTCAATGCCTTCTACTTATTAAAAACCCTTAGCAACAAGACGAGCTTTATGTTTATCAAATTTTCCATCTGGTCCATACTTGGTTCTGTAAACCCATTTGCATCTAACAAGTTTTCGTCCCTTTGGTAGAGGAACAAGATCCCATGTATCATTTGCCAATAATGAACGATATTCTTCATTCATAGTTGCGTCCCAATCTGGATGACCTAAAGCTTCTGCAAAGGTGTTAGGATCATAATTAGCTTAAGCTTGAGCCAGTAAAGAAGAGGCTCTATCGAACTGAGAACGTGTACATCGCTGATCTGTAGGATCACCGGCAAGAGCACCTGATACATCCCGAGTAGCACGAGCCCATTTTGGAAGATGAGGAGCTGAAGGAGGATCCTGAGAAGGTGGGGGAGGATTGTCATCCTCGCTGTCATCATCTGAAGAAGAAATATTTTCAGAGGTAGAAGGGATAGAGAGAGGTGGCACATCCACTGAACTAGGCTCGTAGTCCGATATATTTTCAGAAAACTTTACATCTCTTCTAATGATAACATTTTTGGACTTAAGTGGAAAAGTCTGTATCCTTTGACATCTTCAGAATATCCAACAAAATACATTTTTCACTCTTAGGTTCTAAAGCTTTATGTTTCTCATCTGGAATATGGGCCCATGCTTCACTTCCAAAAAGACAAAAGTGACTTACATCTGGTTTAATTGAGCTCCATGCTTCTTCTGGAGTGATATTCTTTAAAACCTTTGTAGGAGTGTGATTTATTATGTAATTTGCACAATTAATTGCTTCTGCCCAAAAATTAAGACTAAGTCCTTTAGATTGAAGCATACAATTAGCCATTTCCTTTAAGGTGCAATTCTTCCTTTCAACTACACCATTTTGTTGTGGAGTATATGGAACAGTATGTTGCAATTGAATTCCATTCTCAATGCAAAAGTTGATGAATTTGTTGTTAACATATTCTCTTCCATTATCAGATCTTAGCTTAAGAATTTGATGTCCATATTGTTTTTCAACAAAGGCCTTAAAGGCCAAGAACATGTTAAATACTTCACTTTTGAGTTTTAAGAAGTATACCCAAGTGCGTCTGGATAAATCATCAATGAAAGTTAAGAAATACTTGTAGCCAGAGAATGAAACAACTGGAAGTGGACCACATAAATTACTATGCACACGCTGTAAAGGGGCTGAGGCGTGCCAAGAGGCACATTTTTCAAAACTATCCCGATGATGTTTTCCTAGTACACATCTGGAACAAACATCATCTCTGCAAGATACCATTGAAGACCTGTCACCATATTTTCTTTACATAGATTCTGAAGGGAGCGATAGTTTAAGTGACCAAATTGCTCATGCCAAAGTTTGCTCACTTCATCATTATGAGCCACAAATACCGAGGGAAGATTTGATGACCCAAAGTTATTAAACTTATACAACCTTGTAGAATCATCAGCAATGTCAGTAACTAAAATCTGTCTAGGATCTCTTAGGTCCTTAATTACAATATTGTGAGGTGAAAATTCAATGATTTTACCTTCACCTGAATGAGTTATCTAATATACAGATAGAAGGTTTCAGGATAAGGTTGGAACACATAATACATCATTAAATTGACCATTGTCTATATGAACAGTTCTAGTCCCTATAACGCTAAGAGATCTCTCATCACCAACATATATATTTTTGGTGTTACAATCATTTAAAGAAGAAAACATGGCTTTGTTTTTGGCCATGTGATAAGAAGCTCCAGAATCAATGAGCCTAATTTGATAATCACCCCATGAGTGACCTCAGTTAAAGATTTATTGAATAAAGGTATTACAGAATCATGTGTTGGTGTGTGTGTCTATGTTATTTAAGCAACGGATCAATCAGATTGCAAATACACAGACACTTGAAATGGAAAGACAGCAGAGAAATACAGTAAGCAAATACAAGAAAACAAGAAATTAATAAAGAGTTCACCCTATCGTCCTGGGCTACATCTCCTATCTAGCTCTCAGTGGTGGCCTTATTTTATTGTGTCTTAAGCAGAGAATTACAATGCAGGAGCTAAATATAAGTCTCCTGAAATAGATTTTCTTGGCAGGGTGGTTCTTGGATTTCCCAAGCCACTGGAGTGCACAGACTCTTTTGCCTACCAGCTCTTTGAACTCTCTGGTCTAACAAATCCTCTCAGGGATGGCTTGAATATCTCAAGCTCTCTGGTGCTTGACATTGCCTCTGGTCAGCTCGGCCCTCTGTCTCCTTTTGGCTTTTTCTTGCTTCATTGTCTTCTTTGCTTCTCTGTTTTCTGTCTCTCTATGTTCCATCCTCCTCTCAGGGTTCTTTTTGTCTCCTATCTATGTTCATGGCTTAGGCCATTCGTTCCCATGTTTGTTCAGTTCCTCTTCCACCTCCGTCGAATTGCCTTCTGCAGCTGCGCTTGGAGTTCCCTATTCAACGTCATCATCAGGCTCACAGGAGTGGCCACATGTCCTCCTGTAATGTGCTAGCCTGCTTAATCTGTTCAATTCTTTAGTTACGTCATAGAACGAGTCCTCCTCCACTGTGGCGGTCAAAGCAAACCTCAAATCGTTACAAACTGCGGCTTATTCCCTCGTCGATTCCGCTTCCCCATCGGGCGCGATCTTAGCCGTTAAATTTGGGGCCTCCAGATCCAACGCCATACACACGTTTCGCACGGTTGACTTGCTCTACCATTAGCGCACGATCAGTGGCGGTTTTATCTCTCCTCCACTTGCCACACATCGATCGCTGAGTGGGATCGCTTTGCTTTCATCCAAAACCACTTATCGTTTAAGGAGCCCCCGATCAATACCGCCGGTTTCGGAGTGGGTCCTGCCTTTTAGCTTTTATCCTTTTTCGCCTTTTGCCCTTCGATTCTCTGACTCTCCATGCAACCAAGCACTCGGGGCTTCTCTGTTTCGAGCCTTTTCACCCAACGATGTGTGATTAGCGCTAAGCGCTAATCGCACATCAAAAACCTCCTTTGTTTCCCAATTCGGGCCTCCTAGGGGCTAATTTCGCCTCCCGCACAGTCTCCATGGGCCTCGGTTAGCGCGGTTTGACCGAGGTCCTCATCATTCCATGCTGGCTGCCACTACCACTGGTTCAGAGGGTTTTTGATCATCGTTTTGAATTCGTTGATGTTGGTCCCGACCTAATACAGTCATGGTTATTTTGATAGTTCTTTATGGATCCAATTCTAATCATGGCATCCCCACTGAAAAATATTTTGGACCACCAAAAGTTGGTTTTCAAGCATCGACTAGGTGAGGGTATTGTTTTCTCACTCGACCAATCTCAATCCACCTTGCACTTCTTGGCTTTAAACCTTTGAGCCTAATCCTGAGGTACTCCACATCTCCCCTGCACGTCGTCCTCACCTTCCTGTCCAACACTGTGTCTTCCTACAATTCATTAAGATATTCAAGTAGCAGGTCATCAATAGAATGCAATTGACTTTGCTCTTCAGGGTCCTCAATCATTGAGGGTTCAAACAATCTCAAGCAATCTGCATTTACGTCTAAGTAGATGTGCATGTAAGCTGGTAGATCAAGGCGAAAAGCATTTTCACCAATCTTCTCAAGTATCCTAAAGGGTCCATACCTGATAGGCTTTAGCTTTTTACCTTCACCTTGCATCCTATCCTTGCTGATATATAGCCAGATTTGGTCACCAACTTGAAAACTATGCTCCATCCAATGCTTGTCATGCCTAGCCTTGTATTTGGCTTGGCTCTTTTCCAGCTGTTCCTATACTGCCTGGTGGATCTCCTGGATATGTTCCATGAACCTAGTTGCCTTGACCACATCACTGTGTCCATCAACCATAGTATCTTTACCAAAGACTAAATCCAAAGGAGACCTTGGTGTGAAACCAAAACAGGTCTGAAAAGTAGATCTCTGTGTAGAAGATTATTTTGCTCTGTTGTAAGCATGTTGCACATAACACAAGTGTTCATCCCAAAGCTTAGGACGTTTGCTGCAATATCCTCTCAGTAACTGGATCACTATCCTGTTAACTACTTCTGTCTGGCCATCTGTATGTGGATGAAAAGTCGTTCTTTTCTTCAGTTTGGTGTCCATCAGTTCCCACAGACTGGACCAAAACTTCCCCACAAATCAGGTGTCTCAATCAGATACAATAGAAGTGGGTAGTATAAAATGAACCCATACATGTTCAAAGAACAATTTTGCAGTCTGTTCAGCTGTAATATCTTTATTACAAGGTACCAAAATACACATTTTTCTGAACCTATCCACAACAACATATAGATAATCATGACCTTTCCTAGATTTAGGCAATCCTCCAACAAAATCCATGGAAACACTTCCCCAAGGGTGAGAAGGTACTGGTAAGGGAGTGTAAAAGCCTAATTTTATGTTACTGGGCTTGCTCTTAACACACATAGCACACCCTCTTACATATCTAGAAACTGTCTCATTCATTTTCGGCCAATAACAAAACCTTTGCAGCTATGCAACTGTTTTACTTACCCCAAAGTGACCTGATATCAGAGAAGTGTGTGCTTCCCTAATTATCTTTACTCTCTCAGTTTGTGAAATTCAGAGTTTCCCACAATGATATAAGAGTCGGTCCTTCACATGATAGTCCAATTCTTCTACTCTTTTGCCTTGACTCAAAGTTGCATATACATCTTTAAAGTCCATATCCTGACCATATTGTTCAGTGTAGCTCTCATGTAGTACAGAATTATGCTTAAGTATGGTGGATGCATTTATAATGGGTCTAGATAACATGTCTGCAACTTTGTTATGTATGCCCTTTCTATATCTGATGACTAAATGAAACTATTGTAGAAAACCCATCCATCTGTAATGTCTTGTTTGCTGCAACTTAGTTTGAGAGTGCAGATATTGAAGTGGTTGATGATCAGTATGTATTATTGTCTCTTTGCCCATTAAGTAATGTTTCCACTTTTTCACACTCTGAACTAATGCATACAATTCGTAGGATAGTTAACTACTGTAGGATTAAAATTCTCAGAATGATAACATATGGGTTTACCGTGTTGTGTCAACACTGCTCCCATGGCATAGTCACTCGCATCAGTTTGGATCTCAAATGGTCTTTGCAGATCGGGCAATGCTAGTACAGGTGCTGAACTAATCTTTTCTTTCAAGGCGTCGAAGGTTATCTGATGTTGGCCTCCCCACTGAAACACCTTGTTCAATCCTGTTAAAGCATGTAAGGGAGCTGCAATTGAGGAAAAGTTAGAAATGAACTTCCTCCAATATTGTGCTGCTCCTAAGAAGCTTCTCACTTCCGTAGCAGACTTGGGTTTAGGCCAGTTTACGATGACTGCCACTTTAGAGGGATCTATTTTCAATTCACCTCCCCCTACTATATGACCCAAGTAGTTTAGAGATGTTTTTCCAAATTCACATTTTGAGAGTTTAACATAAAGTTTTTCTCTTTCCAAAACATCTAATGTCTGCTTAACATGCTTTAAATGTTCTTCCCACGTTTTACTAAAAATCATAATGTCATCCAGGTACACAATAACAAAATCATCAAGAAAAGGTCTGAGTACATCATTCATTAATCTCATGAAAGTAGTAGGAGCATTAGTTAAGCCAAAAGGCATAACTAGCCACTCATACAATCCCTGCTTTGTTTTGAAAGTAATCTTCCATGCATCTTGCTCTGCAACCCTAACCTGATGGTATCCATTGTGCAAATCCAGCTTGGTGAAATAAACAGCTTCCTTCAATTGATCTAAAATATCATCTATGCGAGGAAGGGGATAACGATTTTTGATTGTTATCTTATTCAGTGCTCGGTAATCAATGCACATTCTCCACGAGCCATCTTTCTTTCTCACCAAAACAATTGGTGACCCACATGGTGATGTGCTAGGCCTGATGAATCCCTTCTTGAGCAACTCCTGCACCTGTTTCTTGATTTCAGCATTCTCTAAAGCAGAAAACCTGTACATTCCAATGTTAGGCAATGGAACATCTTGCTGCAAAATAATATCATGTACTATTCCCTTTTTGGGTGGTAGACCTTTAAGTTCTTGAAATAAGACGTCATGCTCTAAAACAACTTTTTCTATATCAGCTTGTTGTTCAGCATTACATCCCTCAAATACATTGGTTTTATCAGGTTTCTTTTCCTTTACAACCATCAGTAAGAATTGTTTGCATGAATTTATCATTCTTTTCATCTACCCTGAGTTTATGAGAGTATAATTATTCTTGAGCTTATGAGCTCTTACAAAGTATTTGATTCCATCTTTAACAAGCAGATACTTGTTCTCAGCTCTATAGAAAATAGCCTTTCTATTATACAAGTAAGGACTTCCTAAAACAATTCCACATATATCCAAAGGAATTATGTCTAACTCAACCTCATCTACAAATGTTGACCCAAAATAAAACTTGAGTTTGCATTGTCTAGTCATTTGTAGTTGTTCTTTATCATTCAACCATCCTAATGGGTATGGTTTCTTATGAGGTGTAGTTGCTAATCCCAATTTCTTTACAATTGCTTCAGAAAATAGATTTACTTGTGAGCCACTATCAAATAGAGTATCAATCTTTTGATGTTTGGAAACAACTCAAATATGGAAAAGCTCATGTCTTTTTCTCTCATTTTCTTCATCAATAACAGATTGAGTAGAATTACTAGTAGATGCTTCAAAATTCTTACCTTTTATAGCTGTGGATGCAATAGTTGTTTCATCTCCTAAGTCTGACCCCGAGTCTTTCTGAATAGCTGCAGCAGTCTTCTTCTTCTTTCCCTTAGACTTCTTAGGTCTCAGCTCTAGATGTAGAATCCAACAATGTTCATCATCATGCCCATCCTTTTTACAGTGAGTGCAAGAAGCTTTGCTTCTGTGCAGTGTTAGCCTTCCTTGCTTTCCACTTCTACTTTCTTTTCTCCTTGTTCTTGCTTGTAGTGGGTTGGGATGGTCCCCCAACTTCTGGATTTCCATTCGTTCCTCTAGCTTCTAGATGAGTAGCTTGTACAGATACCTCATCTATACTAGTGGGATTAAACATGAGGATGGTATGCCTCATGTAGCTGTGTAGACCACCAATGTACTTCAAAAGAGTCTCTAGTGAGTCTAACAAGATACCCAGCATCAATGCTCTTTTTCTAAATTCTTGAGTATACCCTTGTACACTTTGCCCTTTCAACTGCCGAAGAGTTTTCCAACTCATCATGGCTTGTTGCATGTAGGCCAATGGATAGAACTACTTTTTTATTATAGAAACAAATTCACTCCAGACAAAGATATTCTTACCATGTATTTTCATATCAGCTTGGGTTCTTCCTTCCCACCAAACCAAGGCAGTGCCTCCTAGGCGTAGGCTTTCCAACTGAATCTTACTCTTGTCTGAGTCGATGTTTTTTACTCTGCAATACACATCAATTTGTCTAATCCAATTGTCCAACTTTTCAGCATTTAGCTCTCCATCATATATAGGAAAATCCAACTTAACGTCTAGCTTGATCAAAGATGCTTTCTTGTTATGCACAGGGCTATTAGGAGGTGTGAGAAAGCTTTCCTCTTTCCATTTCCCTTTTGAGTGGTCATGGAAGTGAGACTCATCTTCTTCTTTATCTTGTTTAGAACCTGATGAATCTTCCACCTTATGCTTTCTAAAGTCCCTATACATTTCTTCTACCATAGACTTTATAGCTAGGAAACTTTCTATGAATTGAGGGTCTGGCCCCACAGAACCTTCCTCTGACATTGTCTTCCGAGGATAGACTCTCCCAATTTCAGGATTAGTTTCCACCAACTCTCCTTCTCCTAATTTGAGCTTTGATCTAGTGAGCATTCAACAACTAAACCAACACAAGCTTGTCTAACCTTACAGCCTAAAGCTCTGATACCACTTGATCTGATAATCACCCTATGAGTGACCTCAGTTAAAGATTTATTGAATAAAGGTATTACAGACTCATGTGTTGGTGTGTGTCTCTATGTTATTTAAGCAACGGATCGATCAGATTGCAAATACACAGACACTTGAAATGGAAAGACAGCAGAGAAATACAGTAAGCAAATACAAGAACACAAGAAATTAATAAGGAGTTCTGCCTATCCTCCAGGGATACATCTCCAGTCCAGCTCTCAGTGGTGGCCTTATTTTATTGTGTCTTAAGTAGAGAATTACAATGCATGAGCTAAATATAAGTCTCCTAAAACAGATTTGCTTGGCAAGGTGGTTCTTGGATTTTCCAAGCCACTGGAGTGCATAGACTCTTTTTCCTACCAGCGCTTTGACCTCTCTGGTCCGATAGATCCTCTCGAGGATGGCTTGAATCTCTTAAGCTCTCTAGTGCTCAACGCTTCCTCTGGTCAGCTCAGCCCCCTATCTCCTTTCTACTTTTTCTTGCTTCACTGTCTTCTTTGCTTCTTTGTTTTCTGTCTCTCTGTGTTCCGTCCTCCTCTCGGGGTTCTCTGTGTCTCCTGTCTCTGTTCATGGCTTTAAGACCATTCATTCCCATGTCTGTTCAGTTCCTCTTCCACCTCCGTCGAATCGTCTTCTGCAGCTGCGCTTGGAGTTCCCTGTTCGGCGTCATCATCAAGCTCACAGGGAGTGGCCACATGTTCTCCTGTAATGCGCTAGCCTGCTTCGTTGGTTCAATTCTTCAGTTACGTCATGGAACGAGTCCTTCTCCACCGTGACAGTTAAAGCAAACCTCAAATCTTTACAAACTGCGGCTTATTCGCTCGTCAATTCCACTTCCCCATTAGACGCGATCTCAGCCATTAGATCTGGGGCCTCCGGATCTGACACCATACACACGTTTTGCGTGGTTGACTTGCTTGACCATTAGCGCATGATTAGTGGCGGTTTTCTCTCTCCTCCGCTTGCCACGCGTCGATCGCTGAGTGGGATCGCTCCGCTTTCATCCAAAACCGCTTACCGTTCAAGGATCCCCCAATCAATATCGTCGATTTCGGAGCGGGTCTTGCCTTTTAGATTTTAGCCTTTTTTGCCTTTTGCCCTTCGATTCTCCAGCTCTCCACGTGACCAAGCACTTGGGGCTTCTCCATTTCGAGCCCTTTCTCCCAGCGATGCGCGATTAGAGCTAAACCTCCTCTGTTTCCTGATTCAGGCCTCCTCGGGGATAATTTCGCCTCCCGTGCAATCTCCATGGGCCTCGGTCAGCGCGCTTTGACCGAGGTCCTCGTCGTTCCACGCTGGCTTCCACTGCCATTGGTTCAGAGGTTTTTTTATCACTATTTTGAATTTGTTGATGTTGGTCCCGACCTAATACAGTCATGGTTCTTTTGACAGTTCTTTATGGATCCAATTCGGATCAAAGCCACTCATGAGAATTAGAAGAAGAAGATACATTTAGTGCATATCCAGACCGAGATGTTTGACAACCACATGTAGAAAGTGCTATTCCTGAAGATGAAGTTGAAGTTGAAGAGTGATCCAAATGGATGTTATGCTTCTTCGTTTCTGCTTCCAAGGCTTCCATCTTCTTAAAGCATTTGGATTCTAAGTGGCCATCTCGATTACAAAAGTGGCAATGTCTATCAATCTTCTTCCCTTTGTTTTTATTTGCCTTATCATTTTGTTGAAATGATTTTTCATTTTGAGGCTAAAATTGCTTAGGACCCTTATTTGGTTTAGGAACATTCTTTTTAGGATACGACTTCTTAGGATTCTTTGAATTTGGTTGCTGTTGGGCGGCTAAGGCTTTCTTAGAATAGTTTCCAAGATTAAGAAGACCAAGGTGTAAGATTTTTTCTTGTTCTCTTATTAAAGAATCACAAAAGGAATCAAAGGAAGGGGACTTGTAGTCTTGTCCTTGAGAAATGAAGGCTTCTCTTGTATAATGGAAGGTGGAAACAAACACAGAGTAGGCTAGTCCCAACTTAGTAAGAATGGAATAGATAAGGTTACCATCTTCTTTCTTAACCTTAACACCTTCCAAGAGAAGTATAAGGGTCTTGAACTTGGACAAAAAATCTTCAATGGAAGAAAAATTATTGGGGTCCAATGTAAGAAACTCATTTTCGAGTTGATGGGCTCTAAGTTCATTTTTAATTCCAAAAAATTTAGTGATCTGTTTCATTGCTTCATTAGGAGTATCAAGTTTTGCGATATGGAATCTAAGGTCTAGAGAAATATACATCCCTATCAACCCACGTGCTTGATCTTGCCTATTTTCCCATTTGACTACCTTATCTTCATCTTTCGGTTTGGTTTCTTGGCCTGAGGCTATTCTGTAAAGACCTTTACTTCTAAGTAAATCCACAATGTAGGACCACCATCAGAAGTAGTTGGGCTGTCAAGAATAACTTGGCATGGACTTTCCATTTTAATAGAAACTGAAGGTATAGGTGCTGAAACTAAAAGTTTCAATGGAAATATCTTGAAAAATTAAGCTGATTCAAAAAAAACGGCTCTGAAAACGACTTCCGGATGAAGAAGTTATGGCTTTTTGAAGAAACGTTGTTGAAGATGCCGATGAAGTGCGAGAATGTGCTTTGCGGTGCCTGCTTACTTGAGAAAGCTCTTTTTTGCCTACAAAACGAAAACCACAAAACCCAAAATGGACATACAAAAAAAACAAACCTTATGGTTTGAAGTTAGCTTTACCCGAAAACTAACAATTTTCCTCAATGTTTCTAATTTTCCGAGATCACACTAAGGCGTAGCGGAAAAGAGCATACGCATGAGAAAAAAAACTTCCTTTCTGTTTTTTACTTTCCCAGATCGCACAGATTCGTGAGGCAAAGAGCATACGCAGAAATGAAAGGTGTAGATCTGGTAATAACAAAACAAAGAGATAAATAAACCGAAATAAACAGAGAGAAAATAACTAGAAACTGCAAATAAACATTGTATACCTCCAGATCTTAAAAATGACGTAGCTAGGGCTACCGGAAACCTTTTCACGTGAAACGAAACTGGAATAGATGCTCCTAACACAATAGAGCAGTCCTCTCGGCCCGAAAGCAGTCAGAAATAGTAAATCTAGGAAACGGCAGCCAGATGCAGTTCTACCGACTTCATATTTGGATCACCAACTAATGCAGCCTTCAAATAGCTTTGATACCATGTAGGAATTTACAAGGTAAGTTCCTCAAACAGAACACCAAAGGAAACCGCTTAGAAACAGATCACAGATCAATACACCAGTATTGTTGACGTGGTTAAAACCCTCAAAGAGGGAAACAGTCCACGGCCTGAGCCAATGCGGCCACTTCAGGCAATTTATTAATAAAAGAATGAAAATTTACATAAGCTTCTCTCATGAACGGTTACCCTACAAATGACCCTCCATGCTCTTTAAATAGAGATCATGGACCAATCGGGTGTTAAGCCATGGATCAAGTGTCAGTAATACTGAGGAGAGAATGAACCGTCGGATCACTACATATCGTGACCGTTGGATTGTAAGTTACAAAAGTACATAGTAAAGAAACACACTTTACCTAACTCTACACTAGACCAAGTTATACTTAACTATTTCCTATGTGTCAGAATATCCTAACAATGAAATCTTGTTGGTTTTGTTGTATACACTTCTTGTAGTTCCATTTAGAAATGTTGATTTTACATCCATCTAATAAACTTTAAACCCTTTAAATATTGAAAAATCCAATAACATCCTTATTGCCTCAAGTTTGGCTACTAGAGAAAATGTTTCTTCAAAGTCAATTCCTTCTACTTGTGCATACTCTTTACATACAAGTCTGGCTTTGTTCCTGGTGGTTTTTCCATCTTCATTCAACTTATTCCTATAAATCCACTTAGTTCCAATCACATTCTTGTCATTTTGTCTTGGTGCATACTCCCATGTCTCATTCTTCTCAATTTTTTCAAGTTCTCCATTCATATCCTTGAACCAATTTTCATCTTGACTTAGCTTCAGCAAAGTTTTGTGGTTCCATCAAAGACATAGAGCTAAGTTTGCATGGATTGATGTATTAATAAGCTTCCTTCTAGTTTGAACTCATGATTCTTTGTCTCTAAGAATTTGGCTATATGAAGTATGATTTTCGACATACCTAGATGGATTTTTTGGATGTAATGGTTGAGCTCCTTTCTCTTTTTCCTCTTCCTTCTCTTCATGTTCCTTATGATTTTCCTCTTTGTTTTCTTCTTGATATTCAATTGCTTGTGGCTGGTTTTGACGTAACATTTCATATATTCTTACATCAATTATTTCAACTACCCTTCATGTCCTTTTGTTGTAAGATCTATAACTCCTGATTCTATATGCATATCCAGGGAAAATTCCTTCATCCATCCTAGAGTCAAACTTCCCTAAATTGTCTTAATTTATCTTTATGTGGCATTTTCCACAGATCACAAGGTTTTTTAGTGTTGTTTACCCTAATTTGTGTTAAGTTCAAGATGTATATACCTATGTACATTTATTCTCCCCCAAATTTATCTGGAAGTTGGGCTTTATTCAACATTTTTCTTGCCATTTCTTGCATTGTTCTATTCTCTATTTCAACAACTTTGTTGTGTTGTGTTGTTCTAGCAACAAATAGTTTTCTTTTAATCTCATGATTCTCATGAAACCTGTTAAATTAATTAGAAGTAAATTGACCTCCTTTGTCAGATCTTTGGCATTTAATTTTTATATTAGTTTCATTTTCAACTAAAGCCTTAAGGGCTTTGAATTTATCAAAAGCCTCATATTTTTCTCTAACAAAAGTAACCCATGCCATTAGACTTGTATAATCATCAATGAACATCATAAATACCTTCCACCTTTCTATGTTTGTGTCGTGGATGGTCCATGGAGATCTATTTGGATGAGTTCTAATGGCTTGGATATAGAGTATTCTTTCATTTTGAATAAAACCCTGGTTTGCTTCCCATGTTGGCATGACTTACAAAGAGCATTGTCTAGTTTTTATATCTTTGGCATGTCGTTCATTGCTTGTGTTTTGCTTATTTTTATCAAATTATCAAAGCTGATGTGACCCATACTCCTATGCCATAAACAACTCTTGTTTATTTTTCCCATATAATATTTTTCTCCTTTTACTCCATCGAGAATGTATGCATTACTTCAAGTCCTATTTTCCTTTGCTATTAGTTTTCCCTTATCTACATTTCTAATCTCACCTTCTTTGGAATGGAATGTGAGATCATATCCTTGATCACAAATTTGATTGACACTCAGGAGATTATGTTTCAATCCTTCCACATTAAAACATTTTGAGCTTTACTTATTCCATTGTCTATGTTGATTGTGCCTTTTCATGTTGAGAAGTGTAGCAAGAAAGGCTCAATTTGGCTTAGCCTTAGTTAAATTGAGAAAATTCAAAATTTCCACATTAGTAGACAACTTGAAGGAAGTTAACTAAGGTGACATGGCTCTTGTCACTCAGTTAGCTTAGTAAATTTAAGTTAGAGGGCCTGGGGTTCAGTTATGCATGTGTCATTTCTAATTTATAGCAATCCAATTCAGTTATTTCCAATTATACGGAGTTAAACTAGTTCTAACAGTTAATAGATCTAGTTGGAGGTCAGTTGTGCAATGGGACAACAGTCTAACTTAGAGATCATACAGTTAACTGATCAATCAACCAAAAATAGCTCATGCGTGCAAGGAATTTAAATTTCTCAGTTGTGGTGGATATTCCAAGGTAATGTAACATCAGTTGTAAACTAGTGTTGAGTGTATAGGTGTTGAATGCAATCAATGATTAATCCTTGGGAAGTGCGCAATCATTTTGGAGGAAATTCCTAAAGGATAGGGGCTAATTTCCTCAAGAACTACGTAAGGAAATAAGGGCCTTGGTGAGAAAATATTTGGTTTTGTTGGCTAGATCTTGTTCCAATTGAGCAAGAGAATAGTTATTCTTTGCTGGTTGAGCTCAAAGTTGGAGCTAGAAATTGTAATAATTTTTCAATTCATTGATTAATGCAAACAGGCTTGAGGGGTTTTTCCCTTTCTAGGACTTGTGGTTTTTCTTACTGCATGTCTAGGCATGTTTTTCTAAATTGTGAGCTTCATTCCGCATATCAGTAGAGTAGAATTGTGTCTCTTGATTTTAGATTAAATTTCTTAATCAGTTGCAATTCTATCAAAATTTCTACCACATTTCTACATGGTATTAGAGAAGGATTCACATTAGAACAAGAATTTTGAAGTTGTTCCTCAGATGGTTTGAATTTATAGCTTCAATGTAGCAGGATTTCCTCAAACTTGGGAGAATTGCCTTCAATGGACTGAGATTAGAGTATGTCTTGGAAGGCATATCGAATTTCATTGCCTAGAAGGATCACATTGGAGGCAATGCTTGATGACAATGGATTTCTGGATTATGTTAAAACATGCATTCTAAAACCAGGATCAGCTGATGCCCAAAACCTAGCCCAATGGAAGAAAGATGTAGCCAAGGCAAGGAGAATAATACTAGAGGGAGTGAGAGACCACATTGTCTCAAATATCCATGGTAAAGAGACACCATTTTCCATGTGGAAGGAACTGACTAAGATATTCAAAAATAATGGTGACCATAGAAAATTGGCCCTGAAAGACAAACTTCGAAACATTAAGATGCAAAAAAATGATATTATTCCGCAGTATCTCACTAGATTTACACAAGTTCAGGATGAGCTTGGAGGGGTTGGTGTGAATGTTGCAGAACATGACCTGGTGAGCCTAGCTCTTCTAGGCCTTCCAAATCCTGGCACAACTACCAAGAATCTGTGAATGGAAGGGAAAAATTAACAAATTGGGAATGCTTATGGTCTAATTGGTATAAGAATAAATAAAGCGAAATACCATAGATGGAGGTTCATCCAAGGGATAGTATGAAGATAATTTTGCATTGGTTGGGAAAGGAAAGAAGGGAAAAGAGAATAAATCTCAAACCAAACCAGATTCCAACCAAGGGGGCAAGATTGAAAGACTTGTCCAAAATAAAATGGTTCAATTGTCAGGAATTTTGGCATTATGCTACAAAGTGTCCACACAAAAAGTCTAGAAAGAAGAACTCATGAGGAGCAGCAGGTGAAGCATGGGCTTCACAATTCGAGTTAGACTTCACCTTGATCGCATGCATGGCCAACATTGTGATGAGGAGTGTGTGGTACTTGGACTCAGGTGCCTCGTTCCACATGACAGGGTGTAGAGAGTTTTTTAGTGACCTAGAGGAGAAAGATCTCCAGATGCATATTGAGCTTGGGGATGACGAAAGGTACAATGATACCGGGATTGGTACATAACCTTTGAGAGAGATTCGAGATCCCCTCTTCACCTAAAAGATGTCATTCTTGTACCATGCCTGAAGAAGAAACTCATCTCTGTAACAGTTTTGGAAGATCATGGTTGTGGTGTTATTTTTAGTACAGGGAAATCCTTTCTGAGACACATAACTACTAGGAAAGTGAAGCAGATTGGGGTTCGTGTGAAGAACCTATACAAACTTGATGTGGAAGATTGTGTTGCATTAAGCAGTAAGGTAGAGAAAGTGCAGAGTCGAGATGTTGGTGAACTCTGGCATAGAATACTTGGTCATTTGCACCATGGCGCCCTTAAAATTATGTAGCAAATAACCATTGGCCTCCCTAAAGGATCACTTGAGCAGCAGGATGTCTGCAAGGGTTGTACCTTGGGGAAGTATGTAAAATCCACATTCCATGATCGAGAAAGAAAAGCAAATGCAATCTTGGAGAGAGTTCGGTTTATGTTTGTGGATCCTTCTCGACATCCTCCACTACCAGACATAAATACTATGTTATTTTTATTGATTATTTCTCAAGAAAGTGTTGGATCTTCTTCATGCAAAAGAAGGATGAGACATTCTCAAAATTTGTAGAATTCAAGGCACTAGTTGAGAAAGAGACCAACAAGAAGGTGAAGGCTCTCAGGAGCGACAATGGAGGTGAGTATGTTTCGAATGACTTCAAGGACTTTTGTGCCAAAGAAGGAATTCAAAGAGAATTGACAGCTCCCCACAACCCATAGTAGAATGGGGTAGCTGAGAGAAAGAACCAAAGCATTATGGGAGTTGCGAGAGCTATGCTACATGACCAAGGCTTGCCATTGCATTTGCAGTAGAGGCATGTAACAAAATAGTCTACTTGCAGAACCGGTGTCCTCATCAGATTCTTGGCATGGTTACACCGAAGGAGGCATTCTTGGGGAGAAAGAAGGATGTGCCTCATTTTCAGAATTTTTGGATCCTCTGTTTATTGCCATGTATCTAAATATTTGAGGAATAAACTTAAGCCGATAGTAGCGTCGGGAGATTTTATGGGTTACACCGAAACTCCACACAATTACCAGGTGTACTTACCTTCCCTCAGAATGACAGTCGTGCAAAGGGATGTAAAACTTGATGAGTAGAAAGCAATGAGATGCTCTCTTGAGAGGGAGATTTAAATCCCACCAAAAGAGGATATTTTAACTCGAAAGGAGGAGTCTCGGGAGAAGCCTCAAGAAGTTGTGGAGCAGCTACAAATGGAGGAGTATAGAGGAGGCAGAGTAGAGAAATCTACTCAAGAAAAAACATCTAGATAAGATTAAAAAATAACCATAGAAGCTGAAATATTGGTGTAGGATGTGAGGGAGAATGTGTGAGCTCCTTCAAATTTGCGCAGGAAAAGGAGGTCACCTAAGATGTGCATTGGCTACATGGGTCTAATGACTGAGCTTGTATAGTCTCAACCTTCCTCTTTTGAGGAAGCAGTTGAGAAACCAGCTTGGACTGATGCAATGGTGAAAGAATATGAATCCATCATAAAGAACAATGTTTGGGAAGTGGTCCTAAGACTGACAGAAAAATCAATTTTGGGTTCGAAATGGATCTTCAAAGTTAAGCATGCAGTAGATGGAAGCATATAGAAGTATAAAGCTAGATTTGTGGCCAAAGGATTCTATCAAGTTGAGGGAATTAACTATGAGGAAACATTTTCTCCCATAACAAGGTATTCATCCATCAGATCAATTATTGCACTGGTTGTGCAGATGGGTGGAAGATCCACCAGATGGATGTAAAAATAGCATTTCTCAATAGTGTTATTGAGGAGGAAGTGTACATAGAGAAACTATGAGGTTTTGAGACATTTGATCAGGAGTCTCATGTGTGCAGCCTCAAGAAAGCATTGTACGATCTCAAACAAGCACCTTGAGCTTGGTACACTTGGATCAACAGTTATCTCACTAGATTGGGCTTCACCAAAAGTGGAGAAGATGCGAACCTCTATCATATTTTGGTAGAAGGTAAATTGCTTATCATTATTTTATATGTTGATAATTTAATAAGGTGATGAACAGTTGATCAACTCTTGCAAGGAGGAAATTGCAAGGGAATTTGAGATGAAAGGCTTGGGTCTCATACACTACTTCCTTGGGATGGAAGTATGGCAATGTGATGGGGAATTGTTTATGTCTCAATGAAAGTATGCTACTGAGATACTTTAGAGATTGTGCATTGAGATTTGTAAGCCCATGGAAACACCTCTAGAGACCAACTGGAGGAAGAAGAATGCCACTTCAGGTGAAGATGTTGATGCTACCATTTACCGACAATTAATGGGTTCATTGATGTATCTTGTGAACACATGACCAGATATGTGCTATGCAGTCAACCAATTGATCCAAGCTATGGTTAGGCTAACCAAATTATATTGGAAGGTAGTAAATCATGTGTTATGGTACCTCAGAGGCACTATCCAGTATGGATTATGGTACATACGAACTGAGGGAGTGAAGTTGCATGGCTTCACAGATGCAGTTTGGGTAGGGATTCCATCTAACCAAAAGATTAAAACAGGTGCAATTTTCAATGTTGGTTCCATAGCAATTTCCTAGTACAGTAGGAAGCGGAGATTTGTGGTGCTCAACTCAGCAGAAGTTGAATACATGGTTGCAAGTCAAGCAGCATGTGAGGCGATCTGGATGAAAAAGATACTTGTGGGATTATTTGGTCAGGAGATGGATCCAACAATGATCTATTGCGATAATCAGAGAATCATTAAGCTCTCTGAGAATTTAGTATTTCACGATCGATCCAAGCATATAGATATCTAGTATCATCATTTACAGGACTGTGTGCAGAGGAGGATAATGTTGCTACAATACATTCTGACTGAGGAACAAGATGATGAAATATTGAAAAAGGCTTTGTTAAGAGGGAAGTTTGAATTCCATAAGTACATGATAGGGGTGATTGATAATCCCTTTATTTCTAAGAGGGAGTGTTGAGAAGTGTAGCAAGAAAGGCTCAATTTGGCTTACCCTTGGTCAAATTGAGAAAATTTGAAATTTCCACATCAGCAGACAACTTGGAGGCAGTTAACTGAGGTGACATGGCTCTTGTCACTTAGTTAGATTAGTAAATTCAAGTTAGAGGGCTTGGAGTTCAGTTATTCATGTGTTATTGCAAATTTATAGCAATCTAGTTCAGTTATTTCCAATTGTACTCAGTTAAACTAGTTCTAATAGTTAATAGAACTAGTTGGAAGTCAGTTGGACAACCGTCTAACCTAGAGATCATCTAGTCAACTAGTCAATCAACCAAAAATAGCTCATGCATGCAAGGAATTTGAATTGCTCAGTTGTGGTGGAGATTCCAAGGCAGTGTAACATTAGTTGTAAACTAGTGTTGAGTGTACAGGTGTTGCATGCAATCAGTGATCAATCCTTGGGAATTGTGCAATAATTTTGGAGGAAATTCCTAAAGAATAGGGGCTAATTTCCTCAAGAATTGTGCAAGGAAATAGGGGCCTTGGTGAGAAAATATTTTTCTAAGTGTTGGCCAAAGTTTGTTCATTGAGCAGGAGAACAATTATTCTTTTGCAGGTTGAGCTCAGAGTTGGAGCTAGCAACTGTAATTGTTTCTCAATTCCTTGATTAATGAAAATAGGCTTTAGGGGTTTTTCCTAGCTGGGTTCCCCTATAAATCATTGAGTACTTGTGGTTTTTCTTATTGCATGTCTATGCATGTTGTTCTAAATTGTGAATTTAATTCCGCAAATCAATAGAGTAGAATTGTGTCTCTTGATTTTAATTAAATTTCTTTAGTAGTTGCAATTTTATCAAAATTTCGACATTTCCAACTATTATTGTAGATGCATTGTTACCAAGTATTACTTTAACTCCATATTTTTATTTTTATTTGATGAATTTGATTTTATTTATTGTCATATTCATTGAACAACCACAACCAATATACCATCTATTTTCTTGGTTTTTTGCATATAACATAAATCTAAATTATCCCTACTTCTCTTGTCTCTGTTTCCATACGATCGGATATTGACCTTTGAGGGTGTATTCTTCCTTGTCTTGATTTTAAGGCCTCCTTAAACTGCTTCTACAGTCTCGTGGTTTGTGCCCATAGTTGTTGTATTTGTAGCATTCAATGTAATCCAATAAGGGAGAAAAAGAATTACTTTTTATAATACTACTTTCATACATGCTTCTAAGTTTGTTTCTTATATAGTTTTTCATTGGAGGTTTAAGGAATTCTCTCCTTCCATACTCTTTTCTTACATAAGCTCTAAAATCAACTACTTTATGACCAAAATTATTACATGAATAGAAATATCCATAAAATAAATTTTGGTACCTGGGTGTATATTGACTATTGAAAGGAATAACTTTGTTGAATTTGCTTTTTCTACCTTCTTTGACATAGTTATAATCTTGTTGATTCGTAGTTGTAATAGTGCCTTCCCTATTGTTGATTGATTCTCTTAGCATATTTACACGGTTGCCATGTTCTCATTTTTTTTATTCCTTTGATTCGCTCTTGACTTTTCTTGGATTTTTTGAATGACCCAACCCTATTTTGATGGAGGAAGATTCGAGATTTTGCATCTCCTTCATATTTTCCTTGAGTACATCAACAAAGCTAGTAGGTTCTTTGCATTTCTTTTCTAACATTATTGAGCTTGACTCCCCCTTGGGGTTCCTAGGATTCTCTCCATAGCCAATGCTTGTCTTGATTAATGGAGAAATCTAATAGCTAAGGATGTGATCTAATGTTTTAGTACCTTTTATGAGCCTTAAATTTTGATTAAGTTGATTTGTTACATTTTCTAGATCATTTCTCAATGAGACAATTTATGCTTCCAACTTCTCATAGTGTCCTTTTTCTTTTAACTAATTTGTTAAAATCTCCTTCTTTCTTTTGGTTTCTTCTACTTCAATATTTAAGAAAATGATTGAATTTTTATAACATCCTTCATTCTTACATTCTTGCTGTTGAATCTCTTATTGGTTGACCTCTTTCTTTAGTTTTCTTATTTCTTCCAGGTAATTCATAATTTGTCTCTAAAAATCCACTTCCATTTCAAATTCTTATCTAGCATTTTGATTGTTCATAGCTATGACTAGGGTTCCTCTTTTCTCATCATCAAACATGCATTCATCACTTTCATAATCACTATTTGCTTTGGTATATAGACTTTTCTTTTCAATATATATGATCATGAGATTTAAATCTTTCGTTATCATCACAATCATTATATTTTTCATAAGGACACTTAGATGCATAGTAACATATTCTACTACACTTAAAGCACTTGAATGGAAGCTTACCTTTGAATTTTCTAGTTACCCTTTTCATCTTTCTCATGAATGGAGCTTCTTCTTCGTCTGATTCATGACTTGAATCTTCATGGGCCTTTTGTCTATTTGTTTTTTTGTTGATTTAAATGTCTCCTCCCTTGGTCTTGACTTCTCCTTCTATGTTATCATTTCCTATGCAATGAGAATTACATGAAGAGCATCCATATTTAGATTTTGAATATCTAAAATTTCTTCAATAGTTAAAACTTCTTGATTGAATCTTGAGGGAAGGGATCTCAATATTTTGTGAACAATTTCAAATTCCTTAATTGTCTCATCAAGATCCTTGATAGTATTGACTATCTCATCTACATGAAGAAAGGATGCTGCAACATTTTCATCTTCATCCATTCTTATACTTTCAAATTGTCTTTTGTGAGTTTGTATCTTAGTCTTCTTTACTTTGTCATCTCCTTCATGGCTATTTTGAAGCTTGTCCAAAATCTCTTTGGTACAATTGTAGTGCACCACTTTGATAAACTTTGTATCTCACAATCCACATAATATGGCATTTTTTCTTTTTCATTAAATGAATAGAACACTTTTCCATCCAAATTAGTTGGAAGAGTTGTTGGAACCTGATAACCATTTTCAACAAACAACTAGATATCAATACCTAGAGACATGATATAGGTCCTCATTCTTATCTTCCAAAAGGAATAATTTGATCCATCAAATAGTGGATCTTTTCTTGAGGAAGATCCCTTTTGAATTGCCATGATCCCTTGTGATCTAACTTCCAGTGGTTTGAATGCTTCTTGAAGGAACCGGTTCTAATACCAATTGTTGGAATTGTAATTAGACTAGGGGGTGGGGGGAGGTGAATCAGCATAATGGCCAATTTTAACAAGTCAAAACATTTTAATGCATATACAATTTCAATCACATCAAAAATATAAGAATACATCATATATGTATGAAACTTATTTTATGTAAATGATATTATAGGCGCCAACCTATTGTTTAATTGATTTATTGGCACCAACAAGGAGACACCAATCCCCTATGATTATTTACCAGCACCGACTATAAGGAGACACTAGTCCCCTGAAATGATTTACCAACACCAAATAGAAGGAGACACCAATCCCCTAAAATTATTTACTTTCACCTGTTATCTATGATAACCCTAAATAATTTTTTTACTTTGATTGGTCATTATAGATAGGGTTTTTATGTCTAGGTTCATGTGACACCTATTATAGGGTCCATTCAATGTTTAATAGGGTCATCATAACAAGAAAAGGCCACAACTCCATCCATTTTGAGGTCATCATTTCATATTAGGTTGGTCTGACACTTTTACAAATTTTCGCAGCAAACGTAGTTACACACACCCATAATTTGCTATGAAAGTCCTTGATAGTTCCGTAGAAAAACGTTCCACTCCAACACATGTCTTGTTACAAGAGTTCCTTGTTGTATAATTATTTTGTTGTAAATGATTGTTAGTGATGCCAAATGTATTAAGTCATTATACATCTTGATTCTCGTGTCCTCCACTCCTTTTTATTCACCTTTACCTTTCCCTTTTCCCTTTATACCATCTGCTCATATCAAAAAGGTTCACAAGTGTTTTCATGGAATAGGGTTTGCGCTATCAAAACAAGCTTAGTCGTGGTCTAAGTGAGGTCTAGGTGTTCTAAATTTGGTTTGTAGGTGAAGAGGAAGAAACTCACAAGCAGCTCTTGACGTGTTAGCAAGCATGGCCACCAGAAAACACTGCAAAGGAGGGGCTTTAGTACGTTATGATCCCACAGACATGAAACTGCTTGAAGAAGACCCAACATTTATACAGTCATTTTCCAGTGTGGGATGTCTTCAATTTTGTCAAAAATTGAAGGGTTTTTATAAGAAAATCACCGAGGAAATCACCCTCAATTTCACAGGGATTGGCACGAAGGTGGGCATCCTAAGTCTAAATGTCTCTTCAGACACCATTTCTCATGCTACTAAAATCCCAAGGTCATGGGAAACATGGTTTAAAGTTCAGAAGTTCTAGTTGCAGAATTGTGATGAATTCTTGAAGGAAGAACAACAAGGGATTGATATGACAGTGGGCATCCCCATAACTTGTCTTAAAGAACATTATTCCAAGTTGTTGATGGATATTCAGAAGTATTTTACATGTGAAGAAGGTTCCATATGGTCTGTTAACCTCAAATCTACCTCAGGTTGAGGAAAGCAAAACTCGAGGCCACATCAAACCACGCTCAGCCTCGTAGCTAGCCCTACGAGGACAGGAGAGGGCTCTCTCCAGTCAATCTCGAGAAAATGAGCAATAGGGTGCGAGATGACTTTAAAACGGTAACTGATTTTAGGCTAGGTATTAAGTGCAGAAGTTTAAAGGTGAGTTTTTGGGGTTTTTGTTGAATCAAAGGGAAAAGCAATTTTGGGTGCGGGGATGAGACACAGTTTCTGCAGAGGTCTGATTGGAGCAAGGTAGGCAATTGTTTTGATGCCTTAAAAGCAATGAGGTGAATAGATCAGATAGGTGAGGAGCTAAGGAGAGCAAGAAAACCTCAAGATTTCTCCTTAAACAGATGAAAACATAGGAGATCAAACAAACTTAAAGGCAGAGCATTAAAGATTATGAATTCTACCTTAACACTTCATTTGTTCAATTGCAGAAGATGAGAGAACGAAAATGATACACATAACAAACTTACAAGTACTAAAGAAGCACACCATCAAGACATAAAGCCACAATAATTCCAAACAGTGCTGCAAAACCCTGGTCTTTCCTTTGCCAAAATGCTGAAGTAAAATGTACAATAAAGTCTCAAAGCCTCTTCCCCAAGAGTCCAACCCTGAAAATGACTAAGAAAATACATAATATAGGCAAGCTAACTCATTCCCTTGCATCTAGGGGTCGAGCTCATCATCCTAGGAGTTGTTTCAACCAATTCTAAACAAAGCACTACAATCTAGGCAGTCAAAACAACTTGCCTCTATAAGGTAGGAAACTGATTCATTCATTTAATTTTCACTTTTTAGTGAATGAATCTTCTAGAACAAGTAATAAAGTGTCAAAATTACATCATGTTTCATTAATTACATCAAGAGGAGTGAAAAATAACATCACAAGTCAAAACTGGTCAAACTGGCTTCGTTTCCTGAGCTGAAGATGAAAATTGTGCCAAAAAAAAAACCCTGATGCGCCGCGCGCCTGAGCCCTATGCTCCACGCGCCTTTCCACCTGCTTTTGGGGCACTTCCCAGCATCCAAATTGAGCTTAGGTTGGCTTGTTGGAAAGCCCTAGATGTCCACTTTCCAACCCACATGGAATTTTCCAATTTGGTGTCCATTTGCCCCTCCAAAAGTTCATTCTCCCAAGACTGCTTCCTGTGTGTTCAAAAAGGGGCAGTGAGGTCATTTTTTGCATTTTTTTGGGCTTTTTGGGACCCAAACCTTGATGAAATGCCTTGGAAATAGCTGAGCATGTATATTTCATCATGAAAAATCCAAAAATGCAAACCATTTGTGATTTGGACCTCCCAATCTTATGGGTCGCGCGCTACGCGTTGAGCCAAAAAACCTGTTTTTAGAGCCAAAAATTCAAAATTGACAAAATTTTCTCCAAATTCCTTGAAATTTGGGCTGGGGGTCCCCAATCAAGTACCATGCTCAGCCAAAGAGGCTTCGGCCAAAATCTGAAGACGATCAAGCTCCTTTTGTCTTTTTTGCTTCTTGACCGCTTTCTTCAATTTTGCCTTAAGACTCCTAATTCGCGCCTTGCAAACTAGGTTCCAGACCTTGTAATGCATAGCCATGTGTTTCAATAATGCATTGTCTCTATTGGCCTTTTTCAGTCGTTCCTCCAATTAGATGTTGACCCTATCGAGATTAGCCTCTCGATCCTCATTTACCTGTTGCTCTAGAGAGGTGAACTCAATTTCTCTATGTTACTGTGTGTACAATTGCTTGTGAACTGTTCTTTTGCTCTAAGAATGCTGCAATTTTGTGCGGAGAGGAGGCGAGTTCATGCACTTCTAACCAAATTTCGGGCTTAAAACCCCAGTGCGCCGCGCGCCTTACCCAACGCGTCGCGCGCCTCTGATGCGCCGCGCGCGTGTATTTTTGCACTGCAATTTCTTGCCTGATGCGCCGCGCGCTCCTGATGCGTCGCGCGCCTAATCCAACGTGTCGCGCGCCCCTGAAACTGCTCCAACTTCCTTACAAATTCACAACTTCACTTTGGAACGATGCTCTTCACTCTTGGCATGCAAAATGAGTTGAAAATGTCATGAAATATCTTTATAAAGACTCCCTTTTGATTTTTTCTTGGTCCATGACCCATTTTGTAATGTTTTGTCGTTGACACTTTTTCAGGATTAATAGACTTCTGACCTTTTTGGTTTCCTCCTTAAATTTGATTGAAATGATGATTTTCTTTGCAATTTTTTGCAGGGATAGCTGTGATATGCTTTGGAAAAGGAGACCAAGGCTGCGCTTGGACGTTTCAAGAACTGAAATTTTTGAAGATTTTTACAAAAATGAGATGACGACTTATCTTCAAAACAGAGTTTTGAAGAAAAGTCCTAATTTATCTGTATAATGATAAAAATTATTGAAGTAACCACCTATCGAGGACATCCCTCTGGCCTGCTGGTCTTCTTAGACTTTGCAAAACAAGACTGACTCAAACCCAAGACCTAATGACCAAGAACCATTGTTATGACCCAAAAATTTGAAACAGGATTGTACATGACCTTTGAAGACTTGTTTTTATGAATAGACCTGAACCAGCAGTGCCAAGCAAGAGGGGAATGAGTAACACAACCATTCCGTCAGAGTTATGGCATGCCTAACGAAATGCAACTAATCAAAACTGATGGGACACCTAAACATGAAATGCAAAAAAGAGCTTTGATCTCTGACGGAGGGATAACTAGACCGACTCTAACATGGTCTACCAATACCACTTCAGATTGTTGCTCCACTTCACATATAAACAACCCTTAGATATTCCTTTTTATCTCTTCATAAGTTTAGGAAAGATGGCTGACAAGGTTAATGTTAAACCAGATGCAAGTAGTATCGTTGTTTTTCATCATGGTCTTATCAAATTGTTAGTAGTTGAAGAGTTAAATAGATTGAACATGGATCGGCTTAACTTTTTGTTCCTAAGTGGATATGAACTAGATGTTGCTACCCCCTCTAGAAAAACTCCAAAATCCAAAACTACAACACCTAGAATAAGGCGGCAACCTAGAGAATAACAATAGTCAGTGACAGAGAAACCTATAATTGAAGCTTCTACAAGTCCTAAGAGGAGAATGACCAAAATACAAAAGAGAGAACAGTAACAGAGTACAAAGAAGGGCAGATTGACTGACATTCTAGAAGTTATAGACATTGAAGAAAGCCCAGTTGAGCAGCTTGTAGAAGTGACCCCAAATGAAACCAAGAAGAAAAGAAAGAGAGAAAATAAATTAGATTTTACTCAAGAAGAAACAGCTTTCATTTTTAGTCCAAGGAAACCTGTCACAAGATAAATGTAGCAAGTTGAGAAGATACTTGAAGCACCATTGAGAAAAACAGAGTTATCAAAGAAACCGTCAAATCAAAAGAAAGGCAAGGAGATTGTTTAAGAAAAAAGTGAAACAAAAGTCCTCCAAGAACAGTTAGGGGAGGCTAGACAAGAAGTGATCAAGACCAAGCTAGAGTTCGATGAATACCAAAATGAAGTGTTAAAGCAAATAAATTTTTATGTTGAAATTGCAGAAAAGTCTAAGAGGATGATAAAAATAAATCTGCCTTTACACATAATGATGGAACATATGTATAAAATAAATAGTTGGCTACAGGCAGATAGAAAAATCCTACAAGGACAAGTTATAGCACTAGAAAGTCAAATTGAAATGATCCAGGCTGAACTCAAGAGGAGAAACCTCACAATTGTTTTTGAAGTAAGTGCTACTCCATGACATGGAAAACTCTTCAATTTTGTATTCTCTATACCTAATTCAGTCAACTCAATCATATGTATAGTCAACATGATATTAGGAGTCATAAGGAGGCATTAAAATCATGGAAACTAGAAAAAATAAAAAATTTGGAACTTTCGTAGCAACTACCCATATTGAAGCAGAGAATTTGCTACGAAACTACTATAGCTTTCCATGGGGGTTAAGGCTGGTCTAAAGTTCAACAAAGGTCATTCTAAAAGCCTATGTTTAGCTTATAAGCATAAAAAAAGATACCTCATAACCAACAGAGGGAGAAAAAAGGTAGCATAAGAGTGTTTTTTGAAGTTGCTACCAAAGTTTGCTATGAAACGGCTGAAAACGTTGTTTTTGCTACGAAATCATAATAAACTCTGTTTTCTACCTTTTTGAAGATTTTTTATATCATACATCCAAGCTCCAGTTGGCTTTGGTTATCGACATCAACAAAAATTGGTTATGGTTTTAAAGCTAGTAGAGTCCTAGTTGAGTTCCAACTGTTGTAAATTAGAAAATCCCTATGAGGGCTCTGTTAGTTAGAAGAAAAGCAGGAATAAGTGTCTAGAATAGTGGATCGAATTTGGCCCAAGTGGAAAGATATGTAAAGAGATCTTTTCTCTATAAATAAGTACGTCTTTGACTTTGAGAAGGGTTGATAAAGGATGTGAAGAAGCTACCATATGTAAATTTTCTCAGTCAATATACATTTACTAACATACTCTGTTTTCATTACCTAAGATACAAATTTTGGTTTATATGTTTACTTGTTCTATCTTTTACATTGATATCAGTTTTTAACGCATTATGATCACTTGGAATTCAGTATTAAGGTCTGCTCCAACTTCCTTCATATGTTTTATCTATTGTTAAAGGATTTTATTCACTTCGTTTCTAAGCCAAAGTATGCCTCAATTTCCTCATAAAATAGTTATGTAAGTAATTGATATTATTGTAATTGACTCCATGCCCAATGGTTATAGTACTCACTCCCTTTCACCTGCATAAAATACAAGAAAAAAATAGAGTTAGCCATCTATATTTTTGAGATGATTAAAGTGAAATTTGATATGATGTTTTGAGAGAGCACTCTCAGATGGAAGTGCTAACTTCCAATGAAATGTTGGTTTGAAATAGTTACACTTGGTTGGAGGTTGCCACAACCCAACCTATTCTAGCCAAGTGATAAAATTTTGGTGCATCTGTCGGGAGCCAAAAAACTCCTTTTCTCGGATTTTCTTTGAATCTCTTCATTTTGATTCCTGAGGGTAACAGGGAAGCAGAGTTTTTTGAAGGTTGTGATATTACCCTACCAACTCCAATCTCAAAAGATACAGAAGATCAAAGCTTCATGGTGACTCCACTACTTGAAGATTAGTAGCTTGAAGAAGTTCCAAGATGAGTTCTACTGCAAGAAGAAATGCCAGGTATGCTCCTATGGATCAATCTCACATCTATGGTTTTCCAAATCCTATGCCTTGTGTTGATTGGTCAACCCATCTTCCCATGTTCAAAGATGAAAAGAAAGATGATGTTGGTCTGCATTTGGTTAAATTCCATATACATGTATGTAGGCTGAGGGTTGAGTTTACTGAGGATTGTATCATGAAGATGTTTATGGCTACCCTAGAAGATAAAGCTAGAATATGGTATTAAGGGTTGCCATCAGGAAGCTTGTGTTCTCTTAAAGATTTCCATAGAATATTTTTTGGACATTATGGGAAATCTCATCCTTCATCACCACTTTTTCAAGATTGTTGTAATTTTTTGGAAGGTTTCTTTCAATATATAAAAAGTATTAATGATGATGTAGAATGTATGGATGATGATGAGATATTAGAGGAAATTTATGAATTTTCTTCTCAATCTAGTTGTCATGATGATCAAGAAGTTTTCCAACAAGCAGATGTCTCTTCTTTAGTTGAAGATGAAATGGATCAACAATTTGACAATCAATTCATAGTACATGAAATCCATGAGGATTTGCAACCTTGTCAATCTACATGCAGTCAAAGGTATGAGCCAAATTCAAATTGTTTTTCAGCCCATTCATTTTCTGAGATTTTATGTCAATAAGAAACTCCTCAAGATCAAGTTGTTGAAAATACATGCATGAAAATTTTGAATAGTGAGGTAACATGTGATGAAATTTGTCTACCTAGACAAGAACTTTTTTCCGTTGAAAATCATAATGATGTTGTCCCGGTTAAAGTGCATGAAAGTTCACTTTTAGGTAAACCTGAGTTACATGAAGAGATGAATATATAGGTTTTACCTATTCTATTTGAGTATCATCAAAATTACATGGATGATATGCATAAAGTTGTTTGTATAAAAGTTGTTAGTGTTCATACTCAATATGACATTCCTCAAGCAAAACTACCAAAGGTTATATCTGATTTGTTTGATAAGCAAAAGATTAGTTTTGATACACACAATATGGATGTCATGTTTGAAGATGTTCAAGGATGCATGGATGGTTTTGTTGATTTACATGAAAGGGAAGACAAATCTATTGTTGTCTTTTTATTTGATGATGTTCTTGGAATTGAAGACATAGGACAAAAGAAGCCATCAATTATGAATGAATTCAACCCTCATGATTTTACTCATCAAGAAGAGGTGATTTTTCATGATTATCAAGATCCTTTGGTAAGTCTATTCCAGTCATCAGTGAAGGTGAAGTTTCTTTCATTTACAAGTTCAGGTTGTGGATTCAATTTTCATTCCAAGTTGCCAATAGATGATCCACTATTGATTTTGTTCAAGCACAGTCAAGGAGCCCAGGTGTTGGATCAGCTCTTTGACTGGTTATACTGGAGCTTTCATATTGCTTGAATTAAGTAGTTGGATTTTCAGCTGTTAGAGTAGGATTGGTATGTACATAAATAAGCTTGTTGGGCAAGCATCTCTTTCAGCATTTAGTTTGAAGATTGTAGTTGCAAGTTTCAGTTTATACAGTGTTTTTGCTTCAAAAGCATGTCAAGGGTCGAATGTAGGCTGAAGAATATGACAAGAGGTTGGGAACAACCTAATGAATAGGCATGTAGTCTACAGGATTGAAGTTGTGTTTCCAAGCTCCCTTGGAGTTTGAGTAATGAAATTGTTACAAGGATTGGAGGAAGAACCAAATACAGTTCAACGAAGGATCAATCAGTTGATTGTAGGTTTTAACCCTGTACAAAAATTACCTGCATATGAATTCTAAAAACAGAAAACAAACAATAGCGAGAGCATAACACATAAAACAAATATACAAAGATATTTCCCTTGGATACCAAAAACAAGACTACCAGATTGATTTTTCATTATGTTCCTTTCAATGTTACAATACATACATACATACATACATATATATATATATCTATATATATATATATATATATATATATATATGTACATGTTGAAGAATCCATTAACCCTAGATTAGAACATAACCATAGTTCCCTTGACCAGATCTACAAAATACCATGGACAAAAAACCATCGCGCCCAAAACCAAGTGCGAAATCCATGCAAAAAACCATAGGTAGTCGTGGAAAGAATATAACACAACTCAAAATTCTCCCACTTGTTGTTTTCTTTCCACAAGGGGCCACAGAAGAGCTTAGTCATTAATCCAAACCTGGAACACCCATTGTTTCTCTACACCAAGAGAACTTCTCAGTGCTCACAGACTTTGTCAATGCATCTGCAGTATTCTTCAAAGTGTCCACCTTTACCAGCAACACCTTTTTGTCTTCTACCATATAACTCACAAAGTGATACTAAACATTAATGTGCTTTGTCTTTGAATGATAAGCAGGGTTCTTTGCCAAGAAAATTGCAGTTTTGCGGTCACAGTCTATCATTATAGCTCATTGTACTAACCCCATACTTGAACACAATCTCTACAACCAAACTGCTTCCTTGCTTGCATGAGTGGCTGCCATGTATTCTACCTCTGTAGTTGAAAGTGCCACTACAGATTGTCTCTTACTCATTCAACTGACTGCCCCTCCAAATAGGTTAAACACATATCCACTTGTAGATCTTCTTTGATCGAGATCTCTAGCCCAGTCTGCATCAACAAAGCCACGAATTTCCAAAAATCTGTCCAATCCTGGTCTTCCTTGGTATTACAAACCATAATCACTAGTGCCATGCAAATACCTGAAAACCCACTTCAATGTTGTCCAGTGCTCCTTCCCTGGTTTTGACATAAATCTGCTCAATACTTCCACTGCATGTGCAATGTCTGGTCTAGTACAAACCATTGCATACATCATACTACCGATTGCACTTGCATATGGAACACGGGACATGTCCTCTTCCTCTTCTTGTGTCTTAGGACACTGTTCAGCAAATAACTTTACACCTATAGGAATAGGAACCTTCACCAGTTTAATATCCTTCATATTAAACCTCTGTAGTATTGTCTTGACATACTTCCTCTGGTTTAACCAGAGCTTCCTCTTTTCTCGAGCTCATTTAATTTCCATGCCCAAAATATAGTTTGCAACGCCAAGATCTTTCATGTCGAATTTGGAGGACAATTTGGTCTTCAAATCCTAGATAGTTCCTTTGTCATTTGCAACCAGCAACATATCATCCACATACAAGGCCAGATAAATAACACGGTCACCAATTAATTTAAAATACACATAGTGATCTGCTTTTCTTCTGGTGAAGCCAGTCCCCGTATAAATGTATCAAATTTCTGATACCACATCCTTGGTTACTGTTTTAACCATACATAGACTTTTTTAACTTGCATACCAGTTCTTTATTACCCTTCACCGCAAAGCCTTCAGGTTGCTTCATGTAGATCTCTTCTTCCAGATCCCCGTGAAGAAATGTTGTCTTCACATCCATCTATTCTACCTCAAAATCAAAAGTAGTAGCAACAGATAAAAGTAATCAAATAGAAGCTACCTTGGCAAGAGGAGAAAAAATATCACCAAAATCAATTCCCGACACCTTTCCTTCTACATTCATCTTCTTCTTGAACACCCATTTGCTGCCAATGGGTTTCCTTCCAGCCGACAACTTCACCAAATCCCAAACCTCATTTTTGTGCAAAGATGTCATTTCATCAACCATGGCCTCTTTCCAGAGTTTGACATCCTCTGTATCTACTGCTTCCTTCACAATTTTGGAATCATCATCAATAATAGATAAAGCAAAATTTGAACAAAAAGTATATGGACTATACCTTTATGGTTGCCTTCTTTCTCGAATTGATCTTCTCACAACCGGAGTTTGTGGCTCTTCATCTTTGGATTCCTCTTCTGCTGTAGATTCTGATTCTTCCTCCTTTAACTCAAACTCTATCTTCTTAGGTTCCTTTGGTATGAATCCATGTTTAATAACATCTTTCACCTCTCTAAACACCGCATCTCAATTGTACACAACCTTCCTTGTTACTGGGTTCCAAAGCTTATAACCTTTTAAACAATATTTATACCCAATAAAGATGCACTTTTCAGATTTACTATCCAAATTTGTTCTTTTCTCCTTTGGAACATGTACATATGCATCACATCCAAATACCCTCATATGTGAAAGAGAAGGTTTCTTACTAGTCCATACCTCTTGTGGAGTCTTATCCTCCAACGCTAATAAAGGTGATCTGTTGACTAGGTAACATGCAGTCTCCACAACCTCTGCCCAGAATTCCTGTCCTAACCCGGCACCACTGAGTATGCTTCTTTCCCTTTCCACCAACATCTTGTTCATTCTTTCTGCAACTCCATTTTGCTCAGGTGTGTATGGAGTAGTCTTCTATCGTGCTATACCACACTTCTTACATAACTCTTCAAATTCCTTCTTATAAAGCTCTCCACCGTTATCTGTCCTCAAAACCTTTATCTTCTTCTCTGTCTGGTTTTCCACTAGAGCCTTAAATTCTTTAAGCCTATCAAAGAATTTAGATTTCTTCTTGAGGAAATGTATCCATGTATTCCTTGAGAAGTCATCTATAAATAATACATAGTACATAGACTTACCCAGTGATGGAACCGACACAGGTCCAAACACATCACTGTGCATAAGCTCTAATATTTGTTTCACCCTCTTACCACTAGAGGGGAAACTCACCCGATTCTACTTCCCATATACATAATTTTCACATAAATAAAAATCCAGAGATCTATTAGACATACCTTCTACCATACCTTTACCATGAATGTTTCGAAGGCCCTTCTCTCCAATATGTCCAAGACTTTGATGCCATAGCATGGTCTTTTCTCCAAAGACCACTAGATTTTCTGCTCCACTTTCAGGAACCACAAAACTGTTGCACCCATCAATAATAGTGCTACCTTGCAGCTTGTACATAGTTCCAATCCAAACTCCCCGCATCAATACCAGTGCTCCCCAAACCATCTTACAGGTATCTTTCTCGAACATTGTTTTTACACCTGCATCATCCAGCTTCCTTACAGAAATCAGATTTCTGGCTAATGCAGGAATATGCAGAACACCCAAAAGTGTTCTAATCCTTCCACCTTGAAACTTCAACTTGAATTTTCCGCGACCAATGATTCTAGCCTTCCTATCATCCCCTAAGAAGAAATCAGCACCATCATATTTCTTATACTCACAAAACCACTCTCTATGGGGATTGAGTGAAAGGATGCACCTGAGTCAATCAACCATGCCTCATAATCTACAAGTGTACTTGAAGAGGAATCCAAGTACACAGCCCCACCTTTATCTGAGGTGGTTTTCGCCTCTGCAGAAGGATCATCATCAGATCCCTTTCCTTTCTCAGGAGCTTTAGATTTACAGTCCCTTTTGTAGTGCCATTCCTTTCCGCATTTCCAGCACACCTTTACAGGTTTTCCTGGAGATTTAAATCTCCCACTTGAGGACTTATTTTTGTTTCTGTTCTGGGAACGTCCTCGTATAGACAAGGCATCACCATTATGGCTCTCCATATTTTTCAGTCTCATCTCCTCCGCCAACAAGGATGAGACTATTTCATCAAACTGCAAGGCAGTTGCATTGCTACCTATTGCAACAACCAAACTTTCCCACGAATCTGGTAGAGAACACAATGAACTGATGCACTTATCTTCATCTGACATTTTAATATCAACAGATAATAACTGGATTACCATAGTATTAAATGCGTTCAGATGCTCTATCATCGAGTCTCCATCTTTCATCCTTAGGTTATACAGTTTTTTCCATAGGAACAGTTTATTCACCAAAGACTTAGATTAGTACAAAATCCCTAACTTGTCCCACAAAGCCTTCGTCGTAGCTTCCCCTGATACATTCAGAAATACTAAATCTAAGACACACAATCATATTGTGCTTTTTGCCTTCCAATCCAACTTCTTCCATTCTTCATCGAACACTATCATTGGTTTAGTACCTAGATCTACCACGATCCATTGATCTTTATCCACCAGCAGATCCTCCATCTTGAGTTTCCACAACTCAAAACTCTGACCATTAAATTTCTCGATCTCTATTTTTCCACTGCTTGCCATCTTCTTTCACCACAAGAATCGATCTCGTAGATCTCCCACTGAACAGGTTCTACCATAGGCCCAAGAAGAACCCCTCAGCAACGAAGGCATCCCCTTGAAGCCAAAATAGCTCTGATACCAAATGTAGATTTTAACCCCGTACAGAAATTACCTACATACGAATTCTAAAAACATAAAATAAACAATGGCGAGAGCATAACACATAAAACAAATATACATAGAGATTTTCCCCTGGATCCCAAAATCGGGACTACCATATTGATTTTTCATTATGTTCCTTTCAATGTTACAATACATATATATACATGTCGAAGCATCCATAAACCCTAATCCATTAACCCTAGATTAGAACATAACTATAGTTCCCTTGACCGGATCTACAAAATACCATGGACCGAAAACCATCGCGCCCAAAACCATGTGTGAAATCCATGCACAAAACCATTGGTAGTTGTTGAAAGAATATAACACAACCCAACACTGATTACCTTGAAGGAAAAAAGAAAAGAAGTCTACAACAACTATCATCAATCCCAAAACAGGTTTGAACCCAAAGTGAAGGCCATAAGAACTTGCAGAGGATATCCTCAGTTTTCAATAAGGCAACTGGTTTGTTGGTTCTTTGTTGCACCACTGGGGTGCAACATCCCCATTGGAGCCATTGTCATCTATGATAACCCTAAATAAATATTTTAGTTTGATTGGTCATTATAGATAGGGTTTTTATGTCTAGGTTCATGTGAAACCTGTTATAGGGTCCATTCAATGTTTAATAGGGTCATCATAACAAGAAAAGGTCACAACTACATCCATTTTGAGGTCATCAATGGTCTGACACTTCTACAAACTTTCGCAATAAACGTAGTTACGCACACCTAGAATTTGCTACAAAAGTCCCTGACAGTTCCGTAGCAAAACGGTCCACTCTGACACATGTCTCGCTACGAGAGTTTGTTGATGTATAACGGTTTTGTTGTAAATTATTGTTAGTGATGCCGAATGTATTGTTTTTATACATCTTGATTCCTGTGTCCTCCACTCCTTTTTATTCACCTTTACCTTTCCCTTTTCCCTTTATACCATCTGCTCATATCAAAAAGGTTCACAAGTGTTGTCATGGAATAGGGTTTGCACTGTCAAAACAAGCTTAGTCGTGGTCTAAGTGAGGTCTAGGTGTTCTAAATTTGGTTTGTAGGTGAAGAGGAAGCAACTCACAAGCAACTCTCGACATGTTAGCAAGCATGGCCACCAGAAAACACTACAAAGGAGGGGTTGTAGTATGTTATGAGCCCACAGACATGAAACTGCTTGAAGAAGACCCAACTTTTATATAGTCATTTTCCAGCATGGGATGTCTTCGATTTTGTCAAAAATTGCAGGGTTTTCATGCGCAAATCACCAAGGACTTCACCCTCAATTTCACAGGGATTGGCACGAAGGTGGGAATCCTAAGTTTGAATGTCTCTCCAGACACCATTTCTCATGCTACTGAAATCCCAAGGTCAGGGGAAACATGGTTTAAAGTTCAGAAGTTCCAGCTGCAGAATTGTGATGAATTCTTGAAGGAAGAACATCAAGGGATTGATATGACAGTGGGCATCCCCAGAACTTGTCTTAAAGAACATTATTCCAAGTTGTTGATGGTTATTCAGAAGTATTTTACATGTGAAGGAAGGTTCCATATGGTCTACCAATACCACTTCAGGTTGCTGCTCCACTTCATAGGTAAACAACCCTTAGATATTCCTTTTTATCTCTTTAGAAGTTTAGGAAAGATGGTTGACAAGGTTCAAGCTAAACTAGATGCAAGTAGTACCTCTGTTTTTCATCATGGTCTTATCAAATTGTTAGTAGTTGAAGAGTTAAATAGATTGAACAGGGATTGGATTACCTTTTTGTTCCTAAGTGGATATGAACTAGATGTTGCTACCCCCTCTAGAAAAACTCCAAAATCCAAATCTATAACACCTAGAACAGGGCAGCAACCTAGAGCAGAAAAACAGTTAGTGACAAAGAAACCTATAATTGAAGCTTCTACAAGTCCTAAGAGGAGAATGACCAGAAGACAAAAGAGAGAATAGGAACATAGTACAAATACGGGCAGATCAACTGACATTTCTAGAAGCTATAGACATTGAAGAAAGCCCAGTTGAACAGCCTGTAGAAGTGACCCCAACTGAAACCAAGAAGAAAAGCAAGAGAGAAAAGAAATTAGATTTTACTCAAGAAGAAATGGGTTTCATTTTTAGGCCAAGGAAACTTGTCACAAGATCAATGCGGCAAGTTGAGAAGATACCTGAAGCACCATTGAGCAAAATAGAGTTATCAAAGAAACCATCAAAGCAAAAGAAAGGAAAGGAGGTTGTTCAAGAAAAAAGTGAAATAGAAGTCCTACAAGAATAGTTAAGAGAGGCCAGACAAGAAGTGATCAAGACCAAGCTAGAGTTTGATGAATACCGAAATGAAGTGTTAAAGAAAATAGATTTTTATGATGAAATTGCAGACAAGTCCAAGAAGATGATAAAAAGAACTTTCCCTTTACACAGAATGTTGGAACATATGTATAAAAGAAATAGTTGGTTACAAGCAGATAGGAAAAGCCTACAAGGACAAGTTACAGCACTAGAAATTCAAATTGAAATGATCCAGGTTGAACTCAAGAAGAGAAACCTCAAGATTGTTGCTGAAGTAAGTGTTGCTCCATGATATGGAAAACTCTTCAATTTTGTCTTCTCTATACCTAATTCAGTCAACTCAGTCATATGTATAGTCAACATGATATTAGGAGTCATAAGGAGGCATTAAAATCATGGAAACTAGAAAAAATCAAAATTTTGGAACTTTCGTAGCAACTGCCCATATTGAAGCCGAGAATTTGCTATGAAATTGTTGTAGCTTTCCATGGGGGTTAAGGCTGGTCTAAAGTTCAGAAAACGTCATTCTAAAGGCCTATGTTTAGCTTATAAGCATAAAAAAAGGATCTCAAAACCAGAAGAGGGAGAAAAAAGGTAGCATAAGAGTGTTTTTTGAAGTTGCTACCAAAGTTTGCTATGAAATTGCTGAAAACGTTCTTTTTGCTACGAAATCATAAAAACTCTGTTATTCTGCCTTTTTGAAGATTTTTGATATCAGACATCCAAGCTCCAAGCGGATTTCAAATGATAAAGGGTGTCCATGTCAACATGATAAACTCCTATTTTTCTGCCTGCCAAGTCAGCAAATAGACACATCTACAAATTAGCCAGTGCATAAAGACAGTCAACAAAAAGGAAAACTAAATTGATGTTTATCAACAATTTGAAGATGTAATGACACTCCAAAAAATCTAGCATGCAGTTGGCTTCGGTTATCTACATCAACAAAAAGTGGTTATGGTTTTAAAGCTAGTAGAGTCCTAGTTGAGTTCCAACTGTTGTAAAACAGAAAATCCCTATGAGGACTCTATTAGTTAGAAGAAAAGTAGGAATAGGTCTCTAGAATAGTGGATCGAATTTGGCCCAGTGGCAAGATATGTAAAGAGATCTTTTCTCTATAAATAAGTAGGTCTTCGACTTTGAGAAGGATTGATTGAGGATGTGAATAAGCTACCATATGTAAATTTTCTTAGTGAATATACATTTACTGACATACTCTGTTTTCATTACCTGAGATACAAATTTTGGTTTATATGTTTACTTGTTCTGTTTTGTACATACATATCAATTTTTAAAGTATTATGATCACTTGGAATTCAGTATTAATTTCTACTCCAACTTCCTTCATATGTTTTATCTGTTGTTAAACGATTTTATTCACTTCGTTTCTATGCCAAAGGATGCCTCAGTTTCCTCATAAAATAGTTATGTAAGTAATTGAGTTTCTTGTAATTGACTCCATGCCCAATGGTTGTATTACTCACTCTCTTTCACCTGCATAAAATACAAGAAAAAAAAAACAAAGCTAGCCATTTGTAGTTTTGAGTTTATTAAAGTGAAATTTGATATAATGTTTTGAGAGAGCCCTCTCAAATTGGAAGGGCTAACTTCCAGTGAAAAGTTGGTTTGAAATAGTTACACTTGGTTGGAGGTTGACACAGCCCAACCTGTTCTAGCCAAGTGATAACAACACCAACCAGAAGGAGACATCAATCCCTTGAAATGATTTATTTGCACCAACTAGAAGGAGACACCAATCCCCTAAAATGACACAATTATGTGCTTTGCACTACATAATCTTGCACAAGGTACTAACTCTAATCTCTTGTGCACTACACTCTATTATTGTTCTTCGCTACCCTTTTTTTAGAATTCATATAGCATTCTTGCATAACTAGCATCACACTCACAAATTGTATTGATATTTGCACTAAAATTTAATAGCTTCCGAGTCCAAATCAAATATCTTCCTTAGACTTCATTTTTAGACTTATTTTTCATTTGGCCCCATATAACTCAGATTTATTTGTTCTTCTTCTCTATACTTTATTACCACATGAAATCACACACATCCACAGACACATATTCAATCATCTCCAACTTAAGTTATTGATACCACATTATGTCAACACAAACCTAGTCAGGGTCGACCCACCATGGAGATCCAATCTGGACGACCTAGATTATTTTCTATTTTCATGGCTATAAATCCATTCTGAATGCCTCGAATAACTTGTATTCTCATGGTTCCTTGACCCCCTGGGAGCTTAACTTTTGAACTCACGAGACCACAAATCATGACCATGGTTGAAACTATTTCAACAGATCTAGTATCTAGGTCCACATGTGTGTAATGGATATACTAATATCTAAATGTTTTTTTTACCCAGATTACTTTAACACTAACTCCAATTCCATGGGCTCAATAATCACTCCACATGACTGTGTATCGAGACCACACTCTTTAATGACTATTTCTAATGAATCAAGAATTTGAGTCTAGAAAGGCATTTTAAAAATGTCTAAATTACTGGATACCTAGATTTCGTTTGCATGAGTAATGGGCTTACATTAACTCTCTTTGTCTCTTTGGTAGCCACATCAGAAGCAAACATTATGACTCAGGGTGAACCCAAACAATGCTTAATATTATTTTTATCATGCATGATCTAGATATATAATAATCCACCTCTACTTTATGGTGCACCTTTCTTTGAAGCCCTGATGAGCCGAATGTTAGATACCTTTTTATTTCTTTTACACAAAACCCTTCGGAACCTTGACCATATCCTTTGCTTCACTGGAATATGGAATCCATGCTATTTTCTATTCAAGCATATGGCATACACACTCAGATTACCAGATGCCAAAATGACTCTATTTATTCTATGTAAAACCTTGAAAACTTGGAACCATGCTTTAACTATCTTCATTGAATCTGGAATATGGTTTAATCAACTAAATGTTTACCTCGACACACTCCCAAATGGTCAAACAATCAGATTACTTTTTAGCTCTGAATAGAGACCCACATTTTAACATGTCATTTTCCATATCACTTTCCAATTTGGTGACGTTGCACCATAGTGAGAAGCATATACAAGGCTCAAGGAAGAAGCCAAAACCCATTAGATATGTTCCATTTATGATTATACAATAGGTGGAATATAATTCCTTTTTACTAGTGTTGCCACCACATATGAGTATCTATCATGGTAAAAATGCAAATAATCTGAAGCTATTCAAAGCTTCCATGCTTGAATAATTAGGGGGAAGAGTTACCCGTGTTTCCAAAATTATAAGACTTGGTGCCAAATGTGTAGATTGAGTTGGATTAGGACATTATGTTATAAATAACATTAATGAAACTCATAGTAGTAGAAAATATTTATTGAGGATTGCTCTAAAATGTTAAATGCCTACAAAATAAAAGTGGTATCTATTAGAAGAGGCAAAGAACAAGTTTCCTCATCTTCTTCAAGACTAATAAGTTTATGAGAGACCATAAACTGCCAAAAATGGGAGGGCTAATTAAAATTAAGATTAATATGAAGATTGAACGAGGTAGAGTCGAATGAGGAAGACGACTAGCCAAGTTAGATAAGAAGAACCAACTAAATGAATATTGATGACGAAGATAACCAACCAGTTGTTATCAACTAAATTAGAGGTAATTAGCATGCATGTATTGACTAAATAGAAAAATACAAGTATGTATATCAATGGAATTGGTGTCTATTGAAGGATTGGTGAAAGGACTTTATTAGTTGAAGAGTTTTTATGAGAAGAGGTGGCAATGAGAAGAGTGTCTATGTGGCACTCACAAATTGGAAGGTTGTAATTGGATGGTAGGTGTTTTCCACCAAGGGAATTTCTCCATCTCAATTGGCCTATTTATTGCATCAATTATCCCATTTGGTGTCCTTCCTATTATGTGTTTTCACCATTCCCCCTTCCTTCTCTCAAGGCTTCTTTTAGTGTCTTATTGTATTCGTAGATTTTTCTTTGATTACCCTTGTCCACCCATGTCTTGACTCTTGAGATGAGCATGTTCAAGTTTTCCTTCACTTTCCAATTTTTTCCCCTCTTATGTGTTTCTAATTCCTTGTTTATCATATTTTGGTACAATGCTTTGAACATTCTCTTTGATATTCCATAATTTTCATTTCTCATTGCCTAGTTAATACCCTTATTTATTATTTAATTTTTTTTTTAATCTTTCTGGCATGTGAACTTATCATATAAAGATTGAAAATGTTTCATTAGCATTCTCTTTCTTACTTGTTCCTCCCTTGCAATTGTGTAAGGTTGGTTGTTATATATACTTTGTCCCCCAGTTGTTCTATCTAAAGTGCTTTTGTGCATTGCAATATTAAATAAGGTTACTTGTTTTTTTATTCTTTTGTTTCTATCCTTAATCGATTGATATACAATATTTTATTCGTTCTTAATATTCATTCCTACTCTTTCTCAAATGTTTATCAAGTAAAACACGACATGCATAGTGTATTTCCTTGCTCTTAATGCTTCTTTCTAGTCAATTTTAGTTCATTTATGTTTGTTTCAATTAATATATTATTTATCTCACACCCATCTTCATTGTAATTTATGAATTCAAGCTCATTTAAAATCAGATTAAGGTGATTGATATAAAACATCATTTTCCCATGTCCATTCTTACTACTATAATTTGTGTCCCTAAGTCTTGTCACCACTTCTCTATGTTGTCTACTCACCTTATCAATTTGTATAATATTCCCATATCATCATCCCATGTTTTCTTCAAATATTTTACAACTTTCCTTTCTCAAATATTTGAGCATGATATTCACGTAGAGGATGATGCAACTACTTTTAATCATTCTTCAAGTTCTTTAAGTATATATATATTCTTAAAGCTTTTACAGTTGTTTGTCTCTAGTTGAATCTCTTCATATGTATTGGTAACTCCTCTTTGTGACACTTTGGAGGATTTTGTTTCCCTATCATTGAAGCTCTCATCTCCACTCAACTAAATCCACAGATATTCATGGACATTAGAGCATTTGTGTTTTCCACCACTCCTAGTATTAATATCATTTCTCCCTCAAATATAAACTAGATATGGGGCTTTTTCATGAGCTTTTTATTCTTACCTTCAACCCCTAAATGTCCTCCACAAACATATTACATTCTATTTCTTTTTTTTTACAATGAGCAATTTCTTAGTTCTCTTACTTAGGAATTTCCATCCTTTGTGAGATTGTTCCATAGCATGTTAAGTGGTCCCTAACTAGAGTTAAATGTGTTCTATACTTTCAATATATACTACCTCATGCCCCATGTCTACATCTAAACTTCTATATTCTTTGTTGTCATTTTCCCCATCTTCACCCTTGGGACTCTCCTCTCGATTTTTCCCAATATTCTTTATGCTTTTCTTCTTGTTCCTTATTTCTTAGTTTCAATATTGGATTTTTAATCCACAACTTTCTTCTTTTTTTTCTCTTTTTTACTTCTTTACTCTGACTTTCCTTTCCTAACATTCCTTCTTTTTTTACACTTGCATTATTTTTAAACAATTCTCTTTTTATTTACTTCCAATGTTCTTTCTTTTGTTATGTTTCCTCCAACTGATTTAGCTTTAGTCTCTCCCTATACTAGCTATTTTTCTACACATTTCATGTTGTCCTTATCTAATTGGGTGTCATTTATAAAGCTTATTACCTCAAAGGTTCCTCCTTTTTCTTCTCTAGGATAGCATTAATCTTGTACCTTAGTGGAGAACCCTCTGCTATTTTGTGTCCCACTTACTAGTGCATTATCTTTTTTGTCTAGGGATAAATCAGTTAAAATTTCATGTCTTACTTCCTCACATTTTTTCTTCTTATAGTTTCCTTGGTCCTTTACATGTCCTTTTGGTTTCCTATACTTATGGGAACCATCATCTTTGTCATCTATGACTTCTCCCAATTTTATTAAACTTGTGTGAAATTTTCCTTTCTATGCAATCATCCCTACTCGACAAACATGGCTATTTCCTCCATTTTTTTCTCAAGCTCATTCAATTCTTGCTTATTTTAATCTCAAATTACTCTACCTCCACCACCTATCAACCATGTTCCATATCCACATTCCATTTGGATATCATGTCTTCTCTAGAATTTGTATTCACCAAAACCACTTCATAAATTGGTAGACATAATTGTAGGCTTCAAAATATCTTGCTCTCTCTCATATGCCTTAATTACTTCAAATTTAATCAAACTTTAATCTTTGTCATGTGTATTAACTCATTTTGGTCGTAACTCCCTTCTCCTTACCTGTATTTAGTTTTATGAGAACCATACATTGCAATGTGTATATTCATGATGTTTGAGACATTCAATTTTTCTTATAACATTCCCTACATTATTATTTCTCTTTCATAAACCTTTTTGTCTTCTCTCTAGATTCATATGTACTCCATGCCTACATAGGGATTACATTTCTAATGATATAGGATTTTCCTCATAAAATGAAATCAATCTCCATAGTGGATCATGACGATCCAATTGTGAAATGAAAATGGGATTAGGTCTCTACACTTTGTAGTCCAAGGATTGCATATGGTCCTTCTTATATATTTTCTACAAGGTTTAAATGGTAATTTGCATGAACTTTTTTCTTCTTCTCCATATTAAGGAAATGGTTTGTTTCTAACACATATCCCGCAACATTCCTCATGTTACCTCCATTTGTACAAATTTAAGGAGTTTCATCGAGTGTCAAAGAACTCAAATACTCAAAGGCACAAAAGGATGGTATGCTCAAACTAGTTTCCCGCAATTTAAATGGACAAGCATCTTGTTACCATCAAATTTAAGACATTTTCTTTTCCCTCATTGTTCACTTGTTTGTGCCAATTCAAGGCCTCATCCTATAGTGCCTTGTATTTCTCACCAAGTTTCTTAGTAATGAGGGTACTAATATGGTTCCACCTTTGATGGTTTTCTTCCATCCACACCCTTGCCATTAATATTCTTTTGTGTTACAATAGCATGGTCGAATTGTTGTGTTGATATTCAATTACTCTTACTTTTGAAATAATATTGCAATATTTTACCTTTACATCATCATACTGAGTTCAACCTCTTCAAGTATTTTTTTGGTGAGATTATTATATCTTCTCTTTTATCTCCTTTTTTAGTTGAAGGTCGATTTTAACCTTCAATTTCTTTCATTCTTCTTTAATTATTTTTTTACTTTATAATTCTAGCTCAAACATATTTAATGTCTCTTCAACCTTCTTGGTGATTTCCTCCTCAACTCCTTTGGAAGTCTCTTCACCTAATACCTTTGGTTTATCTTCAGTTTGACAATGCTTCTTTTCTTCTTTTAATTAGTTAGCCTCGTTAGTTAGTGTTTGATCATGGTTTCATAACCTAACAATTTCTTCATTCTTCCTTTGAGTCATTCTTATCCTTATTGAATTCTCTTGTTTCCCTACTTTATGCTCTTAACCTCTTCAAGTTGTGCTTCATTAAAGTCTTGCATCTGAGATAACTCAACACCTTTATAGGTTATTCTTTTTGTTCTTCAACATCCTTATACAATTCAAATACTCTTCTTCCCACTCTTTTTTTCGTACAATGTAATTAAATTTTCCCTCTTCTAACTCCTTTTTAATACCCTTTCATGCCTCACTATCTTTATTTCTATCCTTTGGCTACTTGTCTATAAACCCATTTTAAATTCCCTAGGTGATGGATTACTCAACTCATTTTCATCTATTTACAAAACCACTATTTATAAGCCTCGCTACCTACGGTTCTTCCTATCCCATTCCTCCTCCTTTTCTCTTCTTCTTTTTTTATTTCCAAAAAATTGTAAGTCTTGTAGAAAGAAATGTATTCCTCAACATCTCGACCAATACGATCTACTTTAACACCATCTTCTTCATTAATTAGGGATTCTTAAATAACTATAACTTCCAATATCCTCTTTTTTACCATGGTGAATCCATAACTTGTTGGAGTAATTTGGGTGAGGTCCCGTAAAACCTAGTGGTTGTCACTATAACACCAAGAGTATATCCAACAACTTGTAATCTAGATATATAAGGTGTTTATAACTTAGCAAGAGTTGAGATTCCATGAGGGTGGTGGAACCTACTCGAGCCTTATCACAGTAGGCCAAAGATGTACCCTTGTGGGGTTTGAAACTGGGTGGAGGGGATGACATCCCATTGTACCAACCACTTAGTTGTCCCACGAAGACACATAACTTCCAATATCATTAACTCCACAATGTTTATCCGAATCATTGTAAGCCTTTTCTAAATATGGTATCCTTATTTTTCTCCTTTCAGTGGATTTTTAATCATCCTAACTAGACCTTCCAATCGAAGGTTATGCCAATTTTGGGTTAAAATATTTTTGTAAGCCCTTACTTGGGGACTATTCTATAGAGTGATCCTATATCTGATGCATCATTGATATTTTGCCATTGAGTTTGAAATTTCAATGTATAACATCCAAATATGTCTTCTTTACAATGCCACATGTTACACCAAAATTTTATGTGCCATTAAAGAATTATAACCACTCTCATAAAACTTGTTGACTTCCAACCTTACTTAGAAAGCAAATTTATATAGATTCTAACGGTTATAACTTATCTCAGCGTATTTGGAATTCTAACATGTAACTCATTCTTATGCCCTATTTCCAATGACATTGGTATCATTTCAACTAGACCTCAAAAACTTCATATATTCTTGTTTTAGTAACAATTGATATTTTACTTGATTTCCAAGATTTGCTAAAAATATACTTGTACAAATCTTACAAAGTTTCACAGCTTGTCATTTTTTTATTCTGATACGTATGTTGTTAAATTGAAAATAAAAATAGATTAATTTGTCTTCTTTCCAAACCATCAAGTTTCACTTGATTCAGACTTGATTGGCAAATGTTAGAGAGAAAACCTTGCAAAGTGTTGTTTTAAGGTACCAAAACCAAGAACCCTCATTTAAAAACCACATGTTGTGAACCCAATAGTTGAACTAGAATGATAAACTAGCATACACACAATTTATACCAAATGTAGTCAAATATCCCAACTCCCAAAGTGATAATAGTGACAAGTTACACAATAATTGTGTATATATTAGGAACATAACTCCCAAATAACCAAAGTGCATCCATATATCCAAATCATAAACCATCGTGTATAATGAGGACTCTATTTACATTTCTATCACTCATTGTCAATACGGGCGTACTACTAGGTTGACACCTATTACATGTATATTTAATGGGGTCATATGCACCCTAAATAGGGTCATATCAACCCTCATTCATTGTGCTTTAGTGGGACAATTTTGTTTGCAAGGATGCAAAAATAATTCAAAAGAGACATGAGTAGATTGTAATTATTTTTATAAAGTTCATGTACTCACCTAGTTCAATGGTTATCGTAGCCACTCTTAAACAAATTTTCCCCACTCATTAATTTTCCTCTAATGCACACTTGTGGGATTGAATATAATTGTTCGGACCATGCACTCCCATCCTACATTCCAAAGACCTTGTATCCTCAATGTCACTGAGAGAATAAATTTTTTATATTTGTTTTGTCATTGTCTAAGAGTATATCCTTACCTTTGATGTAATCTAGGATTCCCATTATATATTATCATTTTAATATTTAATTATTATATAATATTTTAGCTTCAATAATTAACATTTAACTCATAATATTAATTTCCCTGATTTTTATATTCCTTTGCTTAAGATTTGATTTATCCTAAATTTTGGTTTATTGATTTATTAATATTGATATTATGGATGTTTAAAATTAATCTTAAAAAAAATTGCTTAAATATTTAATTATTTTTATTAATATTTTATTATAGTAATTTAATTAATATTATTCACCGCTATCATTACGCCATATTATTGACTTTTTTATATGTATCCCTTAATGTTAATAACTAGATTTATTTTCCTTGGTTTTAGGATTCTTTTTGTATTTATTTAATAATATTATTATTTTAATTATTGCAACTTTTTTTAACAAAGCACTTAGATTTATGTTATAAAGGTTGGATTGCATAGCCAGAACTATTTACATTTAGGGCTACAAAACTTGCTTTTGTGATCTATGTGTCAACATTTCAATATATCTATACCGGAGTCTTTTTGCCTCTATGGGTTCTCCGTATTATAATTCTACATTGAAGCCTTCCATATAATCTAAAAATCTACAATACATTAACACATAAAAATTTAAACAGGCTTAGAGGGCTCGAATTTTCCTGGCTTCTCATTTGTGTTCATCTTTGTTTGGCTTCTTGTTTTCCTAGGTGAGATGTTCCTGTCCTTTCTCCTCACTTGAATCCAACATGCATTATCTTTAACATTTGTTGATTCAGTTTCTTGCTTGTTGACTCGAATCTCGCCTACAGAATCCAAGTTCTCTTGTTGTTCATCCTCCTTTATCTGATCTGCCCAAGAGGTTGAATTTTTAGTCTTGCTTTATGAAGTGAGAGAGGAAGCACCAAATAGCCTTGAATTATCCTTAGTTTCCAAATTGGTATTATGAGGAGCATTTGAAGATTTTGTAGTCTCGAGGGTGTCATCATTTTCCTTTTTGCATTTTGCCTCCTCTCGGCTTACTGTCGAGGTTCCTTGCGCTTGCATGCGGGAATTAATGGGTGCTAATGTCTTCTGCTCAGGCACATCTATGTTCTTGACTAAAGGAAGTTCTTCTTTAAAATTTGTGTAATGATTTGATTTGGATCCTTCCCACCATCTGGCTTTAATCATCCCAGATTTGGGACAATTTTTTGAAGAATGACCTGTCCCAGAGCAAGCTCTACAACGAAAAGAGATAGTTTCATAGTCTAGCATTTGGACCCATCGTTAATCTACTCCTGTCAGATTAATTTTTGCATGAACACCCTTACTGAAATCCATCTCCAAACAAATGAAGGGATATGTGGGTTTCAACTACTATTTTTTATCATCATTACAATGATAAAATATACATAAAGTGTTTCCAATAGATTTCAGAGACAAAGATTCCAAAAATGCATAGGGATATTAGGAAGCCTTACCCATATAGGAGCGTTGGAAATAGAGGCTGAAAGGGGGTCGAAGGAGGGGGACCAAGGTTGCATTGACAACCCTGAACTTCTCCAGGATCACAGACCAGAATCTGAGATCAACGCGCGATCTTCCACTTTGTCAAATATTGAAACGAAGAATCCTATGGTCGGAGAGTAGGTGTTCATCTCATCTAATATAAGCAGTTTCCAATGCTCAGAAATCTAGGAGTGTAAATCTACTAAACACGGCCATAAGCCATTGAATCTACATATCAATCGACACTCTAAGAAAATCTTTGTGTCTTGGAAAGCTTTAGCCACTACAACAACCTCAAGCACAAGGGCTTCCTGAACAAAAGCTCTAGGGAATGGATGATCGGTCACTGATTTCACCACATCTCGAAAGGAAGGGTAAGGAAGGGTTTTGACAAGGATCCATAGGGATAGAGGACGCGACAATCTTCCAAACCATCCCTGAAGTGAGGGGCGGGGTCGAGTCACCCACCAAGATCACAGAGGGTTGCATACTCAATATTTCAAATGAATTAATTATTGCATATTTAACCTTTAATATTATTAACCTTAAATTTTGACTTAGGATTTTTTTTCCTAATGGCTATTTCCTCTAACCTTTGACCTAACCATTTTTTTTATTATTTTATTTTATTTTTTATTATGATTATTATTATTTTTTATTAAATTTTTTATTTATTTATGTTAGTGTCGGTATCTTCATCCCTCCGTCAGTTATCAAATTCTCTTGTTGCATTGCATGTTAGGTGTCTCACACGATCAGCTACATTCCATTAGGATCATGGATCATCTGACGGCAGTGGCTTATTATACATTTTCCCTCATGTGCTAGCCCATTTTCATTCATTTAGATCATCTGCAGTCAATTTTTGTCTTTAAATCTGTAAAAGTCATTTTTAGGGTTTTAGGTCTCATTAGGTTTAGGGTTTTCGTCAATAAGGTCTCAAAATGCTCAGTGACGGTCAGCAGGCACATGAGGAGGTCAAATAAAGTTCCAGCAACAATAATTTCCATAATCACTCACTCAGTGATTGATTTTTCCTCAAAACCCTGTTTTGAGGAAAAACAGAGTATTTTATGTTTTTATGTATAAATTTGATGTAATTTCAGTTCTTTCATATGTAAATAACTTCAGTGGCAACCCTGGTCACCTTGCCAAGCTTCAGCAACTCCATCACCTGCAAGGAAAACAAAAAGTCAAATCATTCAGTTCATCAAAGGCAAAAATAAAGTAAACTTCCCAAAAACAGAGTTTGAAAAGTAAATCAAATGCATACATTACAAAAGTGGGTTTTTATGAGTGAAAAATTTAAAATCTCTTGTATATAAGTCAAGAGAAAGGCCGTGTTGGAGAAAAAGAGCAAAATCGCAGCAAACTGTGCAAGTTTCAGGGGTGCGGCGCATTGGGTCGTGGGTACGGCGCATAGAGCTGGCGCGGCACATTGGGCCGCCCTCCACAGTGCAAAAAATACACAGGCGCGGCGCATTGAAGTGGCGTGGCGCATTGGGTTTGTGGTGCGACGCATTGGGTTTCAAGCCAGTTTTCACCCACAAACTCTCCCAAATTTCAAAATTCGCTCAATCCTCAGGTGTGCAAGTAAGTCAAGCATTCTTCCACTGCCAGTGAATGAGTTTCTCTTAAAGTTTATGGTGATTTAATGAGATAAAACTCAAACCCTACCTCCTTGCAATTTTTGCTCAAAAACAATTGCTTAGGGTTTGCAATTTGTGTTTTTGCTGCCAAGTCCACTCCATCATTCCCTCACTCTTTGATTCCTTCATTTATTTTCCAGTTTCATCAACTCATTCCCTAATTCCCATATCCCTAAATTCACTAAACCCATATCCCTAACTCCCACTATCCCAAACCCTAGTTACAAATTCCTAAACCCTAATTGTTGTCCCTAAGCCTACATACTATTCCCTAAACCCCCTATTTCCCAAAAAACTTGTCAACAACATTCCCAAAACCCCTCATACACTTTCCCTTCACAGTCCCTCATACATTCTCATCCTTGGTAGCAGAAAACTAAAAACACCATAAATCTCTTCATACTCATCAAGAAAACTCACACATTGGCAAACATGGAGTCTGATCCTTCCTATGACCGAGATGAGGAGACACTCAGTGATTCTCCTAGAGAAATGCATGCACCAAGAAGACCTCACAAGGGTGGTAAACATATACGAGAGGAGCCTACTTCACTTGCCGAGTTGCAGGCCTATCCTCTTGCTGTCACATGCTTTCAACACCAATCCTGTTATCAATTCTGTGAGATGGTAGAGAGAGTCCAGTACCATCATGAGTTGGCCAGGTTGTTTGTGCTCCATCTTCATAATGGCCAAGTCACTCTAGCAGGTGTGACATTCACCTTGACACCAGAGTCTATTTCTCTAGCAACTGGCATTCCCAATGTCGGTGAGCAATGGAATAAAAGGCAGCAGATTGACAGAGAACATTATGAGCCTTACATCAAGGCTGGTTATCAGAGACATCTCAGCAGAGTTTTTCCCTTCCGGTATCTGAAAGACTCATATGCTCCCTTGATGAAACTCATAATTAAGTATTTCAGCTGTGAGGGCCGGTTTTCTCGCCTATATGCCTATCATATCAGATTGTTGATGCACTTCACTAGGGTGAGAATGATGAATCTCCCCTACTTTATTTGCCGGAACATTGAGAAGATGACCACCTTAGTGCACAGGAAGACTCCTCAGTAGCAGTATAACAACATATATCATTTTGCACTAATCAAGATTGTGGTCATGCATCAGCTTGGTTTACAGAACATCTCATGGGAGGATTTCATTTCACATGAGGTCTTCACAGGTCCTCAAGTACCTCTAGTAGCTTTTCATGAGATAGGTGGACCTTCACATCGGCAGGAGATTCATGAGACACAAACCGCTAGTGTGCCAGTGTTTGTCACCTACCAAAAGGGCACTAGAAGGTTGTTTGCAGCAGCAAAGTGAGTATTATCTCCACCCGGGGTGGAAGGGGTCTCGCTTCCTCCATCAGCAGAGTAGGTATAGGACAAGGGAAAGTAGCCATTGCATGATGATGGGCCTTCAGGAAGACAGGAGACAGATTTTATTCTTATTCAGGATGACGGGCTCACAAAGCTCAAAGCTTAGAGAGATCATCCAGGAGAAACAAGATGACATTCAGCATTTGTCTCTCAACCTAGAAAGAGCCAAGTGGATAATCAAATATCTAGAGCAAAGAAACAAACAGCTAGAGGATCAGCAAACCATAATGGAGCTACGAAACATACGAGAAAATCGGCAAGCTGCCAAAAGGAGGAAAGTCAAGCTCACAACACTTGAACAAGAAATCAATGCTGATCGTGAATCTTGGTTGGAGAGGGAAAATATCCACTTAGAGAAGATGCTAGAGAATTCCAACAATGAGAAAAATATGTTGAGAAACATGGCATACCACTACTTGTCAAGAAATATGGTGTGCAAAGCAAGAATCAGGAATTTGAAAGCCAAGTTGAAGAAGGCATCACGGAGGCAAAAAGAGAAAGATAGACTTCAGATCTTGGTTGAGGCTTCCTTGGCCCAACACAGCACTTAATGGAGGGCACTCAACCCAAATTTCAAAAAATTTGGGACAAATTTTGCAATTTTGGAATTTTGCCTTAAAAAACAGGCTTTTCTACCCAATGCGTCGTGCCACCTGGCGCTCGATTTTGATGGGGGCCTCCTTTTGAGGAAAACTTAGCATTTTTGGATTTCAATGGAAAAATATGCATGCCTACCAATGGCCAAGAAATTTTGACAGGTTTTGAGCTTCCAAAAAGGTCAAAAACACCTCAAAAATGACCTTTCTGCCCCTTTTTTGACACACAGGAAGCAGTGTTGGGAGAACTCAGTTTTGGAGGGGCAAATGGAGGCCAAATTCAAAAATTACACTTGTGCTAGAAAGTAGATAGGTAGACCTTTCCAACAAGCCCACTTGGAGAAAATTTGGACACCGGGAAGGCCTCCAAAATCAGCTACAAAAAGGCGCTACGCATAGGGAAATCAACACGGCGCATTGGAGGAATTTTGCTCATTTTTGGTCAAAAACTCTGTTTTTCGCCTAGTTTTTTCACAGTTTGACTTTTTTCCTTCTAATTGTCAAACTCATGATGTAATTTAATGTGACATGATGGATTTTGATGTAATTATGCTAAATTTTCACTCATAGAGGTAGATTCATCCATCAAAAGGTAGTTTGCAACTGAATGAATCAGTTTCCTAGTTTTTAGAGGCAAGTTGTTCCACTGCCTACTTTTTAGTTCTCAGTTTAGATTTTGTTGGAACAACTCCTAATCTTATGAGCTCAACCCCTAGAGGCTAGGATGAGTTGTTGATTGCCTATATCTTGTAATTTTTCAGTCATTAGCATGGTTGGACTTTTGGGAAAGCTTGGAGCTTATTGTATACTCATTTCAGCAGTTTGGCTAAGGAATAGACCAGTGGTTTGCAGCACTTTATGGGATTCATGTGGAATCTTGCTTTGGTATTGTGTTTTCTTCTGTAATTGTAAGTCTACATGTGTTTTATGTATGCCATTATCTCTCTTTATTTCATCTTAACTAAATCAAACAAGGATAAAGGTAGAATACATTGAAAGTGCAGTGCTCTACCTAGGGTTTGTTTAGTTATCTATGTTTTCAGCTGTTTGAAAAGGATCCCTGAGTTTTTCATGCCCTTTTCAACTCCTCACCTGTCTAAAAGCTCTCCATCTCACTCAATTTGAAGTACCAAATCACTTGCCTACCTTGCCCCATAGAGATCTCTGCAAAACTAAGCTTCATTCCTTGGACCCAAATCTGCCTTTCACATTTGAGCCAACAAAACATCATCAAATTCAATAAAACACCTATGTACACATACCTAGCCTAAAATCAGTCATTATATTAGTCATTTCAAGCTTTATTAGCCATCTTTTCCTGAGATTGATAAGGAGAGATCCCTCTCCCGACCTGGTAGGGCTAGCTACCAAGTTAAGCGTGGTTTGATGTTACCCTAGATCCTACCTTTCTCAGCCTAAGGTAGATTTAGGCCCTAACAATTTATTTATTCTTTAAATTTCCTAACAATTATTTTCTCTAACCTTTGACCTAATCTTTTAGTTTGTAGTAATTCTCTCCATTTTTATTCCCCCTTAATATTATTAACCTTAAATTTTGACTTAGGATATTTCTAGTTTATTTTTTTATTTCCTAACAACTATTTTTTTTACCTTTGACCTAATCATTTTTAATTTTTATGTTTTAATTTTTTTTTTTAATAGCTATTTTCTCTGACCTTTGACCTAATCTTTGAGCTTGTAGGAATTCTCTCCCCTTTTTCTTCCCCCTATTGGATCACATTCTCTTCATCCAATCATCATGAGGATGAACCACATTCTTTGGTTCGAAACACGTTGACATTTTAAATGTTTTATGTGATGGATCCGGAAGGCAGATCTCTGAATAACTCTACTCACAAAAGCCTTCATTCAAATAATTTGATTTCTTTTTTAACCGTCTAACCATGAATATTGATTGCAATTTTCATGTTGATTCATAACCACTGTGAGCTTGGAATCTTAATACTTCATCATTGCAGATACATGGTTTGTTATCATTGTGGCTGAGAAATGTAAGTAGATTAATACAACTTTGATATAATTAAATGGCACTTAGTGACATTCTTCTTTTATTTCCTCTATAAACCAGTGCTCCTCTCTTTTATTGTCCGAGATATGTCAATAACCATGGAATTTTTCACCATGTGCTTACATCATTATGTCCTTCTACTACATTCATAATATTCTATATAATGTTCCAACTTCTTGTAATTTTTGTTGTAAGTTAATTCCGCATTACCTCAAAATTTCAAAATACATCACACCAATTAACACAATTCATATTGTTATCGATTTCAAATTGCCACGAGGAAAACCATATCTGTTAACTGATAATTTAATAATAAGTGTCAAAATAAATTGTTTACTACCTCAAACAACTAGAACTATTAGACACTGAATTACATGGAGAATCAAAATAGCTAAAGAAATACATATCATGTTATCAAGAATCTGAAAGAGGTCACTGGAACCGGGTCTCGTGCATTGGTACTGGTAGGAGAAGAAGGCTTGATCTCACATTGAAGATGACTTTCCAAGTGAGCCAATTAAGCATCTAAGCTAGCCAAGCATGAGTGTTGATATCGTTGCACCCACTTTATCTCGTTCAAGGAAGAGATGATATCATTTCGATCTTCGTGCTTCTCTTTCAAGACTTTACCTAAAAGAGTTTTCATCTGCCAATGGAGGGCGATAAGATTAAAATATTGGCTCCATATTCCAATGGTATGACCAGGGTTAGGAACCCAATTGGCTACTTCCTCCATGATCTCAGAGTTAGAGTATGCCTGGCGGTCATTAGTGGTGAGGGCTTCAAGTTGGTGAATTTCTTCATGGATGTTAGGAGGAGTAGCAGAGTGAAAGATGGATGTGATTTCCTAGGCTTGGGCTTGGGCACAGGGTTGTATTAAGGGCCTCTACCCCTAGCACCCCTTGATCCATAATTTTCTGTGGATATTCCACTGGAAAGTTTGTCACAACAAATTTGATAAAATTATATTTAAAATATGAAATCCTACATTATTACAATTTTATTAGATTTCTAGATTTGTAGGTTTATTATTAGTAGTGCATGCATGTGAATTAAAATTATGTATAAAATATAGAACAACAAAATAAAATCTCACACACATGTTCAACACAAAATGTTCTCTGGGAAACCCTTTCAGGAGAAAAACCCAGTTGGAAGTTGAGGTCGCTTCGCTCTCTTTCTCTGAATGGAAATATGGTTGTGAGTACAAAGAAGTATGGCCTATGGCTTGTGGGATGCTTCAATGCACAAATCCTATTTATGTGATCTATCTCCTATCCCTATTGGATGTTTTTTCTCAACTATGGAACAAATGCACTCGAAAGAATGGAACCCTTTTTCCTCCAAATGACCTAGTTAGAACACAGCCCAATAGCCTAATAGTGGTTAGGTACGACTGCCTCAACTCTTAACCAGAGTTACGATATAGACTCTTCTAAATTATTCTACATCATAATCATGTGGCTAGCCCCTTTTTCATGAATAATGGGGTTTGACATGGCATCCTCACGAATTATGGTTGTGAAAATTGGAACGTCAACTTTTGAGTGGCATAACTTTCGCATATGGACTCCAATTGACGCAATGCTTGTGTTTGTTAAAGGTATCTGTGTGCAGAATAGGAAAAAAAGGTGCTTCTCTGAAATGATAAAGTTTAACCCCCAAAAAATGTCATTTGATACCTCAAAATGCTCTTTGAAGGTTTCAGGCCTTTTTTTTTCCAAAACTGAGTCCCACTAGTAAAAACAGTCCTGCGAGCTAATTCCTCCACTCTTTTTACTCTAAAATCATTGAGATGGATGAAAAACAATATAATGATCCAATCCTAATCACCCATGCAACAACACATGCATTGTTGAGACATTTTGCACCAATAAAGAAAAATTTGAGTAAGACAATGGCCCACAATAGACCAAGACTAAGGAGATTGAAACTAAACGGGATAAAACATAATACAAACCATGAGAGACAAAGAATTAAGGGCAACCCAAGCCTAAAATAAAAGAAGGGCTAGTACACCAAAGACATAGACAACCATCTCTAAGTAGAGACCCCCTTGTGCCAGGAAACACTAAAGAGTTGGTTACAGTGAACCCCTGAACTTTTTAAAAGGGAAACCACCAGACTTATTCCATAAGAACTTATAGCCATAATAATAGGAAACAAGGATAGAGAGATAATCATGCAACCTATTTACTTTATCTCACTTCATTGGAGCCAACAAATTCTTAGACACAGAATATAGGGTGGCACCACCAATAGCTTTCACTTTTAGCCCAAGTGAATTCTGGAACGTATTGTGGCATTAAATCTCTTCATGTCCAAGTTTTTCCTCTTGTCTTAACTCCAACATGCTACGCGAGCAGTTGTTCCTTCGAGACTCACAGGTCAAATGAGTTTGTATGCAAGCCTAGGTCACTTCCACTTTAATTCCAAACGCAAGTGACGCAGTCTCAAGAAAAGGACGAGGGTCACACCATGGATTTGAAAACTTTCTTCCAAGCACCGGCCCAACACTTCCAGACTACCAATACAATAATCCCACCTACTGCGAGGGAGGAGGCCAAGCCCAACAAAAGTTCTGAATAACAGAGTCTTGGTTCAAAGGAAAAGCTAGCAGAGGGGGATTGACCATTATAAAGAATGAGGAATAAAATTCACATGTGTTATGAATGGGGTGGGTTGGCCACGCCACCCCCTCTCTTAAATTCTATGGGAGGCGACAAGGTGGTAGGTGCCCCCCAAACCTCTATTGCCACGTTGCTCATCACCCCGATCGGGGGACTTCCTATACTTTTTTAGTGTGCCATTTGTTTAGATTTACTTATATTCTTGTATTCCTTTTCTCAATAAATGCTTATTTCAATGCACAGTTGTTGGCTTCTTGTTTCTTGGTAACCTTTGATAACTTTAGTTTTTCATCTTAGTGAGTGATAACGAGAACTCTTCTTGATCTTTCTATAATTTCCCTCGCACGAGATATGATGTTAACATGCATTTAAAATCTTTTATTTTTCTCCATCATTAATTTATTTATGTTTATTGTACATTCAAAGTCTTATCTCCTTTCAACACATCTTATGCCCTTTGTCTTTAAATTTCTTTTCCATTTCCAACTATCTTGTTGAGATTGCATCCAGCATGAGGGATCCCATGTCCCATTTCCAATTTTGTGTTTGTAGTGCCACCATCCTATCCACTAGATCCCATCCTTTGTCCCTTTTGGTTCTATTTTAATGTGGGTATCCAATGGGATACACATCCTTTTAAAATTATTCTTTAATATCTATATCCCACCAAGAAACTATGTATCTATTTGTCCCATCCCTTTGGGGATTTTTCTTCTAGTTTCCCTAGTTTTTCACATTTCAAATACCCTTTATGAACAATTAAATGTTCCTCATTGCAGCTATGTTCATTGCAAATTACTTTTTTTCCTAAGAGTGCTCTTTTCATGGTCTCATTTTAGTGAGAGTCTTATCCCATCTGCAAGTAGAAATCCAATAGGATAGGCATTTCCTATTTATTTATCTTTGTTATCCTATTTCTTCCCTCTCCATCATGTCTTGCTTCATCTAGATGCATCCCTTGCTTCCTACACCACACAGCTATCCATCGTCCACTCAATGATGCCAATGGGTATCTTATTTTGTGTTCAACTGGAAACCAAAAGAGATGTATTTCCTTCATCAAAACTTGTTGCACCTATCTTATTCTTCTCACTTAATATTTTTTGACACTTGATCAAAGAAAATAAACATTATGCTTACCTAATATTTGTTATATATTGTTAGGGTTTTCTACGAGTCTTTTGTTAACTTGTATAAATATTCTTTTGTCTTTTTGCTACATTGGGATCCTTCCATCAATATTAAATTTCCAAGAACTTGATTTTGTTGACTCAATCAAACTTATCTCAATGACAATCTTGTTAAGTAATGTCCATTATTTACTGGTCATTTCACTAGGGATTTATTTTTTTGACATTAGTTCACAAGTTCATCAACGCTATCTTCTTAATGCAGCCTTTCTTCTTTATCAAAGCCCTTTCAACAATGTTTAAGATAATTAACCTTACTTTCCATGATGTTTTTTTCCCAACTCCCTCTATTGATGATCCCACAAATTGGTGTCCATTATTTCTTAGTCTCTTCTTGTCACAGATATATTTAATGCACAGTAATTCTTATGCATGTATTTTTGAGTTCGCCAACCTCTAATTTCCTTGATGACTCAACCTACCAATAAAAATTCTGGGGAATGTGTCCTTGCTAACCTAGTCACACCTCTCTTAGAATTGGTTTACCATTTGGAGCCTTTTTTTACTAGTGTTTGTGTTTGTCAACCCTACTTTATGTAATCTTTGCCTAATTCACCAAATAAACGTTTATTCCTTTGTAATTGTTTTTGAGGTTTAATATCTCTAGTTTCCCCAAGGGTTATCTTTCTTCAAAAGCAAGGTGTTGGCTACATATTGATTGTCCTTAAAGATCTCAATTTGGTACACCATGTTATAATTCTCATGAACAATTTAGATACCTCAATAAATGATTTGGATTTGCACCTAGCCTTCATTTAGTTCCTTGATTCCTCAACAAGTTAGCATTTAATCCCTAGTGGCTCAACCAAACACTTGATTCAACACATGAATACTTTTAGGGCATATTTGATGACTATTTCGAAGCATGTCATTGTCCCATACAAGAGTTGTCATCTCTCCCATATAAGAGTTGTCATTGCTACTTGAACCTTATTGTTTTTGTATATCTTCACTTAGATCATAATAAAACAACACATGAACAAGAATCGTACTTGCCCCACTTAACTTTGGGAGTATCTAAATTCCCCTTGGAGGTATATTGTTCACTTTAGACTCAAACATAGGACTGCTTTATCAAACTCTCTTGTTCTTATATCTTGTGACACATGACAAACCTATCAAACCTTGTCTCATTATCTTTTAGGCATGTGCTTCGCAACTCATTTTAAATGTGTACAAGTCACAAGAAAACAACAAAATTATCCATTAATACACTTAGTTTTGTTTTGTTTTTTTAATTAGTTACTAATATTTACTTGCAAATCTATTAGAAATGGCTTCCAAAATGTTTGAAAATAAATACTTAACATTAAAAATAATATCTTACCATAACTTATTCCATGATATGACAATAACTAAACTAAAAATTAGCGATGCACATATATTCTATAAAAAAGCAATAATACAATGAAAACTCTATAATCACATTGTAACAATATAAAACTCAAAATTTCAATAAAATGTGATGATGTATATAATGACAATGAGTAAAAATTATGACATGTCTATAATGTCTCGTAGATATCAAAACAAACATATTCCAATAGCTCATTACCTAACTTATTTACCCCACTTGAAGGAGGAGGAAACCAAAAAAAGAACAATTGAATTGAAGAATTTTAATGACATCCACGAGATCAAAACGGTCTAAGGGACCTGTGATAGTCAGAATAACATGACATATGCATGAAGGTCTAAGGTACCCTCATATACATGTAGCTTCCAATGTTGATGAGGGTGATCTACATACTACGTAACATGTAGTTTCCATTGCATCTTCCCAAAATTCTTTTCTTAAATTGGCACCATTGAGTATGATCCTTGCTTTCTACATTAATTTCATGTTCATCCTTTTTGGAGTAGTCTTCTATCGTTCTATACCATACTTCTTACAGATCTCTTCAAATTCCTTCCCACTAAATTTTCGACCATTATATGTCCCTAACACCTTTATTTTCTTCTCTGTGTGATTTTTCATGAGAGCTTTAAACTCTTTAAATATGTCAAAGAATTGAGATTTATTCCTGGGGAAATATATCCATGTATTCCTTGAGAAATCATCTATAAATTATAAATAGTACACAAATTTACCTAGTGATGGAATGGACCCAAGTCCAAACACATCACTATGCATTAGTTGTAATATTCCCTTTTCTCATAGCAGTAGAGGAGAATCTCACCCGATTATCCTTTCCATATAAGCAATTTTCATAGAAATCAAAATCTAGAGAAAAATTTGACATACTTTCTACCATACCATTACCATGTAATACTCGAAGGCCATTCTCTCTAATACGTCTCAATCTTTGATGCCATAGCATAGTCTTTTCACTAGACGCTATAATAGTTTCTCCTTCTTATACTCCACTATTAAGAACAACATAATTGTTGCACCCATGACTAACAATACTTCCTAGCAGCTTATATAGAGTTTGAATCCAAACTCCCCTAATAAACACCATTTCCCCTTGAACCATTGTGTAGATATCCTCTTAAAACACTATTTTTATATCTGCATCACCCATCTTTCTTACAAATATCAAATTTTTGTCCAATCCTGGGATGTGCAAAACACCATGGAGTGTTCTATTCCCTTCACTTGTGAGCTTTAACTTGATTTTTCCTCGTCCTTTGATTTTAGTTGTCAATTCATATCTTAAGAAAACATCACAACCATCGAATCTTTCATACTCACAAAACCACTCCCAATGAGAATTAAAATGAAATGATGTGCCTCAATCGACCAACCATGCCTCATGATCTATATGTGTACTTGAAGAAGACAAGTACACATCCCTCCTTCATCTCGGGAGGTTTTTTATTCTGCATAAGGAGCATCTTTAAAACCCTTCCCTTTCTAGGGAATTTTAGATCTATAGTATTTCTTGTAATTCCCTTCTTCTCCACATCTCCAACATACCTTTACAAACTTTCTTGGAAACTTATATCTTCCTCTAGATTTAGATCTCGCACTCGAGGACTTATTCTTATTTCTATTTTGGGAGCATCGTCTTACAAACAAGGAATCTTTGTTTTGGCTTTCCATGTTTTTTTGTCTCATCTCTTTCAATAACAAGGATGAGACTATTTCATCAAATTTTAAAGTAGTTGCATGACTACCTATGGAAACAACCAAACTATCCCACAAGTCTAGTAGAAAATGTAACAAATCTCTGCACTTATCATCATTTGAAATCTTAATATTAAGAGATAATAGTTGACTTACCATAGTATTGACGGTGTTCAAATGCTTTGTCACTAATTCTCCATCCTTCATCATCAGGTTATACAACTTCTTTCATAAGAATAGTTTGTTCACCAGGGACTCAGACTAATACAAAGCCCCTAACTTATCCTGTAAAGCCTTTATTATAGCTTTTCCTAAAACATTCAGTCATACTAAATCTGAGAGATACAATCATATTGTGCTCTTTACCTTTCAAACCAACTTGGTCCAATCTTTTATTGAAATCCTTGTTGGTGCAGAAATTGAATCCACAACAATCCATTGATATTTGTCCACCAACAAATATTCCATTTTGAGCTTCCACGGCTCAAAACTCTACCCATTGAATTTCTCGATCTCAATCTTTGAACTTCTCATCATTTCATTTTCACCACAAGAAACACTTTTGTATATCTCCCACTATAAGAGGGTCTACCACAGGCCTGGGAAACCCCTCAACCACAAAGGCATCCTCCTAAAGCCAAAATTGCTATGATACCAAATGTAAGTTTTAACCTTGCATAGTTAGTTGTTGCAAACATAAACTTTAATAAAACATAACATATGCAATAGAAAACACACACATTAACATAGAGATTTTATTATGAAAAAACAAAAATGGGACAACCAATAAGATTTTTTTAATATCTAGATGTTATAAAATTCCCTCTTAAAAGAGGGTACATCTTTAAGGAAAACAACCATAACATGATTTCCATTGTCAAATTTGTGACCTAATGATGAATGGTCCATATTAACTATGAAATTACAATATTTACTAAGGCAAATTTACCAAAACTTTCGCTTCGAGGGTGTTTCCGCCAAAAGTCCCTACTAGGGAAGGTGGGGAGGCTCCATAAAAGTGTGACCATCTCCATAGACCCCCCATCGTGACAATTATATGGGGGGGCACCCTCCCCCACCACAAGTTAGGATCGGGGGTCCAAAATTATTTAATAATGCACATAATATAACAAACACCCAACAAATTTGGGTGGGCCTAGAAGTTCCTAACAGTCATCTGAAGTTAGTTGATAGCATATAGATGGGTGGTGAAGATGACTTCATGTTTGGCACATCTATATGTGTTTTCTTCTCCGAGAGAATTGTGTCTCTATAGCTCCACCAAGTCATCTAGGCAACTGAACCCTACATGAGATGATGAGGAGAGGGTGAGTTGTCATAGTCTGGGGAAACATCTTCCAATCAAATTTCTTTACTAACTAGTGGCAAATCATTATTTGAATTGAGGATTATCATACAAGGGAATGAACTATAGGGGAGACCTAAAGCTCCCTCAGCCTTTAGGCTAGGCATGGGATCAAAGGGTATATAATGATGCATGCTTTAATTTTACTTGTGTTTACATACTATGATAAATGGTAGCTAGATTTTATTTGATACATGTTACTAATACTCGTGTGTAGATGTGATGTTAGTGAAGCTGATAAGATATTGATGACAACAAGGCCAAGCCACTAAAGTCAATCTTAGACTAGAAAGTCAAAGATAGAGAGAGGACCAAATGTGGTGGACCAATGAGTCCTTGATGATATTTTTTATTGTATTAGATATATTTTAGCATGATTGATATAGTAGGGATGGTAGCACCTAAATGAGGTTTTAATCGATATTTCTCTAGAGTGCTAATTGAGTGGTGACCCATGATGAGGACGATAGTCATGTTAGGCCCGGGGATAAGGAACATCGTGAGGGAATTCCTACTCTCATTAACTTGAGACCCCCAAGTAGGGAATGATGAGGAGGATGACTAGGAAACTAGCTAGATCAGCTACATGCTCTTGTGATATACTTAGTTTTGGACACGTATCATATATTTGATGGAGCATTGAATTTGATGTCAGCACTTATATTATTTTGATGAGACATTGTAATAGCCCCGAGTTGATTTCCATGTAAATAAATTGAACCAAGGTCATGGGACATGAATTCCAAGTTGAATGGAGGGCAAAACACTATAGTGAGAATCACTGTGGTTAATTAATGACTATGGAAATTGGAAAAGGCATTGGAAAAGGTAAAGAGGCAATAAATGACAATTAATATGATAAATTAAGGAAAATAGGAGAAAAGGAAGATGAAGAGACACAATATACATGCAATTGAAATTAGAGAGAAATTAGAGGAAAATGAAAGAAAAAGGAAAAAGGAAAGGAAGAGACTAGACATCAATGGTAAAAAGGCATCAAAGAAACAATTCACAATTTTTGCTCAGCTTTTGGCTCGGATTTTTTCGGTTTTAGCTTTGATCACTCTCAAAAATAGAGCTTTAAGAGAAGAGAGAGGAAGCAATTAGACAATAAACTAAGCAAGCAAAGGAAATTAAGGGAGTGCAAGGAAAAGTTTGGAACAACAGCTACAACATGTGTACATTGTAGGTAACAGGTTTCATGTGGGATTTCATCGTTGAGATTTGAATGCATGGTACATGCATTTGGTTGTTTGGTTCATTTGTTGTCATTGGCATGAGATTTGCCTAGATTGATAGTGGTTTCAACCTTGCCTTTCCATTTCCTAGATAGTCATGGTGTTGTAGGTGCTTTGTTTTGGTTTAAACTTTGGATGGTCGATAGACTTTGGATCCTGGTGAGGTGGTCTTGGAAAATTCCAAAGGGTCAAGGTTGGAGATGGTATTTCTCCTAGAACTCTTGATAGATGGGTGGAGATAGTAAAATTCCTCTGGATATGTTGAAGAAAGTTGCAGGCATCGAAGCTTGTCCGGTGTTAGTTATTTTTGGACCGATTTAGGTGAAATCACTATGGTTGAGAGTTGAGGTGATTTGGCCTCTCGAGGCCTTGGTTGAGTATACTTTGTTTTAAACCATGTGATCCCACATCCATGCTTGAAATATGGCATGGGGGTGATTAGATAAAAGAGATGTTTGGCTTAGCTCAGTATATGTTCTAGTGGTACATGGAAGTCCCGAACTTGGATGGCAATTGCATATGTTAATACGAGATACTTGCTTATTGTGATTGATGAGAAAATTTGTTGATTATTGTGGTGATTCAATGATTGGTTGTCATGGATTTATTATGGTTATATGTTGGTTATAGGCCTAGTTAAATTATGTGCTTGGGTTATGAATCTTGTTCATGATAGTTAAGTTAAATAATGGTTATATGAATGCATGGGATAACCAGTGTTGTTGTAGCTAATTTGAGAGGGCATTGAGCCTTATTGATGATTCTTGATAAAGTTAAAGAGACCTTGAACAAATATGCATTCATGACCTATAGTGACTATGTTTACAATGTGTTTGACGAGATGTTATCATGTTTTTGGAAACTTCTGAGCAAGATCTAGCCTTATAACTTATCATATAGACTTGTCATCACCTTAAACTTCATTCTGGAAAGTTCTGGGTTGTTCTGGGGAGTAGCTTGTAGGGTAGCCTTGAAAATGTGGCACTAATTTCGCGATCGCATGCATGGAACTGGGAAATTTCGGCTGCAACCACACAGAGAGGGCCCTGTACATGTGCCTGAAGCGTTCCATTCACACTCACTATGGATTATGTGTGCAAATAGGTTGTGAGCTCAGTTAGAAAGAGGTTCCAACTTAGGGTTTGAGCACCAGGGGTTGTGATTTGATGTCCCTGAGAAGTTTCAATAAGTTTCTAGTTAATCAACCGTTATAGACATATTTGGGCACATCAACCCCAAACTTATATGTCAATAAACTAGGGCTCATAAACCCATAAAAGAGTTGTTTCATACCCTAAAAGAGCTTATTCATCTAATTACATCATTCCCCAAAAGTTCCACCTGAGAAACCATCCAGAAATGGCCTAAACTGAACCATACTGACTGCTCCACTGGCAAAGTGCGATGCATATTGACTGCTCCACTACCAAGGTGCGATGCATACTGTTTAGGCCTTCTATAAGGTGTGATGGGCGAGGATGGACAAATGTCCGAGATAGTTTGCTAAGTGGATGCTCATGCAATCTTCTGGAAACTTCCCATGTGCCACTTGCCTCTCTGAATTTGCCCAAGGATGAGTAAGGGATCTAAACTTCAGTTATCCCTTCTCTTGCAGAACCAAATGTAACAAATGGAATGACACTAATCAAAACCCCAGAGATGACTCACACCCTTGTACACATCTATAAATGGATCCCTCATCCAAGAGATCCAGAGGCTGGAATATTGTGAATTGCAAGGAAGTGCTGATAGTTTGTAATTGAGGAAAGACCATTATGTTGTTGGTGTGATCTTGCTATTTCATGAGGTGAAAAGGGATTGAAGTTGGGAGGATGATGCTGGATCAGACAACTAGGTTGTAATTCTCCCTTCTATTAATAAAGTTCTTCAAGATTTCTTCCATATGATTGTGCAATTGTGAATGTTATCATTTTTGAATGCTATCATTTGTTCATTATATATCTGATTATGTAATGTTTATGTCGTAATATATCACGATGCTTTGACGGTTCTTTGTTGCTGTACTTGTGCAGGTACTCTCCAAGCGTGTTAAGTACGAGGAGGAGTTGCAGGTTCTGTCAAAGGGGAGAGAGATCAAGCAAGGGATCAAGCGAAAGTTCCAGGTTGGTTCCATTATCTTTCTCTTATCCGTTACACATAGAAGAAAAAGTTGAATTGCTTTAAACTGTTGTTTCTAGGGTAGCTGCCAAACCTAGAGGGCTATTCATTCGACAAGACACTAGTTTTCCCAAAAACAAATTGGCGACTCCACTAGGGAATGATTAGATGTTTGTTTGTTGTTATTTTTTGTTTTATGTTCAATTTGATAAGCTATAGACAAAGCCTGAAGTCAGCCAGATAGCTTTCGAACTACTCTTACTTTACAATTGCATAGTAGATGAATGTTGCTTCAGTCAATCTCTAGTTTAGTTTATGAATTAAACATCTGACTTGCAAGCACATCTAGATGCCCTTTTGGTAGCTCAGTAACCTCTCAAGACACTCCATCATACTTTTCTCTTTATTGTTCATCAAAACTCACCTTAACTCATTGAAAACAGCTCCACATTTGAGCCAAAACCCATCTCAGTTGCACTCCCTAGACCATCGCACTATCTCCCACTGTGACTCAGTATGCATATCACCTCCTGAGTGTAGTAAGTGTGATGCATCTCAATTTCCGTGAAGCCCAGGTGCGATGACTGAGTGAGCTCTTTTCTATTCTAGAAATTGAGGGTTTTGGCCTTGTTTTCAGTTTTGTTTGGTTGTTTTGTTGCTTATGAATAGTGCCTCCTTACTAAAGCCTACTTGCATCACATAGATCAGCCTCCATTAGACTAGGATTAGTGAATGTTTTTGTGTATTTGTCATCATTTACAATCCTTTGTCGAAAATTTGCTTAAATCGATTTGTCACTTTGGTACAAAAGTGTCGTAATTGTCATTTTGTGTTGAAAAGAGAAGTGTCATGGATTCTTCCTTCCCTTGATAGTCGATTGAACTTTTCTTCACGTATTTGTGCTGATTTGTTTATATTCGAAGTGCCAAAAGAATTTTTATTCAAAATTGAAAAGTGTCGTTTAGTCTTCCTTTCTCTTTTGAAGAAGAAATTGTCGAAAATGTCGCTTTGAAAGAAATATTTCAGATCTTTGCTGCGTTTAGTTTTCCTTTTTTGCATTTTTCACATTAAGAAGAACGAAAACAAATACATGCATTTACATTTAGCATATTTTTTATTTGTGTGCGAAAAGAAGATTTAGGGAAATGCACTAATGTGTGCTCTTTGCCCTTTGTTTAAAAGCACTGTTATCTTCTTTCCCTAGTAGCTAGGATTTTCATTGTTCAAATAAACAACGATTGTTTATAATTATAGATTTCATCTTAGGAATTTCAAATCATCATCACATGGTGAACCATTGAAAGGTAAACTCTAAACAAGATCAACTTTAAAATGAACTTCAATGAACCTAAAAATGTTTTGGAACTTAACGCAACATATCTAGAGGTCTAGGTTAGTGACGTGTTCCGGTGTCATTAAAACTAGTGGCTATCATTTTCATTGAAGGTTAGGTGATTCCTCCTCCTTGATACGACAAGTGCTAGCACAGATTTGTGCTCCCCGTACCGTCGCGTATATATTGGGAGACCACAATAGGCTTAAATCCTTTATCCATAGGAAACTGAGTCTGTCGCCTTATTGATCGCAATGCACTGAACACAGCATTCGGGAAGATTGACTGCCATACATAAGTCCTTGGTAATTTATTTTTAATTTATCACCAAGGTGTATATTGCAGTTTTTCGATTGGTTTGGTAATCCCTTTGTCTAGATATTCCAAAGTAGTCACTTTCGTTCCTTTTCAACTCTTTAAAAGAAAAGGTCCATCTGAGCACTTGTCCTTTCAGGCTCATTAAAAATCGAAGGAGAATAGAGTCATCTTTAGCTTTTTCTCGACTCTTAAAAACTAAAAAAGCAAAGTTGTGTCCAAGCATCATTAAAATTAATTGAATTCAGAATAACATCCCTGTTTCTTAGTTGATCTTAGGTTGAGACATATGGCGACAAATCTGGAGTCCACTGATCAAGGAATCCCTTTTGATGGGAATCCTAGTCCTTTTCCTCCTTTCGGAAATATTGGTGCTCCTTATATGGCTACATTATCCCTTCCGGGAATTACCATTGGCCTGCCAGTATGGCTGTTTTCAACCTCTTTGGTTCAAAATGTCGAGATTTCTCTGAAATCGAGTACACCTCCAACTGGACAAAATCAACCTCCAGTTGATCCTAAAGTTGACCCTTTGCCTTCTTCCTCGTTTGTTTCTCCCTCCCCCTCTTCCTCTTCACTTGGTCAAAGTATTGATACTAGTAACCAGGTGGCTAAGAAGAAGAAGAAAGGGAAGAAGAAGAAGAAGCCAATTCAGCAAGGGGGCAACCAAGCAACCATTGCTCTGAATGCAACATCTAATGAAAATCCGTCCATTAAGCCTCACAAAGTCAAATATCCATGCATAATTTGTGCGGAAGACCATTTTCATCGAAATTGTCCTTACTTTCCTCGGATCTTGAAAGAATGGTCTTCCCATTCACACCATCCCGTGTCATCAACCTCTAGAGATCATGTTGGTAACACACCATCAACTAGTGATAGTAAATTTCATGGACAAAAGGGAAAGATCAGGATTCCATGTAGGTTATGTGAAGGTAATCACTCCTTTCACCTTTGTCCTTTTTTGGATGAAGCCAAAAGAGTTTTGGATAACTGTACTACGTCACCACAGTGACTTCCATCTAGTTACAGGAAACTCTCCCTAAATCTTTCACTATTTGATCAACCGACTGACCAAAATCAACCGTCGATCGAAACCACTCTCTCTAAAAGTGAATCCTATGAGTCTCTACCCGATCCAAATCAACAGGTCGAGGTAACAGTTGACCCGATTTCACCTTCAGCTAATCGTACCTTTCCCGAAGAGAGTGAAAATGATACCGCTCAAGTTCTTTTTGTTACTTTGGATTCTAATAAGCCTGGGGGCAATCCACCTGTTCCACCAAGACAGGAGGAAAATCCTCCAGTTCTCGTAACTCAAGGGGTTAATTCTCCCATTTCTACGATACCCCCTCCAAGTAGTCTAGTCACTTCCTTTGATTGGAATCGACTAGCACGATCCTGCCTTCCTTCTTATGTGCCTTTCCAGATCACAGTACAAGTTTGTAAAATGATTGTACCTTGCACTATTATAGATGAAGGTGCATCAGTGAGTATACTTTCCTCAACTTCTTGGAAAGTGCTCGGTTTGCCACCGCTTGTTCCTATTACATAGAATATGTTGGGTTTTAACAGAGGAACCAGTCGACCGTTTGGATCCTTCCACAGTTAGATATCACTTTGGGAGGAAAAATTGTTTATCTGAACGTGATGGTAGTCCCAGGACCTTTAGATTACAATTTACTTCTTCGGCGTGACTATGTTTATCACATGGGATCTATTGTTTCAACACTCTTTCGAGTGATTTGTTTCCCGCTTGAAGGCGAGATTGTCACCGTTGACTAGCTTTCATTTCCCGGTCCAAATATAGCCCCTAGTCAACCATCATCCCTAAATGGTCCATTTATACCAATGGTATCATCCCTGCCATGGGTTAATTATGTGGCAACATGTTCCACACCTACATCAACTGACGATCAATTCAGTGATGTTGTATATTATGTACTAGGGGCATTGGAACCAGATCTTTCCTTCATGACCACTTATGAGTTGTGATCAAGGGTCTCCGAGGATGGTTTGTTGTCTTGTGTCAACCTTGTTAAAAAATGAAAACAAGGAGTCAGAGGATAGTTCATTATCTTGGGTCAACCTCGTTAAAAAATGAAACCAAGGGTCTCCGAGCATAGTTCCTTGTCTTGTGTCAAGCTCTTTTAAAAATGAAACAAGGTCCCAAGTTCAAAGTCGAGTCTTTCACTTGATCTCATAAAAGAACCTTCATTCCACCCACCTGATAGCCATGAGAAGTCTACTTAGGTGAATGTAATGAAGCTTGGGGGGCATGCACCTTGTGGTAAAGATAAGTTTCCCTATAGGTTATGTGATTGGTCTTTCACACCATTCACCTTTGTCTATCTGAACGAAGCCAAAGAGGCGTTGGATAACCGTCCTGCTTCACCGCAGTGATTTCCATCTGGTTACAAGAGACTCTCCTTTTCACCATGCTGGGGGCATGTAAATCAATCAAGCATAGTTTTGTCGTTTTGAGCTTGTGTAAAAATGAAACTGACTTCAAGCATAGTTTTGTCGTTTCGAGCTTGTGTAAAAACGAAACTGATTTCAAGCATATCTTTCCATTTTAAGCTTGTAAAAAAATGGAACTGAGTCCAAGAATAGTTCCCCCATGGTTCAATCTTGTCAAAAAATGAACCCACCAAGCATAGTTCCCCCATGGTTCAAGCTTGTCAAAAAATGAACCCACCAAGCATAGTTCCCCCATGGTTCAAGCTTGTAAAAAAAAAATGAACCCACCTTCAACTAAATAACCTTTGTGATTGCCATTCTATCAGCCTTTTGAGCCTTGGTTGTGTACCTCTCATCACCACCATCCCTTTGGCCGATCATACGCTCTCACTTGGTTGTTTTACCCTTTTGAGGAACAGTTGCGATGAGTGGTCTTATTAGCCAGCCTCTTCACAAAATTCACCATGTTTTGAGAAGTTCCAAATTCACCGGAACCAGTTTCTACCCTAGACACCACTCGTTCCTCAAAATCAAGTCTCCTTTAAACCCTTTTCAGAGTCGTTAAATATGAAAAGATTGTCGAGCAATTGGCCTTTCCAGCTCGTTAAAGTGATTGGAAATGTCATCCCTCCTGTATTGTTTTATCTTTCTTGGACCTGAGGGATTACTTCACAAAAAGTTCGAGCGCTTGTCATTTTCAGCTCGTTAAAGTGATTGGAAATGTCAAGAGTCCTCTTTAAACCATTTTCAAACTCGTTAAATATGAAAAGATTGTCGAGCGCTTGTCATTTTCAGCTCATTAAAGTGATCGGAAATGTCATCCCTTTTGTATTATTTTATCCTTTTTCAGACCTAAGGGATTATTTTACGAAAAAGAACTTATGGAGTTTTCTTTCCGTCCCTTTTCAAACTCTCTAAACATGAAAAGGACTGAGTTATCCTTGTCGTTAAACTCGTTAAAACAATAGCAACAAACTTGTCCATTCTAGACGAGACCGAGTTTCACTGTCGCTAGACTCGTTAAAACATAGCGACAGGTTTGCCCGAAGGGCGAATTATAGAACAAGCATATGTTATCCTCCTCAATCTTGAGAAAAATAAAGAGGTATTGGTCAGCAATGACTGGGGAAAAAGGGAAAAAACTTGAAGAACTTTATGGTAATAGGTCGCTCTTGAAGATGACACTTTCACTTCATCTTCGTGATTGAGTTGGGTTGGGTTATTTCATTCTCCGGTCATCTCACCGTTGGTCTTTCATACCATCCACCTTTTGGGGTTAATGCTACAGATTCATCTCAGTGTCACCGACATGTTCAAGAGAAGTCATTCAGTTGAGAAACCACCATCCAGTTAATATCTCATCCACTACAATACCTCCAATCTTCATGACCGCCATTCCTGAACCTTGTGTCGTTAGTTCATTTTCACCTCCAGAAATCATTTGCTTCGTTTCATGTCGTAGATGTGGGATACATTAAGGCCCTCCTATGACGAGTTGCTTCTTGTCAACATCAGCTCATTATCCAAGAAGTTGACTTAGAAACAACCCTTTCAGTGCTTTGAAGCTTGCATGCATCAATGGCAAGTTTCTCACTTCCGGCGACAGGTTGACATCAATGGCCTTCAACCGAAAGATTTTGCGTGGTGTTCAACATTGGATCATATATTCACACCACGTGAATTGTACTGTAGTACCTTGAGGGTCACTAACATTATTGATTATTCCTCTTGTGTCTGTTAACAGTTCACATTATTGGCTGGTAATCAGGCGATGTCTTTCCATGTTCGACTTCAGAACATCTCTTCACATTGATTGACTTGTACATCGGGCGAAGATTGAACGAGCTTGAAGACCCCCAATCTAGTTTCATCCATCCGCGTTGTGATATATTTCGAGATATAAAAACATCAAATGTACAAAGGCACTACACAGATGGTCATCCTAACCATGGATGATGACTCTACATCTGAAGAATCAATAGTCTGCATCTACAGACGACTATCTGATCTATGTACATGAAATGAATTTATAAAGTTGAGCATGGGAATGCCTACCTCAGCTAGATCATGAAAATTATATTATGATGATGTATTGTATTGTAACTTATGCAGGTCACCTTCCAGTTCGAAACCTCGGATCCTTACGATAAAGCATTTCACTCGACATCATGCTTTAAGGGGAAATTGTTATAGACATATTTGGGCACATCAATCCCAAACTTATATGTTGATAAACTAGGGCTCATAAACCCCTAAAATAGTTGTTTCATACCCTAAAAGAGCTTAGTCATCTGATTACATCATTCCCCAAAAATTCCACCTGAGAAACCATCCAGAAATGGCCTAAACTGAAACATATTGACTGCTTCACTGGCAAAGGGCGATGCATACTGACTGCTCCACTGGCAAGATGCAATGCATACTATTTAGGCCTTCTATAAGGTGCGATGGGTGAGGATGGACAAATGTCCGGGATAGTTTGCTAAGTGGATGCTCATGCAATCTTCTAGAAACTTCTCCTGTGCCACTTGCCTCTCTGAATTCGCCCAAGGATGAGTAAGGGATCTAAACTTCAGTTATCCCCTCTCTTGTAGAACCAAATGTAACAAATGGAATGACACATCAAAACCCCAGAGATGACTCACACCCTCGTACACATCTATAAATGGATCCCTCATCCAAGAGATCCAAAGGCTGGATTATTGTGAATTGCAAGGAAGTGCTAACAGTTTGTAATTGAGGAAAGAGCATTGTGTTGTTGGTGTGATCTTGCTATTTCATGAGGTGAAGAGGGATTGAAGCTGAGAGGATGATGCTGGATCAGACAACTGGGTTGTAATTCTCCCTTCTATTAATAAAGCTCTTCAAGATTTCTTCCATATGATTGTGCAATTGTGAATGTTATCATTTGTGAATGCTATCATTTGTTCATTATATATCTGATTCTATAATGTTTATGTCGTAATAGATCACGATGCTTTGACGGTTCTTTGTTGTTGTACTTGTTCAAGTACTCTCCAAGCGTGTTAAGTACGGGGAGGAGTTGCGGGTTATGTCAAAGGGGAGAGAGATCAAGCGAAAGTTCCAGGTTGGTTCCATTATCTTTCTCTTATATGTTACACATAGAAGAAATCGTTGAATTACTTTAAACTGTTGTTTCTCAGGTAGCTTCCAAACCTAGAGGGCTAGTCGTTCAACAAGACACTAGTTTTCCCAGAAAGATGGACCCCACTTCCATAACTATAATTTGGATGTTGGGTCATATCATAGTAACTATAACCTTGTGTTTATCTAGAGAGCTCGTAAAATAAGGTAAATGTGGGATGGGGTGGTTATAGGGTGGTATCAAAGAAAGGTTGCAACACTGGACCTTGGGGTAAAGGTAAATTGTTATGCATGCATGTCAGTTGTCTATGTGTTTATCATGCATGCATCTTGATTGTTTATTGTTATGGTTATTATATCCATGTATAAGTTGGTATGTTTGTGATTTTGTATTGAGCTAATATGGATGGACCTGGGAAGATGCAATAACCTCCCCTGAGATACCTTGAGGTGTGTTTTTTATTATGTTTTACATAGCTGACAATGGAATATTGCAAGAAATAGAAGACCAAGAGATAAAGAGCATAATAGTTTAGTACAGTTGATATGAATTTGTGTATAGGCCTGAAGAGACATTGGTAGGATGGGAGATATCAGTTGAGCAGCAGGGAGGGACATTATCCTAGTTTGGTAGGCACTTTGAGAAGTTTGAAGGAAGAAATTGTGAGTTGCAAGGCAAAAACTGAGTGATTGATTGAGGCAAAGGAAAGGCTTTCCAGAGCATAGGAAATGCAAGTCGAGGTTAATGCAATGATTCTTCAAAGTATATCAAATTTGTAGAAGCAGGGACAGCTAGGGATCAATCAAGGACATGAAGAAAAGACAAAATGGTGCAGATGGAAGCAAGTCTCAGAAGCGGTACAATATGGATAGAGATGATGTAGTGAGAGGTGGCAGATCGTTGGATACATTTGATAAGAGGGCTATCACTCATGGATTTTACTCTAGCTCTATTTCTGAGAGACGTCATCATCATTACCTTCTGCATCCTTATAGGAGTGAGAGGGGGTACTTTCTAGAAGAGTTCAAGAAATCCAAGCCTCCTACCTTTGATGGGGAATTGAAGAAATAAGAAGATGCAGAAGCATGGTTGCTTGGGATGAAGAAATTATTTAGATTACATGATTATTCAGAGAACATGAAATACAAGATAACCACCCTCAGTCTCAAGGGAAAATCAAATATCTGGTGGGAAGATATTAATCATATCAAATGCATCAGGGAAGAGGAGTTGATTTGGGATGAGTTTAAAATAATCTTCAGGAATAAGTACCTATATGAGAGATATTTATTACAGGAATTCCAAGGAATTCTGTTAGAGTCGGTCTGGTCAGCCCTTCGTCAGAGATCAAAGATCTTTGTGCATTTCAATTCTAAGTGTCCCGCTTCATCCACTCAGCTGCATTTCACTAGGGACATGTCATTATCTGACGGAGAAAGTCATGCTACTCATTTCCCCTCATGTTGGGCCTCTGTTGGTTCAGGTCTTGGTCCAAAATCAATCAAATTCATAATAGTCAAGGTCTGGTCATGTTTCAGGACAGAGTCATTTTTATGGTTTGAGTCTAGAAATTCATCAGTTTGGTCTTTGAAAAAACATGTCCAGAAACAAGCCATGCAGGCCAGAGGGAGACCTTATACATCTACAGTGCGGAAAGATTCATCATCACCGCAAGAGACAGCGACTCTTCTTCAAAAATCTGTTTTGAAGAAAAGTCAAACAGTGCCATTTATAACAAAATTTTCCAAAAAAGTCACCAGTTGATTTTTCAGATGCAGTCATGGATTTTGAAGCCAGAGGCCCAGTCACACAGTCCCCGCAAAGAAATGCCGAAAATTTCATCAAGAGAGCCAAAAATTTTGAAGAAAAATGAAAAGTAGAGTTTTTAAAGTCAATAAAAAAAAAGTGCAAAACAAAAACATTATAAAGTGGGTTTTCATAGAAGGAAAAATCAAACCAGTTTCTCTCAAAGCCTATAAATACATATTCTGGCCCAAAGCAAAGCCATTGTGTCATTGAAGACTTGGAAAGACAGTGCAAAAGGTGGGAGAGTGAGATTGGTGAGCGTTTGAGTGAGTTGGGAGGCGATTTGGTAAGCGCGGCGCATACACCAGGTCGCGCGGCACACACACAGCGCGCGGCGCACTAGCAGCCGGCCTGCAGTGGAAAATTTGCAAGGGCGCGACGCATATAAGGCGCGCGGCGCACACAGTCCAGCGGCCCAAAAAACGGTGCCAAACACTTCAACAGTTGGGAAAAGCTATCAAATCACGAGGTAGGCTTTATAACACCTCTCCTCCATCAATTTGGTCAATGTTTAGCTGTTTCTAAGACGTCAAATGAGATCCAAAACATATTGGCCATCCATGCCAATCATCCTCAAAGCAAAAATGATAATGGGGGTTTGTAAGTTTGAAGAATCCACCAAGGTTTTGTTTCCCCTCACTCCTCGTCATAGTCACCTCTATTCCACCATGTCTCCCAAAGGAAACCGCCCTAAACCCTCTTCCCTGTTTCTCAAGCATACTTGGGTGACTTTGACAGTGCGCAGCGCACACACATGGTGGCGCAGCGCACTCATTGTGCGCGGCGCACTGGGAGCCGTTTCGCAGTTGAAATTTGCCACTGGCGCGGCGCACTGGGCAGTGCGCGTGGCGCACAGAATTACAAGCCCGAAAATGTACCAATTTGCCTAAAACTGTATGAATGCCTATCAAACTTAAGAGGTAGACCAAACTACCTTCACTCTTGGCATAAATCTTGAGAAGAGTACCATGACTTGGAGGCTGTGAAACGAATGCAATTTTTTTTTTGAAAATAAACAAAGGGAGACACAAAGAAAATCAAGAAAATAGGGTTTTGCTACAGTGACCAGTGTTGCCAAAGTATCTTTCTACCACACCCCTATCATCTAATTCCCCTGTAGAATTTTCCCCTAATCGTCACCCTAACATCACTATAATCATATTCCTTTTTCCCCCTGCATTCCTATGGCTCAGAATTCAAACCCTACCCCATCAACCCTATACCCAAAATACTCCTAAATCCCTGATAACTTTCTCCTCTTAATCCCTATCCGTATTTCTTCATTCCCCTCCTGATACTCCCTATTTTATTGTCCCCATTAGTGACAGATTTGCAGGGCATCTATCAGTTCAGTGGGTTAAGAGGGCAGCAAAGAAATTCAGGGTGCAAACAGCAGAAATGGCATCGGGAACTTCATCAGACTATGAGGGGGAAACTCACAGTGACACAGTTTCAGGAGAAAGGGCTCCCTGGAGACCTAGGAGCAGCAGACATGTCAGGGATGAACCAAACACCCTCACTGAGTTGTAGGCATGCCCTCTCGCTATGTCTTGTTTCCAACACTTGGCATGTTTCAAATTTTGTTAGAGGGTGGGAAATGTCAGAATTCATCATGAGTTGGCCCATCTTTTTGCACTTCACCTACATGGAGGACAGTCAATCTTGGCAGGGGTCACTTTCACATTGACACCCGAAACCATATCAGTGGCAACAGGCATACCGAATTTTGGAGAACAGTGGCACAAGAAGATGAAGGTGGAGAGGGAACTTTATGAGCCTTACATTAAGGCCAGTTGTTTGAGTCAGCTCACTAGAGTTTTCCCATTCAGATTTCTGAGAGATGATTATGCTCCGCTCATGAGATTGATCATGAAATACTTCAGTTGTGAGGGGAGGTTTTCTCGCCTTTATGCATATCACATCAGGTTGCTCATGCACTTTACCAGGGTGTGTATGATGAACCTCCCATTTTTCATTTGTGGGAACATAGAAAGGATGAGAAAGTTCATGCAACACAAGACCCCTCGGCAGCAGCTCAACAGCGTATATCACTTTGCTCTTATCCAGATTTTGGTGGACCATCAGCTAGGATTGCAGGGCATTTCTTGGGAGGACTTCATCTCCCGTGACTTCTTCAGCGCCCCACAGGTAGTATCAGAGGCAAAACATGAGACAGGTGGTCCTTCTCATCAGCATGAGTGCCATGAGACCACTGTGGTGCCATTTTCCATCACATATCAGAGAGGCTATCCGAAAGGCACCAGGCCTTTGTTTGCAGCAGCAAAGCGAGTGTTATCTCCACCCAGGGTGGAAGGGGCCTCGCTTCCTACATCGGCAATATAGGTACGGGACAAGGGCAAGAAGCCCAAGCATGAGGAGGGGCCTTCAGGTGTGCCACCAGGTAAACAGGAGACCGGATTCATTCTCATTCGTGATGATGATGATACAGACACACGTCCACAAAATGCACAGCTGAAAGAGATCTTCCAGGAGCAAGAAGCAGAGATTCACTCCTTGACCCTCAAGTTGGAGATGGCCAAATGGAACATCAGGTATTTAGAGCAGAGGAACAAATAGCTGGAAGACCAGCATGTGATCATGGAGCTGCAGAACATCCGTGAGGATCACCTAACTGCCCAGCAGAGGGGGATTGAATTCACTTCATTGGAGCAACAGGTTATGGAGGATCGTGAGTCTGTTCTTGAGAGAGTTAACATGCACCTGGACAACATGTTGAACAAGGCCGATGATGACAACACACTGCTGAGACACATGGCTCGTCATTACAGGGTATGGAACTTGAGTTTGAGAGCCCGAATAAGGAGTTTGAAAGCAAAACTGAGGAAAGCCACAAAAAGGGAAAAAAGGGCAAAAGAGCAAGATAGGCTCAGAATCTTGGCTGAGGCTTCCTTGGCTTAGCAAGGAACCTCATAGAGGACTTCCAGCCCAAATCTCAAAAAATTTGGGCAAATTTTGGTCACAGGGAAATTTTTTGGGCGAAAAACAGGGATTTTCTCCCTGTGCACCACGCACCCTGCGCGGCGCTAAAATTCTAGACCTCAGATCGAGGAATGGCTTACATATTTGGATTCAACATCGAAAAATACATCTACTGGTGTCTGGGCAAGAAATTTTGATAAGTTTTGGGTCTCCTAAAGGTCAAAAAACACCCAAAAATGGCCTCTCTGCCACTTTTTGGACACACAGAAAGTAGTCTTGGGAGAATGAATTTTTGGAGGGGAAAATGAGCTTCAAATTTAGAAATTCTAGTGGGGTTAGAAATTAGACAGGCCAAGCTTTCCAACAAGCCCACTTGGGCACATTTTAGACACCTACAAGTGCCCCAAAACAGGCCCCAAAGTAGCACGACGCATAGAGAAAAGCGCGCGGCGCACAAAGGAAATTTTGCCCAGTTTTCTCCCGTTTCGAGAAATTTCGGGTAGCGACTTCTCCGAGTGGGCCCAATCATCAACTCTTCAGTTTTTTGGCACCAAAGGTGGCTTTTAAAGAGTTTCCTCTCCAGGTGGGCATCTATCCAAGTGGCGAAGAATGAAAAGGGTCACCACACGCCAAATGTCATGCTTGAGAGCGCTGCACCTGTAGCTGATGGTTGGCTCTCCATTTCCATTTCGAAATGATTTGAGTAACTTCCAAACCCCTGGGCATTCCACCTCTTCTCCACACATTCTATATATTGTATACATTTTTATTTGCAAAGGGTTGGCTAGCTTGTAACTTCTGGGAGACTGTGGGAAAGAAACTTTGTTTCTGCATTGTATATTTTTACAGAGAATTAATGAAAGGCCGCGGCTCTATTTCATGAGATTCCTATGGTTGTGAGTGTAGCAAGTGTGTCTCTTATGTTTCATATGTATCTTGTTATGTTCCATATTTCATTTCATATTCATTTCTGGTGAAATTTTTCGAATGAGATTAGGTAGAATTCAATTTTATTGCTCTACCTGTGGGAAAATTTCATGTTAGTGTTCATTCTTCTGTTTGAAAAGGATTCATGTGGTCCATGCCCTTTTCAACCTCTTAATCAATCTCTCCATTCCGCCATATCTTAAAACTAAAATTGCTATGCTTTCCGCCTACCTTGCCTCACGAAATAATCTGTGCCTTTATGTTAAGTTCTTTGTTCATTGAGATCCAGTGGTCCCATAACATCCCAGAAACACAGCCATTCATAAAATCCCTCCTTATGTTCATTTTCACTTACTAGCCTAAGATAAAAATCATATTGTAAGTCATCTCAGATTATTTTGCTTATCCATTCGTTGAGTGTGACTCTGAGAGAGCCCTCTCCTACTCTCGTAGGGCTAGCTACGAGACTGAGCGTGGTTTGTGGTTACCCAAATTTTCGCCTTTTTCAGCCTAAGGCGGATTTAGGTGCTAACATAGTGGCGACCACACTGGGGACAGAAGTTGAAAATCAAATCCCCTTGTTTCATAAGAATTCTAGGCTCCCGGATGATGGGCTTAGGATTGGATAGGCTGAGTAAGTTGGTTGTGTCCCGTAATTCTTCTCAATAGCACGCTGGCTTCAAGACGACATACCAGAGCGAATCTGGACCCGGACCCTCCTCAAATTTACGAAAATCCAAATTTGATCCCAAGACTACTTCGTCAAGAAAGCCCCATAACCCCCGTGTTCAAATCCCCTTCATGTCCCAACATTTTTGAGTATCTTGAGGAGCTTGAGTTTGACGAACGATTTGAGGTATCACTGTTTGAATCTAAATCTAAAAAGGTTGTTGATTACACCATCCCCGATCCACAATTTCTTGTAGACCTTGAGACAGAAAGAGCTAATAGATTGATCGATAGCTATATTGCCACACAGCCCCAAACTCCAAGTGCAAGCCCCTTACAAACTGTGCATACTCCTCCAACGCCTCCAAGGCCAAATCCACCAAGAATGATGGCTGCCCGTTTTGCTCCTCTTGTTCTGCCCCAAGTCCTAGATGACATGCCAAATGATTATCAAAGTAAAATTCTATTTTTTGATGGCACTCCCAATGGTATTACAGCTCAACAACATGTGGACAAAATGACAAACTTCTATGAACTTCATGAGATCGATGCGGAGAACGTGGCAATGAGGCTCTTCGTACAAACATTAACAGATGATGCGAGAAAATGGTTCAGAGGTTTGACAGCTGCAAGTATCACTACCTTGGCTGAGCTACAAAGACAATTTTTGAACAGGTGGGAAGTCAAAAAGAATCCCCTTCAAATTCTGGCCGAGTATGAACAAATCAAGCAGAATACCGGTGAGTCGGTCCAAGACTATTGTGTGAGATTTAATGCAGTCTACAATGATATCCCAGACCATCTAAAGCCACCGGTGGGACTAGCAATGATGAAGTTTCCGGATGGTTTTGATGCTGACATGGCATACCAATTACGAGAGAGAGAACCGGCTACGATGGAAGATATGCAGAAAATTGCAGTCAGTGTTGAGGCTAACCTGCTGTCCAAAAGAGCAAGAGCGAAAGCAGAGAAGAAAACCACAGTGAAAGAAGAATCTTCTTCAATGGATCAGCTGCTCAAAAAGGTGGAGCAGATGCTTGAAAGAGTGAAAATTGACAAGCCTGAGCCACAAGTTAGGAATCCTAACTTTCGTGGCTAGCAGCAGCAGCCACAATATAGGATAAGACAAAGAGATCAGCGAAACCAAGAGCAGGCAGCGCAGCAGCCCATACAGACACCTTTGCAGCAGAATTTTGTGCATGGACCAGAATCAGATGAGGAAGGGAATGTAATAGGTGAAGAGAACCATCTTTTCACTCCAGATGAGCTGCCTACTTACATCACCGAAGAGGAAGAATGTGCAGTAAATTCAGCTACACACCAAGACACCGATTATATCCTAGCTAATGAAACCGTGTTGGAGGAAGAATCGGAAGAATACCAAAGGGGGTATATGAATGCATTGTCCGCACAACAGCAGCGATATTCACTGAGGAATAGAGATGTGCCGGTCAAAACAATTCAGAAAAAGAAGGATGGTGAGACATCAAAGAATGATTCAGCAGTTGCACAAAGGAAAGGGAAGGAGACGGTTGATCCGGAGAGCAGCAAATCAAAGTCAGCAGAACAATCACAGCAGCAAGCTACATCAAAAGAAAAGGAAAAGAAAGAGACTCCAGTCAAAGAGGTAGAAAAGACTCCCACTTTTAGCTTAGAGAATGAGATCTCTAAGTTAAAAATATCCATCCCTTTGACTGAAATCATGAAAAACAGCAGCTATAGAGGACAGATTTCCAAAATGTTGAACTTGGACCCAACGTCCGATATGGTAAATGTGGAGGATGATCAGCCTGAAATGATTTTTGGGCCAGCAACGAATGGTGAGTCTCCCGAGAGCGAGGTGCCACCCTTCTACATCAGTTTACGATTACATGACTTTGTGCTACACAACGCCATGTTCGATTCGGGAGCATCTCACAATCTCATGCCCAAGTCTATCATGGATAAGCTTGGTCTGGACATCACCCGGTAATATCACGATCTTTATTCATTCGATTCTAGCAGGGTAAGGTGCATAGGGCTTATCAAAGACTTAGTTGTGAGTTTGGATCAGCTTCCTATGAAAAATGTGTTGATGGACGTAGTGGTAGCAGACATTCCTCCAAGGTTTGGCATGCTTCTTTCCAGGTCTTGGGTGGCGAAATTGAAGGGGACACTACAACTGGATTTCTCCTATGCGACAATCCCGGTGTTTGGACAGATGAGGAAACTATATCGGGAACAAAAGATGAAGTACATGATCACAAGCAAGGAGAAACCGATCAATCATCCTGTAAACTATGTACATACAGATTTAGAGTCTTTTGTTTTGTTTTCAGATAGTTTAAATGAAATAGATAGTCAGATAGTAGAAGCAGATGACATTCCAGAGATAACAGAAAATTTTAGAGAGATTTTGAAAAAAGAAAGACAAGAAAAGCAACAAAAGATTGGGCAATCAGTTGAGGACAATGGACAGCAAACAAACAATGGGCAGCAAAAGGATTTTCAGCACTTGCAAGAAGAAGAAGAAGGCTTATGGACCATGGATTTTGATGGAGCAGTCGGGAATGATGGAGCTGGTATTGGCATTTGGGTACGCAGTCCTTTCTCCGCCCCAAACAAAGTACCTAGCAGCGTGAGAGTTTGCTCCTACAAGCTAGCCTTCGAATGTTCCAATAATGAGGCTGAATATGAAGCTCTGATTGCTGGCCTGAAAATTCTTAGAAAGCTGAATGCAAAGAGGATTTCAATATATGGCGACTCCGAGTTAGTAATAAAACAGGTCAGAGGTGAATATCAAGCAAAACATCCTAGGATGCGGGCCTATCGAAATGCAGTTTTGGACATATTGAAGCTATTTTCTGAATACACCTTGACATGTGTGCCAAGAATCCAAAATAGTATCGTTGATGCTCTTGCCAAGGCAGCAAGCAACTTGAAGATCCCCATGAACTCCAACAACAAATTTGAAATCCATGTCAAGTATCGTCCAACCATTCCTGACAATCAGCGACATTGGCAAGTGTTCCAAGATGATGAAGAGATTAAGGATTTTCTGCTCAACCAAGGCAAGTTCAAAGAAACCTTAATCGATGTGGAAAACGATGAAAGCAAAGGGAATGGTACAGAAGAAGTGCAGATCAATCAAATGGACGTATTACAGCTAAAGAATAACATCATTCCTAAAGGCTTGATACCCCTTGAGGAACTTTTCGATCAGGATGATGTTGCCCGCAAGCCAACTTTGCAGCCCACGGAGAAAGGTGTAGAAGAAGTTAACATTGGTACAACTGCAAATCCAAAATTGGTGAAATTTTCCAAAGCATTACCGCCAAAAATCAAGGACAAATATATCAGTTTGATGGCTTCATTTGCAGATGTATTTGCTTGGGATTATTCTGATTTGAAGACCTATGATACAAATATCATTCAGCACACCATACCTATCAAGCCCAATCAAAAACCATTTAGACAAAAGCTGAGAAGGATCAATCCAAAGTTGTTGCCATCCATTGAAAAAGAGGTAAATAGGTTGTACAAGTCAGGTATCATTGTGCCCATCAGATTTTCAGATTGGATTTCTAATTTGGTACCCGTAAGAAAGAAGACCGGTGAGATCCGCCTATGCATCGATTTCAGAAATCTAAACAAGGTCTCATTGAAGGACAACTATCCGCTGCCCAAGATGGACCATGTACTTCAGCGAGTAGTGGGGGCATCTCGTATGTCACTACTGGATGGTTATTCCGGATATAATCAAGTTGCTGTCCATGAAGATGACAGAGACAAAACAGCGTTCACCACTCCATGGGGAACATTTCACTATGCCAAAATGCCATTCGGTTTGAAAAATGCAGGTGCCACATTTCAGCGTGCAATGGACTTGGCGTTTGCAAATGAGAAGGATGTGTTTTTGGTGGTGTACTTGGATGACTTGACAGTGTTTTCAAAATCAGATGAAGAGCACATGCATCACCTTAAAATTGTCTTTCAAAAATGCAGGAAATATGGTTTATCGTTGAATCCAAAGAAGAGCTTGTTCGCCATGGAGGAAGGAAAATTACTTGGGCATATCATTTCGAAAGATGGCATCCGCATAGATCCAGCACGTGTCCAAGCAATTCAGCAAATCGATCTGCCTAGGAACAAAAAGGAGATTCAGTCATTCAATGGTAAGATGAATTTTCTGCGTCACTTTGTACCTAATCTTGTGAAACACTTGAAAGAAATGACCAACATGCTTAAGAAGGACAGCCAGGTGAAATGGACGGATGAGGCTTTAAAATCTTTCAACATGGTCAAATTGGCCCTTTCTTCAGCTCCAGTTCTAGTCAGCCCGGATTACACTCAAGATTTCATCTTGTTTTCATTCGCTTCTGAACACACTATGGCAGCAGTATTATTGCAGAAAAGGGATGATCATGAAAGACCCATTGCATTCTTTAGCAGAGCTATAAGGGATGCAGCGTTGAAGTACAACATCATCGAGAAGCAAGCTCTAGCATTGGTGAAAGCATTAAAGGATTTCCGGGTATACATTCTACACTCTCACATTCTGGCCTATGTTCCTAATACTGCTGTAAAAGATGTTTTGGTGCAGACTGATCCGGAAGGGAGAAGAGGCAAATGGATCACAGCCTTGCTAGAATACGATGTGGAGATAAAGCCTACAAAGCTGGTCAAAGGACAGGGGTTGGCGAAACTAATGGCTGAATCAAACTTGCATGCATTAGACATAAATCTGATCGCTGCCATGTCCGATGAGAATGAGGAAGGAACTTCAGTTCAGGTATCCAAAATGTTTGCTTTGTCCCCATGGTATTCTGATATAATATATGTGCTGAAAAATCTATCACCACCACCCGGCATGGCTAGAAACAAAGCGAGAACACTTAAATTGAAAGCTGCCAAGTTTTGTATTTTGAATTCTGCATTGTATTGGAAAGATCCCGGTGGAATTTTGTTAAACTGTCTGGTGGAAGAGGAGGCAAAGAAAGCTATGGAAGATTTCCACGGAGGAGAGTGTGGTGGTCATCTTTTTTGGAAATCAACAGCTAACAAAATTTTGAGAGCAGGGTACTACTGGCCTACTTTGTTTGCTGATGTGCATAAGATGGTAAAGCGTTGTCATAAGTGTCAAATTTTCGAAGGAAAATAGAAATTACAGCCTTTGCCACTCAAGCCTATCGAAGTGAGCGCTCCTTTTCAGCAGTGGGGGTTGGATTTCATTGGGGAAATTCATCCCGCATCTTCCAGACAGCATAGATGGATCCTTACAGCCATGGACTACTTCACAAAATGGATTGAGGCAGCACCTACCAGACAAGCGACGAACACGGTAATCATCTCATTTCTTGAAAATAACATCTTGTCTCGCTTTGGTTGTCCAAACAAAATAATCACCGATAACGCAGCAGCTTTCAAATCGAAAAGGATGGTAGAATTTTGTCACAAATACCACATCATTTTGGGTCATTCAACTGCCTATCATCCGCAAGGCAATGGACTGGCTGAATCTTCGAATAAATCTTTGGTCAACATCATCAAGAAGCTGCTGGAAATTAATAAGAAGAGCTGGAACAAGAGGCTGGTTCATGCACTTTGGGCAGATCAAATCAGTCAGAAAAAGTCTATTGGTATGTCACCATTTGAGCTGGTTTATGGAGTAGACACAGTATTCCCAGCCACCCTTGCTGCCCTGGTGGTCAGACTTCTTCAGGAGGCAGGCAGTGAGGAAGATCCCGTGCAGAGAAGGCTGAATCAAATGATCTAATTGCAGCAAACAAGAGAAGAAGTTTTCCAAAACACATCCAAGTTGCAAGAGAAGATAAAGCAAATTTATGACCGAAAAGCTAAAGCGGATAAGTTTCAATTGGATGATGTGGTGCTAAAGTGGGATGCAAGAAATGAAGAGAAAGGCAAGCACGGAAAGTTCGAGAATCTGTGGAAGGGTCTTTTCAAAATTGCAGCATATAGTGGTCAAAATGCCTTTCTTCTTAAGGAAATGAACTGGGAAGACTGTCCTGGAGGGCCGATCAATGGTCGACTGCTCAAGTGGTATCATTGTTGATCTATTAACGCTGCTTCCACTGTCATTGTAAATACCATTTTTTTTTCAGTTTGGTTTCAGAATGTACAGTCAGTTTTTGAGTTATTCCAATTGTCAAGTTTGAGTCAATTTCGTGTTTACTCCAGTTTTGTAAATAAGTCAAAGTCTTGTGCTGTTTATCAAAATGATGACTCCATAGCCCAATGGACCAAGAGGCACTGTCTAGCTCCTCCAGATATCTGTTGTTCTTGGCACCTCCAAGGAGCTACCATCCCCCAATGGAGCCAATGTTAGAGTCGGTCTGGTCAGCCCTTCGTCAGAGATCAAAGCTCTTTGTGCATTTCAATTCTAAGTGTCCCGCTTCATCCACTTAGCGGAATTTCACTAGGGACATGTCATGATCTGATGGAGAAAGTCATGCTACTCATTTCCCCTCATGTTGGGCCTCTGTTGGTTCAGTTCTTGGTCCAAAATCAATCAAATTCATAATAGTCAAGGTCTGGTCATGTTTCAGGACAGAGTCATTTTTATGGCTTGAGTCTAGAAATTCATCAGTTTGGTCTTTGAAAAACATGTCCAGAAACAAGCCATGCAGGCCAGAGGGAGACCTTATACATCTACAGTGCGGAAAGCTTCATCATCACCGCAAGAGACATCGACTCTTCTTCAAAACTCTGTTTTGAAGAAAAGTCAAACAGTGCCATTTATAACAAAATTTTCCAAAAAAGTCACCAGTTGATTTTTCAGATGCAGTCATGGATTTTGAAGCCAGAGGCCCAGTCACATAGTCCTCGCAAAGAAATGCCGAAAATTTCATCAAGAGAGCCAAAAATTTTGAAGAAAAATGAAAAGCAGAGTTTTTAAAGTCAATTAAAAAAAAGTGCAAAACAAAAACATTATAAAGTGGGTTTTCATAGAAGGAAAAATCAAACCAGTTTCTCTCAAAGCCTATAAATACATATTCTAGCGCAAAGCAAAGCCATTGTGTCATTGAAGACTTGGAAAGACAGTGCAAAAGGTGGGAGAGTGAGAATGGTGAGCGTTTGAGTGAGTTGGGAGGTGATTTGGTAAGCGCGGCGCATACACCAGGTCGCGCGGCGCACACACAGCGCGCGGCGCACTGGCAGCCGGCCTACAGTGGAAAATTTGCAAGGGCGCAACACATATAAGGCGCACGGCGCACACAGTCCAGCGGCCCAAAAAACGGTGCCAAACACTTCAACAATTGGGAAAAGCTATCAAATCACGAGGTAGGCTTTATAACCCCTCTCCTCCATCAATTTGGTCAATGTTTAGCTGTTTCTAAGACGTCAAATGAGATCCAAAACATATTGTCCATCCATGCCAATCATCCTCAAAGCAAAAATGATAATGGGGGTTTGTAAGTTTGAAGAATCCACCAAGGTTTTGTTTCCCCTCCCCCTTGTCCCCTCACTCCTCGTCATAGTCACCTCTATTCCACCTTGTCTCCCAAAGGAAACTGCCCTAAACCCTCTTCCCTGTTTCTCAAGCAAACTTGGGTGACTTTGACAGTGCGCGGCGCACACACATGGTGGTGCGGCGCACTCATTGTACGTGGCACACTGGAAGTCGTTTCGCAGTTGAAATTTGCCACTGGCGCGGCGCACTGGGCAGTGCGCACGGCACACAAACTTACAAGCCCGAAAATGCACCAATTTGCCTAAAACTGTATGAATGCCTATTAAACATAAGAGATAGACCAAAATACCTTCACTCTTGGCATAAATCTTGAGAAGAGTACCATGACTTGGAGGCTGTGAAACGAATGCAAATTTTTTTTTTTGAAAATAAACAAAGGGAGACACAAAGAAAATCAAGAAAATAGGGTTTTGCTACAGTGACCAGTGTTGCCAAAGTATCTTTCTACCACACCCCTATCATCTAATTCCCCTGTAGCATTTTCCCCTAATCGTCACCCTAACATCACTATAATCATATTCCTTTTTCCCCCTGCATTCCTATGGCTCAGAATTCAAACCCTACCCCATCAACCCTATACCCAAAATACTCCTAAATCCCTGATAACTTTCTCCTCTTAATCCCTATCCCTATTTCATCATTCCCCTCCTGATACTCCCTATTTTATTGTCCCCTTGGTGACAGATTTGCAGGGCATCTATCAGTTCAGTGGGTTCAGAGGGCAACGAAGAAATTCAGGGTGCAAACAGCAGAAATGGCATCGGGAACTTCATCAGACTATGAGGGGGAAACTCACAGTGACACAGCTTCAGGAGAACAGGCTCCCCAGAGACCTAGGAGCGGCAGACATGTCAGGGATGAACCAAACACCCTCACTGAGTTGTAGGCATGCCCTCTCGCTATGTCTTGTTTCCAACACTTGGCATGTTTCGAATTTTGTCAGAGGGTGGCAAATGTCAGAATTCATCATGAGTTGGCCCATCTTTTTGCACTTCACCTACATGGAGGACAGTCAATCTTGGCAGGGGTCACTTTCACATTGACACCCGAAACCATATCAGTGGCAACAGGCATACCGAATGTTGGAGAACGGTGGCACAAGAAGATGAAGGTGGAGAGGGAACTTTATGAGCCTTACATTAAGGCCAGTTGTTTGAGTCAGCTCACGAGAGTTTTCCCATTCAGATTTCTGAGAGATGATTATGCTCCACTCATGAGATTGATCATGAAATACTTCAGTTGTGAGGGGAGGTTTTCTCGCCTTTATGCATATCACATCAGGTTGCTCATGCACTTTACCAGGGTGCGTATGATGAACCTCCCATTTTTCATTTGCGGGAACATAGAAAGGATGAGAAAGTTCATGCAGCACAAGACCCCTCGGCAGCAGCTCAACAGCGTATATCACTTTGCTCTTATCCAGATTTTGGTGGACCATCAACTGGGATTGCAGGGCATTGCTTGGGAGGACTTCATCTCCCGTGACTTCTTCAGTGCCCCACAGGTAGTATCAGAGGCAAAACATGAGACAGGTGGTCCTTCTCATCAGCATGAGCGCCATGAGACCACTGTGGTGCCATTTTCCATCACATATCAGAGAGGCTATCCGAAAGGCACCAGGCCTTTGTTTGCAGCAGCAAAGCGAGTGTTATCTCCACCCGGGGTGGAAGGGGCCTCGCTTCCTACATCGGCAATACACGTACGGGACAAGGGAAAGAATCCCAAGCATGAGGAGGGGCCTTCAGGTGTGCCACCAAGTAAACAAGAGACCAGATTCATTCTCATTTGTGATGATGATGATACAGACACACGTACACAAAATGCACAACTGAAAGAGATCTTCCAGGAGCAAGAAGCAAAGATTCACTCCTTGACCCTCAAGTTGGAGATGGCCAAATGGAACATCAGGCATTTAGACCAGAGGAACAAACAGCTGGAAGACCAGCATGTGATCATGGAGCTGCAGAACATCCGTACAGAACTTGAGTTTGAGAGTCCAAATAAGGAGTTTGAAAGCAAAACTGAGGAAAGCCACAAAAAGGGAAAAAAGGGAAAAAGAGAAAGATAGGCTCAGAATCTTGGCTGAGGCTTCCTTGGCTCAGCAAGGCACCTCATAGAGGACTTCCAGCCCAAATCTCAAAAAATTTGGGCAAATTTTGGTCACAGGGAAATTTTTTGGGCGAAAAATAGGGATTTTCTCCCTGTGCGCCGCACACCCTGCGCGGCGCTAAAATTCTAGACCTCAGATCAAGGAACGGCTTACATATTTGGATTCAACATCGAAAAATACATCTACTGGTGTCCGGGCAAGAAATTTTGATAAGTTTTGGGTCTCCTAAAGGTCAAAAAACACCCAAAAATGGCCTCTCTGCCACTTTTTGGACACACAGAAAGCAGTCTTGGGAGAATGAAGTTTTGGAGGGGCAAATGAGCTTCAAATTCAGAAATTCTAGTGGGGTTAGAAAGTAGACAGGCCAAGCTTTCCAACAAGCCCACTTGGGTACATTTTAGACACCTGCAAGTGCCCCAAAACAAGCCCTAAAGTAGCGCGACGCACAGAGAAAAGCACGCGACGCACAGAGAAAAGCGCGTGGCGCACAGAGGAAATTTTTCCCAGTTTGCTCCCGTTTCACGAAATTTCGGGTCGCGACTTCTCCAAGTGGGCCCGGTCATCCACTCTTCATTTTTTTGGCACCAAAGGTGGCTTTTAAAGAGTTTCCTCTCCAGGTGGGCATCTATCCAAGTGGCGAAGAATGCAAAGGGTCACCACACGCCAAATGTCATGCTTGAGAGCGCTGCACTTGTAGATGATGGTTGGCTCTCCATTTCCATTTTGAAATGATTTGAGAAACTTCCCAACCCCTGGGCCTTCCACCTCTTCTCCACACATTCTATATATTGTATACATTTTTATTTGCAAAGGGTTGGCTGGCTTGTAACTTCTGGAGACTGTGGGAAAGAAACTTTGTTTCTACATTGTATATTTTTACAAAGAATTAATGAAAGGCAGCGGCTCTGTTTCATGAGATTCCTGTGGTTGTGAGTGTAGCAAGTGTGTCTCTTATGTTTCATATGTATCTTGTTATGTTCCATATTTCATTTCATATTCATTTCTAGTGAAATTTTTCGAATGAGATTAGGTAGAATTCAATTTTATTGCTCTACCTGTGGGAAAATTTCATGTTAGTGTTCATTTTTCTGTTTGAAAAGGATTCATGTGGTCCATGCCCTTTTCAACCTCTTAATCAATCTCTCCATTCCGCCATATCTTAAAACTAAAATTGTTATGCTTTCCGCCTACCTTGCCTCATGAAATAATCTGTGCCTTTATGTTAAGTTCTCTGTTCATTGAGATCCAGTGGTCCCATAACATCCCAGAAACACAGCCATTCATAAAATCCCCCCTTGTGTTCATTTTCACTTACTAGCCTAAGATAAAAATCGTATTTTAAGTCATCTCAGATTATTTTGCTTATCCATTCGCTGAGTGTGACTCGGAGAGAGCCCTCTCCTGCTCTCATAGGGCTGGCTACAAGACTGAGCGTGGTTTTTGGTTACCCTAATTTTCGCCTTTTTCAGCCTAAGGCGGATTTAGGTGCTAACAAATTATATGAGCTTAAGATGGGTTCCATGACATATGAGGAATATACGACCAAGTTTCTAGATTTGCTGAGGTATGTCCCCTATCTTAAGGATGAGAAAACAAAGTTCCAAAGGTTAATCAGTGGATTTCCTTTAGAATTCAAAGATCAGATTAAGTATGATGAGAATCGGTCATTGGAGGAATTCATCGAGAAGCTAAAGCATTGTTAGGCATAGTCAAATTTCAAGTTTGAGTTTAAGCGAGACTCGAAGGGTTATGAGAAGACTAAAGGAAAATGACCTAAGAAGCAAGGAAGATCTCAGGATGCAGGTGATAAGGAGAATGTGGGACCTCATAAGAAGTTCAATGCAGTTGAGAGAGGACATGGGTATCAACCTGAGGAGCAGAAAAATAAAGGCGATGGTAGGAAACCTTTATGGTGTTGGAATTGTGGTGGAGAGCATCGCAGGAGGGATTTTCCATCATATCAAGGTGGTAGGCCTCAAATTTACAATGCTCAGGAGGCACAAAAAGTTGGAGATGTAAGCCAGAGCATTCCCCATATCTATACAACAGTGGATAATAGGCAAGTAGATCATCAGGAATCTATTATCGAGATGGAAGGTAAGCTTTATGATCAATTTGTTTCTATTTTGATTTATCCTAGATTGAATTATAGCTATATTAGTCCTAACCTTGTGGATCAGTGCCAGTTGAATAAAGAAGTGCATGTAGACTCTTGGTTGGTGCAATTGGCTATAGAAACCAGGAGAAGAGTTCATTATTGGGTGAGACCTTATGCATTTAAGCTTAATGGCATGCCTGCATCAATACAACTAAATGTGCTTCCTTTGGGTTCATATAACATGATTTTGGGCATGGAATAGTTGTTCATTCATAGGACTAAGGTAGAATGTTATGACAAGGCCATTGAGTTCTTGTATGATGATGGATAAAGGAGAATCTTGCATGGAAAGAAGAATCCTACATCAGTGAGAATGGTTATACCTATGCAAGGAAAGCACAATCGCATGAAGGGATGTGTATTGTTTACGATTCATATTTCCAATGACAAAGGGAAAGAGGGTGAGGATGATGAAGTCCTAAGGAGGTATCCAGTATTGCAGCAACTTCAGGATGTGTTTCTCGCAGAGATTCCAAAGTTTCCTCCTCATAGAGAGGTGGACTTTTCTATTGAATTGATGTCGGGAGTAGCACCAACATCTAAGGCACCATATAGGATGAGTACTCTGAAATTGGTGGAACTAAAGTTGAAGCTTAAGGAGATGCTTGATAAGGGATACATAAGACCAAGTGTGCCTCCTTGGGTGCACCAATGTTTTTTATAAAGAATAAGGATGGTACTATCAAAATGTGCATTGATTATAGGCAGCTAAATAAGGTGGCTATCAAGAACAAGTATCCATTGTTGCGGATTGATGACTTATTTGATCAACTAAAGGGAGCTGCAAAGTTTTCAAAGATTGATATAAGATCAGGATATCATTAGGTGCACATCAAAGAATAAGACATGCATAACAATGCATTTCGTACAAGGTATGGACACTCTGAGTTTGTGGTGATTCCTTTGGGTCTTTCCAATGCTCCATCCACCTTCACGTGTTTGATGAATAGTGTGTTGCACCCTTACCTGGATAAGTTTGTGATAGACTTTGTTGATGACATATTGGTATATTCAAAGAATGAGGAGTATGCAGGGCACCTGACAACGATGTTGATATTGTTGAGAGAGAATTAGTTATATGTCAAGCTCAACAAGTGCAGCCTCTTCCAGACTCAGATTCATTACTTGGAACATGTTTTTTCCAAGGAAGGGATAGCATAGGACCCGAAAAATATTAAAGTTATCATGGAGTGGCCAACTCCGAGGAATGTGGATGAGTTAAAATCATTCGTTGGAAGTAGCAGGTTATTACAGGAGGTTCATCAGGAACTTCTCTAATTGTTTAAAATGAACAAGAAAATCTAATTTTGACTTTGCCTTGGTCAAACTAGATTAAAATACAAATTTCTATTTCAACATAATACTTGGAGGTAGTTTACTAAGGTGACATGGCACTTTTCACTCAATTAATTCGATTTGGGGAAGCGTAAGTTTAGTTTAGTATGTTTGGTTGCCAGTTTGTATCTATTTCAGTTAATTTGAGTTATTGCCAGTTTAACTAGTTCTAATTGTGAGAAGAACTAGTGGAGGTCAAGTTGTGGAAGTAGAAATTCAACCACACTCAGTGATCAACCAATTAAATGATCAATCAGCGAAAAATAATTTTTGCATGCAGAGAATTCGAGTTACCCAGTTAAGATGTAAATTCCAAGGTAATGTATTATCAGTTGTAGCATATTCTAATGTGTACAGGTGGTGCATGAATTCAGAGGAAGACCTAAGGCAATTTCACAATTCCAAAGTATGAAATTCCTAAAAAAACAGGGCCAATTTCCAAAGGGAACAACACAAGAAAATAGGAGCTTGGAGGGCTTGAAAATTTGCTAAGTGTTGGCCAGAGTCAGTGAGTTAGGCAGAGGGATAGACTATACACTTGCAGGGTGTGCTCAGTCTTGAGAAAGCATATGTATTTCTTCTCTATTCTCTAATAAATGAAATATAGATAGTAAGGGTTTTTGAGCAAGTTCTTTCCCCTAGATAAATCTTGGTGCATGTATGATGTTTCCTCTTGCATGTCTATGATTATTATTTTAGATGGTGAATTAACTTCCGCAAATCAATAGAGTAGCTTCAAATCTTGTGATTTAGCAAATTTCATGAGCAGTATTGAATCTACACATTAATTTCTACATGGTATCATAGTTGGAGTCCCTGTAGAGCAGAGATTTAGAAGTTGTCATTGCAAGAGGTTCAAATTTGCAGATTAGGGTTGCATATTTTCTTTAGGACTAGAAGATAGCTTTCAATAGACTAAGGCTCGAGCATGCCCTTGAGGGAAGCTAGAACTATGTTCCATGGAAGGACAACATGGAGACAGGACTGGAGGATAATGGGTTGAAGGAATTCATTGATAATGATATTCTGAAACCGGAAACCACTGATGCTAAGGATCTAAAAGAATGGAAGAAGTGTGTTTCCAAGGTGAGGAGGATCATATTGGAGGGAGTACGAGACCATATTGTCTCAAATATCCATGGGAAAGAGACTCTATGTGCAATTTGGAAGCATTGAAAGATTTGTTCTAGAATAGTAGTGACCACAGGAAATTGGCACTCAAGGACAAACTTTGAAATATCAAGATGCAAAGGAATGAGACCATTCCATAGTACTTGAGCAGGTTCACACAATGTCGTGATGAACTTGGTAAATTTGGTGTTATTGTAACAGAGGATGATTTGTTGAGCCTAGCCCTTCTAGGCCTTCCCAAGAACTGACACAACTACCAAGATTCGGTGAATGGGAGGGAGAAACTACCAAATTGGGAACGCTTGTGGTCTGATTTGGTATAAGAGGAAATCAAGTGGAATATCAGAGACAAGACTTCATCCAAGGGTGAGGATGAGGAGAATTGTGCCTTGGCTGGAAAGGGAAGAAATCCCAATCCAAGTAGAATCTAGTCAAGGGGGAAAGAAGAAAGACTTTTCCATAATCAAGTCCTTTCACTGTCATGAATTCAGGAACTATACCATGAAGTTTCACATAAGAAGGCAAGCAAGAAAACCACAGGAGGAGCACTGGGTGAAGCCTTGGGTCCACAATTCGATCTTTATTTTACTCTCATTGCATGCATGGCTAGCACAGTAATGGAAAGCGTGTGGTACCTCGACAGCGGTGCCTTGTTCCATATGATGGGGAATAGAGATTTTTTTCAGTGATTTGGAGGAGATGATGGAAGGTACAAAAAAATTTGGATTGGTACAATCACCTTTCAAAGTGAGTCGAGCTCCCCTCTCAAGCTCAAGGATGTGATGTTTGTTTTGGGTCTAAAGAAGAATCTTGTCTCTGTTGCGGTTTTGGAAGACCGTGGCTATGATGTGATTTTCAACAAAGGAAATGCATTCTTGAGACACATAGCCATAGGATAGAAGAAGAAAATCGAGGTTTGTGTGAAGAACATCTACAAGCTAGATGTGGAAGATTATATTGCACTAAGCACAAGGCGGAGAAGGTGCAGAGCTACAATGTCAGCGAACTTTGGCATAAAATACTTGGTCATTTTCATCATGGTGCTTTGAATATCATGCACAGGACTCCCCAAAGAAGCACTAGAGAAACAAGACACATGCAAAGGGTGTACCTTGGGTAAGTACACAAAATCCACTTCCCATGATTGGAATAGCAGAGCACATGCACTCCTTGAAAGCATCCACTCTAACGTTTGTAGACCTTTATCGACAGCCTCCACTTCCAGGCACAAGCATTTTGTCATCTTTATTGATGACTACTCACGGGAGTGTTGGATATTCTTCAAGCAGAAGAAGGATGAGACTTTCTTCAAGTTCTTAGATTCAAGGCACTAGTGGAGAAAGAAACGAGCAAGAAGAGGCTCTCAGGAGCAATAATGGAGGTGAGTATGTTTTGAATGAGTTTAAATTTTTTTGTGCAAAGGAAGGCATTCGATGAGAGTTTAACACATCCCACAACCCACAGTAGAATGGGGTGGTTGAGAGGAAGAACCAAAGCATCGTGGGAGCAACATGACCGATGTTGCATGACCAAATCCTACCTCTACACTTGTGGGCTGAAGCATGCAACACAATAGTCTATTTGCAAAACATGAGTCCTCATCGGAGTCTTCGCATGATCACATAGGAGGAGTCTTTCTCGGGGAGGAATTCGGATGTGTCGTACTTCAGGATATTTGGAGCCTCTGTCTATTTCCATGTCTCCAAAGAATCATGGAAGAATCTAGAGCTGACAACAAAGTAGGGCGCATTTGTGGGTTACACAAAAACTCCCCACAACTAATGCGTGTATTTTCCATCCCTCAAAATAACGGTTGTGCGACAAGATGTCAAATTTGATGAAGACAAATCCATGCAGTGCTCTCTTGAGAGGGAGCTTCATATCCCACCAAAGGAGGAGCTTTTAGATCCAAAGGAGGAGCCTCAAGATGTTGTGGAGAAACCACAAGTTGAGGAGCAAAGAGTGGAGACAACCACTCAAGTAGAATCATCCAGAGAAGGTAGGAAGAGAACTAGAGAAGCTAAGAGACTTATGCAGGATGCAAGGGAGAATGTGGGTGCTCCTTCAAATCAGCGTAGGCAGAGAAGGTCACCAAATTGGTACACTAGCTACATGGCTCTTATGACTAAGCTAGTAGAGACTGAGCCATCCTCTTTCAAGGAAGAAGTAGAGAAACCAATATGGGTTGATGCAATGGTGGAGGAGTACAAATCCATTGTGAAGAAAAGTGTTTGGGAAGTGGTCCCAAGACCAGCAGACAAATCAGTTGTGGGTTTGAGATGGATCTTCAAGGTGAAGCAGGCAACAAATGGAAGCATAGAAAAGTACAAGGCCAGATTTTTCGCCAAGGGGTACTCTCAGGTGGAGGGGATTGACTATGAGGACACTTTTTCTCTTGTAGCAAGGTACTCATCCATTTGATCGATCCTTGCTTTGGATGCATAGATGGCGTGGAAGATCCACTAGATGAATGTGAAAACAACATTCCTCAATGGAGTTATGTAGGAGCAGGTGTATATTGAGCAACCAAAAGGCTTTAAGACTTTTGATTGAAAGTCTCATGTGTGCAAACTCAAGTGAGCATTGTATGGTCTTAAGAAATCATCTCGTTCTTGGTACACCAGGATCGATAACTATCTTGCAAGGAGGAATTTGCAAGAGAGTTCGAGATTAAGGACATGGGTCTCATGCACTACTTCCTTGGATTGGAAGTATGGCAAGGTGATGGGGAATTGTTTGTCTCTCAGGGAAAGTATGCCAACGAGATACTTCATAGGTTCTGCATGGACAGGTGCAAACCCATGGAGACTCCTCTAGTGACCAACTGGAGGAAAGAGGATGCCACTTCAGGTGAGGAAGTGGATGCGACTATTTACTAACAATTGGTGGGTTCACTCATGTATCTTGTGAACACACAACCAGACATGTGTTATGTAGTCAAGCAGTTGAGTCAAGCTATGTTTAGGCCAACCAAACTATTTTGGAGGGCAGCAAAGCATGTTCTACGGTACCTCAGAGGCACTACCCAGTTTGGACTTTGGTACAGATAGATATAGGGAGTGAAGTTGTGTGGCTTCATCGATGCAAATTGGGCGAGAAGTCCATCAGACTGAAAGAGTACATCAAGTGGAATTTTCAGTGTTGGGTCCACAACGGTTTCTTGGTACAATAGGAAGCAGAGATTAGTGGCACTCATCTAACAAGAAGAAGAATACATGGATGCAATTCAAGCAACATGTGAGGCAGTCTGGATGAGAAATATACTAGTTGGCTTGTTTGGTTAGATGATGGATCCTATTGTGATTTTAAACACCCTCCTCCCACATCTACCAAAGTAACCAGCCAATCGGGGTAAACATGTGACGATAAGTTACTATGATATGATTTGACTCCCTATGTTTCAGTTAAAGAAGTGGAACCGAGAGAACACATCACACAGATATCAACAACAAAATTCCCAGGAGACATCCCAACCACTTAGTTACCAGCCCCTGAGTCCCACTAAAGTTTTAGTTCATCAAACCCCTAGACGCTCCCTTAATATGGACCAACGTGCGTCCAGGAAGCTCTAGATGCTCCCACAACAAGGGAAAGCGAGTGTCCAGGGACTTTTTTGCCCAGTGTTATGCCTGCAACTTTGAGATTTGTGCCACTTTTTTAGGCGAGGTCACTGCCCAGAACTCAATGACACCTTCAGAGATCAATTTACACAACAGAACAATGATACATTTGTTAAAACATTAACAAGGACTAGACTGGACCCCTACTAGCCATGACAAGCATTTTGTCAAACATGTGACAAACATGAAAGCTACAGGTCTTAACAGCAGAACTAAGCATAAGGGTCTCATACTTATCTGAGAATCGCTAGGAAGCATTGATGCCTCAAAACATTAGCTACAATTTCATCTATTAGGCCATAAATACATTGTATATTCATTTACAAGTAAAAACATGATGAGAGCCATACATAGCCACTCTCATAATACATGTTCATAACCAGCATAATAACAACAGAAATACCAAGGAAACAACAACCATATCGTCCACATATAAACTAGTATAATACACATGAAGTAAAAAGGAAAAATAACTTCATATTAATGATGCAAAGGCCAAACAAGTGTGGGACTTCCACGAACCATCTTCCCGTAAACATCGTTGAGCCAAATCTCTCTTCAACCAGTCATCCTTGTTCCATATTCCAAGCATGAATGTGGGATCTCATGGAACAATCCAACAAAACCGAACTAGGGTTTCTAGAGGCCAAACCTCCTCAACCCATCAAATAGTGATTCCACCTTACGGTCGGACATCACAAACCATCGCCATATTAGTCTCTACCCAAGCCTTCCAAGGCTCCAGAGTGTTTGTTCCAACCAAGGCTTCCAGGACTAGTAATTCAACCCACAGTTGTCATCAGGCTTCTAGAGCGTTTGTCTAACCAGGGCTTCGAAGACTAGTAACTCAACCCACAAAGGGCTTCTAGAGCATTTGACCAACCAAGGTTTCCAGGACTAGTAACTCAACCCAAATTGTTACAAGGCTTCCAGAGAATTTGTCCAACCAAGGCTTCTAGGAACTAGTAACTCAACCCAAGCTAAAGGAAACATGAGAACCAACCAGAAAAATAAAGAAATGAACCCACAACACCATGGCTATCCAGGAAATGGCAAGGCTAGGCAAATCCACTGTCAATCTAGGCAATCCTCCATGCCAATGATAGATCATGACCAATAAACCACATGCATATACCATGCATGCCAAAACTAGTGAAGAAAACATACATGCAACCTAGTATTTGCAAGAAAAACCCACTGTAGTTGTTGATCTCGATGTCCTCTTGCACTTTCTTGCTCTTCCTTTGCCTTCTTGCTCCAAAACTCCAAGTATGCCACACTCTCCAAGAGTGCTCCAAGAAAACTCTAAGTGTCCAAGAGTATGAGAGAGAGAGAATAGAGAGAGAACTCCAAAACTAAACTAAAAAAAGTCTGTGAACTGATCCTTAGAAGCCTTTTTATTAATGAGGCCTCTATTTTCTTCATTTTCCATTATTTTCCTTCATTTTCCTCCTCACATGCAACCTATGACCTTTCACCTCCCTTTTCTCCTAATTTCCATTATTTTCATAAATAAATGTGTCAAAATTCCACTTTTCCTTTCCAAATCCTTTGCCATTGCCTTTGCCAATTTCCTTAGCCATTAATTAACCACAAGTGATCCCCATCCCTATGCTTTCGCCCAACATTCAACTTGGAATAAGTGTCCCATCAAATTATTTGCCTTTATTAACTTTTATTACATGGAATTTTCAACAGGGTTGTTACAGAACCCTCCCCCTTAGGGAACACAATCCTCGGTGTTCAACAACACCTACAACCAACAAGGTTGTTGTAAGCAAAACATAATGCCCATGGAGCTTTATAACTTAGCCCATTGCGCTATTTATAATGATCATCCTGCCAAGAAGCAAACCAACATGACAACATAACAAGTATAACATCATAATGACATGACACCCATATCGCTTATTGGAGCTTTATAACATAGCTCATGGCGGTATTTACATCCATATACATATGTACATATACCAAACATCACCAAACATGTACCAAAAACCTTTATTAAAGACATATACCAAAACATTCGCTCAACCAACGAATAAGGAAGGATACATAGCCCACATCTGATCCGCCATCTCCCATGTAGCTTCATCGGGCCCAAAGTGCTTCCATTGCACTTTAACCTACTTGATTGCTTAGTTTCAGAGCATGAGCATATTTCTCTGCAAAATGAATCGTGGTTCCAGTTGGAATTCTCCTTCTAGCTCCACCTGCAATACAGACCAATCAATCACATGATCGACATCTTTAACATAGTTCTTAAGCAATGACACATGGAAAACATCATGGAATTTCACTTTCTGAGGTAGTGCAAGTCAATAGGCTACTGGCCCAATCCTCTCAATAATCCTGAAAGGTCCACAAAACTAAGGTGCCATCTTGGCACATGATCCAATCCGCAAGGAGTTCTTCTTCGGTTTGATGCGCAAGTACACATGTTCCCTAACCTAGAACTCCTTGAACAACCTATTCTGATCTGCATAACTCTTATTCCTATCTTGTGTTGCTTTCAAATTATTCTTAATTACCTACACTTTTGTTCCATTTCTGCCAACATGTCTGGTCCAATCAACACCCTGTTAACTGGATCACTCCAACTGATGGGAGTATTACAACTCTGCCCATACAATGCCTCAAACAGACTCATCCTCAATGACTCCTGATACCCATTGTTGTAAGTGAACTCTACCAGTGGAAGAAACTCTTCCCACTTTCGTTGTTGATGCATCACATACATCCTCAACATGTCCTGGAATATCTTGTTGACCCTCTCTATCTGTCCTTCTTTATGCGGATCATATGTTGTATTAAAGGCCAACTCTATGCCCAAAATTGCAAATAACTCCTTCCAGAACTTGGAAGTGAACTTTGCATCCCTGTTTGACATAATCTTATTCAGAACTCCATGTAATCTAACCACGTCCCTGATGAAGACCTATGCTACATCACTTGCTGAGAATTTAGACTTCACTGGAATGAAGTGAGCTACCTTTATCAACCTGTCCATCACTACGACGATGGAATCATGTTGTATCACTATCCTCGACAAACCTGTGATAAAGTCCATGGAAATGACCTCCCATTTCTACTCTAGAATCGAATCGGATGTAGAAATTCACTTGGATGTTGACACTCCTCCTTCACTTGTTGCCAATCCAAACACCTAGCCACAAAATCTGCTCAATCTCTCTTCAAATTCGGTCAATAATAGAATTTTTTCACTGTTGTCAACGTCTTCTGATAACTTAGGTGATTTGAATATGGTTTCGCATGAAACTACATCAAGATCACCTTCTTGAGCTCACTGTTATCTGGCAGATATATCCTGTCCCTAAATTTAACCAATCCATCTATCGTGAGATGATAGTCCACATCCTATGCACCTGCATCTGTACCTGTACCTATACTACTACTTGTACCTATACATGTACCCATACCACTACATTTACCTATACTTATACCACTACCTATACATGTACTTGTACCACTACCTATACTTGTACATGTACTCTGCTGCAACCTGTGCACAATATTCATATACCTATCATCCTGTTGACATGTCTGCAAGATCATATCCTATAAATATGTCTCGTAGGAGATCATAGTTGTTATGTGATTTATCTGTATCCACCTGCTAAGAGCATCTACCACCATGTTCTCTTTACCTTTGATATACCTGATCTCAAAGTTGAACTCATTGATCGTGGCCAACCACCAAGCCTGCCTTCCATTCAAATTTGGTTGGTCAAATAGATACTGCAAACCACTATGATCACTCATCAATACAAACCTCCTGCCAAGAAGATAATGCCTCCACATCTTCAATGCATGTATGATCGTTGCCAACTCAAGATCATGTGTCAGGTAGTTCTTCTCGTGCTCATTTAGTTTCTGTGACTCATAGCATACCACCTGTCCATCCTGCATAAGGACTCCACCAAGTCCTCTCTTGCAAGCATCTATACATACTACAAACTCTTTGTTCAGATCTGCAATCTTTAACACTGGTGCATGTGTCAACAACTGCTTGAGCTGCTCAAAACTGGCTGCACACTCCTCTATCCATTCAAACTTCTTACCTTTCCTCTGCAATGATGTGATAGGATAAGAAATCTACGAGAAGTTCCTGATGAACCTCCTGTAATAACCTGCTAACCCCATGAAAGATCTCACCTCATCCACATTCCTGGGAGCTTCCCACTCCATGATAGCTCTTACCTTTTTTGGATCCACTGCTATGCCATCCTTGGAAACCACATGTCCCAAGTAGTGTACCTCAATCTGAAAGAAGCTACACTTGCCGAGCTTAGCATACAATTAATGCTCTCTCAACAATCTCAACTCTACTGCTAAATGCTCGACATTCTCTTCTTGATTTTTTTAATATACCAATATATCATCAATGAACATAATAATAAACATGTCCAAATACAGACGCAACACACTATTCAACAAGCCACATAAAGATAGTTGGAGCATTAGTTAAACCAAATGGAACTACAACAAATTCATAATGCCCATACTTAGTCCAGAAACTTGTCTTGTAGATGTCCTCTTATTTAATGGGTATCTGATGATATATGAATCTCAGATCAATCTTCGAGAAAATTGTTGCTCCCTTCACCTGATTGAACAAGTCATCAATCCTTAGTAACATATACCTGTTCTTGATGGTCACTTTGTTCAATTGTCTGTAATAAATGTGCAACCTGAGAGTACCATCCTTCTTCCTCACAAACAATATTGGTGCACCCCATGGCAATACACTTGGCCTAATTTATCCCTTGTATAACATTTCCTTCAACTTGCAACTTCAAGTCTACCAACTCAGGTGTACTCATCCTATAAGGTGCCTTCGATGCCAGAGTTTCCCCTGGTACCAACTCAATAGAAAAGTCTACTTCCCTGTGAGGTGGAAACTCTGAAACGTATGCAGGAAATACATCTTGAAACTGTTGTAGAACTGGGTACATGCTCAAAACAGCTGCATACTCAACTTCCTTATCTTTGTCACTAGAAATGTGCACTGCAAATAACATGCACCCTTTCCTGCGATTACGCTTGGTCTACATAGCTATAACCATTATAACTGATGTTGCTTTCTTCTTACCCCGCAAGACTCTCTATTCCCCATTGTCATCTAAGCACTCAATGGATTTGTCATAAAAATCCACCTTGGTTCTATGAAGGTACAACCAATCCATACCCAACAAGATATTGTATGATCCCAATGGTAATACATTCAAATGTGTTGCAGTAGGCATGCCATTCAAATCAAATGCACAAGCTCTTACCCAATAATGAACTCTCTTCTTGGTACCTGTAGCCAAATGCACTAACCAAGACTCTTCATGCACTTCTTTATTCAAACCACACTTATCCACTAGGTCAGGATTAACATAACTATAATTAGATCCAAGGTCAATCAAAATAGAAACAACTTGATCACAAATATTACTGTCCATCTCAATAATAGATGTCTAGTGATCTGCTTGTCTGTTATCCAACACTGTGTAGATCCTAGGAATACTCTACCCAACATCTCCCACTGTCTGTGCCTACTGAGCATTGTATATTTGCGGTCTACCAACCTGATGTTGTGTATAATCTCTCCTATGATGCTCTCCTCCACAAGTCCAACATTGCAAAGGCTTCTAGCCTTCATCCTTATTCTGCTCCTCAGATCGAAGTCCTTGTCCTCTGTAAGATGCATTGAACTTCTTAAATGGTGATGCATTCTCTTTGTTACCTGTACCCTGAGGTCTTGCTCACTTCTTATCCCATTTTCCTTTGTTCTTTCCATTACCTTTCCAGACTAGCTTAGTCTCAGATCTGTGCTTTGACTTCTCATAACAATGCTTTATCTTTCGGATGGCCTCCTCCAATGATCTAGGCTTATCGAACTCAATCCTATCTTTGAATGCAATCGGTAATCCACTAATGAATATCTGAATCTTGGCTCTATCCTCCTTGGGATAAGGCACATACATCAAAAACTCCAAGAACCTGCTAGTGTACTCCTCATCTGTCATCGATCCCATCTTTAGCTCATAGAATTATTTCGCCCTGTCATCAAAATATCTATCTGATGGATACTTCTTTCATAATAGCCTCTTGAACTCCTTCCAAGTCAAGTCCTCCTCAAGAATACCTATGAAATTATTCACATCTTCCCACCAAATATCTACTTTACCTTTAAGATTGAATGTAGTTAATGTATTTCATGTTCTCTGGATAATCATGCAACCTAGAGAACTTCCTCATACCAAGAAACCATGCCTCTGCATCTTATGATTTCTTCATCTCACCATCAATTGTAGGTGGCTTTTATTTCTTAAACTCGTATCGAAAATATGCCCTATCACTCTTCTTGTAAGGATGATAACAATGTTGATCATAATGCTTGTTGGAACCAGAACTAGAATAATTCCTTTATCCATCACCTCTCTTATCTAGAGTATCCAACAATCTGCAATCTTTAACCGTGTCATATCTATCTTACCTGTACCTACTATCGGCTTATTGGGTCCTGACCCAGGTTCGGAAGAGTTTTTAGCCAAACAAATCCTGCAGCTGCCGGTCCTTTCGGCAACAGCCCGCAGAGCGCAGACTGAGGTCTCACCCGAGGTAGCAGGGGAGGGTGCTAGAGCTAGGTTTCCACACCCTTAGGATGTCTTGATGTGGTCTGGGGAGGGTCACGAACCATCCCGTGGCCTCGCGCCACTTCTGTACTACTTATCGGTGGCCTCGCACCACTTCTGTACTACTTATCGAACTGCAGGTGTACTTTCTTATTACGGAAATTATTATAGATCTGATCTTCTTGTTATAGTCTTTAAGCAAACATTTAACAATAAAACCCAGTGTGTGCAATTATAAAGAGATATAACTTATATAACAGATGCATAAACCAGAACACAATAGATCTGCGATATTTCAGAAAACAACTTATCTTTATTAATATCTTCCGTTAATACAACCAAATCCGTCCTGCGCACTCAGCTGCAGGGGTCCGCGCACACAGCTGCGGACTCTACCAGGCCTCTGTGCACACAGCTGCAGAGCCTCTATCTATCTACCAACACCCTTGACTCGGACTTACAGACACAGAGAATATTGCCTTCACAAACCCATAATCATCAAGATCCAAAACCAAAACTTAACTGCCTTCTACCCTTAGAGCCTCGCTCTACTTATACATTCCCATGGTCCGCGGACCATGGGCAGACCGACCTACTTCCTATTATTCTATATTATTTTTGGGTGGAAAACCCCTTGACTTGACCTATTACATTTCGCGCTCCGCGCATTTCAGAGATTTACAATATTATTTCCCAAACTTCTAGGCTTTAAGCCCCAAAACCGTTACGCGGGGCCTTCGCTACCCAACAGGCCCCCAACACAATCATCGTGACTCGTCCTGAGTCACTAGTCGGTGCAGCAATACGCACTGCCTACGTTCCGCGGTCCACCATCCCTGTGAGTGACACACTTCGTGCTGCTGCTCCCTCTTTGTCTTCTACAACTCTTCTGCTAACTCCTACTCCATTGCCTTCACTAATTCGCGCAAGCGATGATGCTCATTCTACTCTGCTTGGTTAACATAGAGCACCGCCTCCTAGGATTTTTGCTCTAGCTGGGGTGCCACGTACGCGAATTCTTCGTGCCAACGCAGCAAATCTCTAATTTCTAGTTGCCTATACGAACTGTCTTTTGTAGCCTATGTTGCAATTTTGCAAGACAATTTCTGCTATCCGTGAGATCCCAATCTTCAAGGTGTTGAAGAGGTGAACTATTAACTGCAATTCCATCATTTGGCTCCGTATTTATAGGCTTTCCCTTATCTTTGATGGTGCACCGGCCAACCCAGGGGTTAGGCAGCGGCATCCGGACCAGTTCTGCTTCGTGTTTGAAAATTTTCGGCACATCCCCTACCATTGGTGCTGAACTCTGCGCGGTGCCCACGACCGTCAACACCATACGATCCAGAAAGTCCTGCATCTCCATTGGCCATATCACAACCCTTGGGCTTACTCCTTGAGCGTAAATAATGAACAACTCCATCTCGGCGGGGAGGCACAATAGCTTACTTTCCTCAAAATCGCAGATCGTTTAGCGGATGCCCCCCTGTGATTTATAAGCGTTTCGAAATTCAAATTCGTCGGTTCCCTCCTTTTTTGGTGTTGTAACATTAAGCCTGCAGTAGATCGTTCCAGATCTGGCTCATACCACATCTCTTAATTGCCCACCGCCCGCTCCCTTTTTCCATAACTCAGACATCTTGTCATGAATAGTGTCAGCAACGGTCACCTTTATTCTTATCCATGTAGCAGTGCAACCCCTTCGGTGCAACCGCGACCCTGGTGTCATATCAATTCTGCACGCCCCTTGAGTGTCACGCAGCTTCCCCATAGATTGCTTTAATGTCCCGCACTCTCTTTCAACTGCCTGGAGTGGTGAGACTGTCCTTCGGTCAGTTAGTCATGCGGTCGACCCACCCGTGTAGAGCTTCAGGCGACTGCCATTTACTCTGCCTGGGAAAGGTTCTCCATTCAGCCTGGAAAGCTGGACGACGCCCCCATCTGTGACTTCTTGTACTACATAGGGTCCCAACCAGTGTGTTTAGAGCTTTCCAGGGAATTTCTCGAACTTGTTGTCGTAGAGTAATACTAGATCATTTTCTTTGAACGTGCGTATCTTGATATGGTGATCATGCCAAGATTTTCTCACTAATTCTATACCTGCTGATGGAATCCCGCCAGAAACTATTCCTCCTCAAGTTCTTCCAGTTGCGCGATCCTTTCTTCCAAAGCCACGCGATTTTCCATGCCTGTCGTTGCTGCTATTTGCAAACTGGGTACAATGTACTCCATTGGCATGACGACTTCCTTTCCATAGACTAACCGAAAAGGCGTCTGGCCCGTCAACTTCTTGCACATTGTTCGATATGCCCATAGCACAGCGGGTATGCGCAAATCCCAATCATTCCGCTGCGCATTACATACCTTTGTCAATGCAGTCTCTAGGATCTTGTTGAAAGCTTCAACGATTTCGTTTGCCTGCGGATGGTACAGTGTGCTTTGTTGATGATACATCTGGAACTCCTCAATGAGCACGCTGGTAGTTTCATTCAGGAAGTGTGTTCTGCAGTCTCTCATTAGGATTTTTGGACATCCAAACTTTGTTAACAGATTCTCAAATAAAAATTTCGCAGTTGTAGCGGTCGTGCAGTCCTTAACTCGCTGTGCTTCCGCCCATCGAGTCAAGTATTCTGCCTTGGTGATGATATAGCATGCACCCGTCTTCCCTGGAGGTGTGATAGGCCCCACAAAATCGATTGCCCATTTCTTGAATGGTTGCAGTGTAAGTTGTGGCTTGAGCGGCATTTCATCCCTCTGCGAAGGTTTCCCAGTCCATTTACATACGTTGCAGGCTCGACAGTGCGCTTTGGAGTCTTGATGTAGAGTTGGCCACCATAGTCCTGCGCGAAGAATCTTCTGTGCTGTGGCGCGTACTGCATAATGTCCTCATGCAACACCCCCCCCCCCTCGTGTGCTTTGCCAAGAATCTGTCCTCGCTCAAATTCTGGTACATATCGGCGTAATATTTCATCGTTGCCCATTTTGTAAAGGTGCCCTGCAATGACAGTAAAGTCTGCTATGCGTATCACCAATTCTTTCTTCTACTGAACCGAATATCCCTGCAGCGCAGTTCCGGTGGTGAAGAATTGGATGATATCCTCAAAGTGGCCATCCACGACGCACACTGCATAGAGTTGTGCATCAGGTAGCCCCTCCTCTAGGTTTGTGGGTTCTTCACCATTCTCAATTCAGGATAGGTGGTCTGGGCCTGCGTTTAGACGTCCCGGCTTTACGATGACTTCAAAATCATATTCCTGAAATAATAACAACCATCTACAAATGCACCCCCCAACACAGGCTTATTCACTAGGTATTTTAGCACAAAGTGATCAGTATACATCTTAAAGTGTCCTCCAAGTAGGTAGTGGCAGTATTTCTGGAGCGCGTATACCATCGCCAATCCCTCATGCTCTATAGTGGAGTAGTTCTTCTCAGCTTTGGACAATCGTCGACTTGCAAATGCGATTGGGTGATCAATTCCTTCTGCTCCTTCTTGTGTGAGTACCGTGCCCAACGCGATACACGATGCATCAACATGCACGTGAAATTCAATGTCCCATTTTGGAAAGACCAAGATAGGAGCTGATGCCATCTTTTCCTTGAGCATTTCTAGACTTTTGTTACATTCCTCATTCCAGCAATAAGTAGCGTCATTTTTCAACAACTGTTCCATCAGTGTCGTGATTTGCGTGTAGCTCTTGATGAACTTTCGATAGTAACCAGTGTGTCCCAGTGTGGCGCGCAACTGCTTGACACTTCGCGGCACTTGCAAATTGAGTATGACAGCAATCTTTGCCAGGTCCACCATGAGGCCTTGCCTACAAACCACATGGCCGAGCAAGTTCCCAAAGGGGACGAGGAAAGTACACTTCTTTAGATTTAGTGCAATTTGGTGTCGTCGGCACGTATCCAGCATTAACCGTAAGCTCGCAGTATGTTTCTTAACTAGTCCAAATACGATCCAATCATCAAGATATACTTCCAAGAACTTGTGTATAAATTCCTTGAACGCAGCTACCACGATGCGCGAGAATATTGCCGGTGCATTCTTCAGTCCAAAGGGCATCATAGTGTACTAAAAACAGCCCCATTCAGTTGCGAAGGTATCCTCCGACGAAATCTTGATCTAGTGGTACCCCGAGAATTCGTCCGTGAAGGAGTAAGCTTCCTATCCACCCACATTTTCCAGTACTTCGTCTGTAAATGGCATCGGGAATGGATCGTTAACACATGCATCGTTGAGCTTCCTGAGATCCACACAGATGTGAATCTCTCCTTTCTGTTTCTTCTCCTGTACAACCATAGGACTTACCCAGTCAAATTCCTCCACTCGTTCAGTTATTCCTGCTACAAGCATTTTATCCAATTCTTCACGGACCTTTGCTTTATATTTTGGATTGAACTGATAGGGCCACTGCTTGACTGGCTTCGCATCCGACTTCAGAGTTGTCTTCATCATCCCCAGGTCGCCAATGATTCCTTTTAGCTCCGTGATTTTGGTCGAGAATAAATCCTGATATTCACGAAGTAACTCAACAACCTTATCCACTGTTGCATCATCCCAATAGTCTCCAAGTGTTGCATACTTCGGTTCCTCCTCCATACCAATGTTCACTTGTTTCGTTTTCAGCGGCGCGGTGATGTCGGGGTCCTCAATCGCTAGTCCGCGCACCTCATGACTCCCCTTTGTTTTTGGAATATTGATGTTTCTGGGATCATCCTCATCATCTTCGATCTGTATGTTGTAACATTCAAGGGCCCGGGTCAGCTGGTGTGACCAGTCTGGCTGCACTATTTCTTCCAATTCCACTGGTACTTTGAAAATGGTGGCCTTTACTACTTGCAACACATCGTCAACAGTGTCCATCCATTGGTCCTCAAATAAGAATGTTAATAAAAACCCTTCGTGCAAGATATCCCATTCGCTTGTACCATGTCGGAGCTTTGTTTCAGTGTACCAGTTCCTTGGGATGACATCCAGGGAATGATAAAACAAGTGTACCCACTCTGGTTGAGGCTCTTCTCCATAGGCTTGGACCCATCGGGTAAGGTGCATGCGCGGGTCATCACGTCCATCGTATTTCTCAGTTATTCGTAATTCTGGCTTCCCAAATCTTATCTGCATCATCTGCCTGTAGTTGCGCCAGTCTTCAAAGTTTCCTTCATGTGTTCCCCACCAACGTGCAGGCATCGCACGCAATGCCCATTTTAACGCATCGAACCGTTGGTGCGCTGGTACCATGCTTTCAAACTTGGTCAGGAATTCATCTACCGTGGTCAGTCCATCATACATCGACAGTTCTCGATCCTGAGCTCTTACGCAATACATCGCCCTTGTCATTATATTGCAGTTTAACATTGTTACTCCATTCAGCCGATTATGCCACTGCTTGTCTTCCTCATCTGAATCTGCAGTGCAGGACTCTGCACGTTCCCATGATATTCTGCCTTCTGCAGTTGGATTGACCCAATCTTGATTACGTGCAGTGATCTTGTAGATACAATCCATTTCATCATCACTTCCTTCTTCGCGCACGGGTTGAGTGTAACACAGTCCTTTAGCCGGGTCTAGCGGAATGAATACGCAAAGTGACTTCTTCTCAAATATCATTTTCTGTTTCTTTAAATTAATGACCCCATTCATATCGGTGGCCCAGTCTATCCCTAACAACGTAGGGTAAGGGCTACTTTCATCCATGATTTCTATTACCTCAAAGTTTGTTTGTGTGCTCGCACCATCTATATATAAGGTAATTCCTTGCAGTCTTCCCATGGGCAAGATCTTCTATTGGTTCGCCATCCGCAACTGAATAGGGTACCATTGTAGTGTGGGCTTGCTCATGCGCTCCCAAGTCTGTTTAGGTAGCACATTTGCATCTGAGCCTAAGTCCAGAATGATCTGATCCATCTCATAGTCGCCAATTTGCATTGTTAATCGCATTTCCTGTCCAGTACACGAAGCATATTTCCCCAATTTTCGAACCACACACGGTTCACCCGATCCCGCGCACCTAGTTATTAGTTCTTCTAAGCCTTTAACCGCCCTATTGTCGCGAAGCAATTTCATGCACGTCTCCAAAAAGGTAGTTAGCATTGAGGGATCCCTTTCTAGCTCGGGTTGATCCCTACTACCTAGGGTAGAGACCTCTGCGAAGCTCTTCCTAGCTTCCAGACATGTCTCCTTGCAAACCCCTGCATCTTCCTTGGTTAGTTTCCCTTTATCCTCCCCTGTGGCCATGCCACTTTTGAGCATCATGTTCACGTTGGGGTCTTCTTCATGCGGTTCGGACCTCATCATTTGGACGTTCTACGTCGTCGTGGGTTGTGCTGCCCTTTTCTCACGGATCTGCGCTATCAGTGTGGGGAAATCTATCATTTCATGATCGAACTGCTCACAGTAGGGGCATGATATTCTGGTCGGATTAGTACAATCTTGCGTGTAGTGTCCTGGTCCTCCACAGTTGTAACAGATTAGCTGCCTGCGGCCCCTTCCTGGCCCCATTCCTCCTCGTCCTCGTCCTCGCCCCTGGAACCCACCGCGCGCTATCGTCGCGGCTGGATCCTGACCTCGCGCCTTGGTCTGCATCCTGTAGGCCGGTGTTCGATCCATCAATAATTCATAACTACGGCAGTCTCGTTCATCGTGGCCCACCGATCTGCAAAAATTGCAAAATAGCTGCTAGGGGGTCTGGGTAAACTTTTGCAGTAGGTGACAGTTGTCCGTGTTGTGCTTTCCTCCCACCTGATAGATTGCACACCAGAGCGAGGGCGCCACGCTTGGCCCTGCTTGTGCCTCTGGTCACAACGGCATTGGTCCCCCCACTGTTAAGTAGTTTGTGAATATCAGACAATGATCCTTATCGTGGCCCTGGCCTTTACACTTTACGCACCACACCTCCTCACGCACTTCCGGCCTGGGCGCCTTCTCCTGTTTCAGACTCTGCATTTCCAAGCATAGATTTTGTATTTGCGCGTGGATCTGTTGAACTCCCAACCCAGGATCCTGTATTGGAGTCTCATGCAACCTCATTGCTATCTCTAATGCTTCATCTTGGGTTGAGATCTTTTGTTGTGATAACGTCGTCCTCAGGTGTGGTGTCAAAGACGCCACAAACCACGCGTAGTGTTGCGCATCTGTCAGCGTCATGTTAGCCTCTCAGATCATACTCTTCAGTCTTTGATCCAGATCCCAAGGGGTTTCTCTTAGCAGCATCACAATCTCCTTGAATCCTATGATCGACTGCGTCTCTAATTTCAGCCGATTAAACTCCTTTTTTAGCGCATCCTGGATCTCTGCTATTCCGGCATTGGGATAATTGCTAGAGTGCTTAATATACCAATTCAACGTGCGATCTTGTAGTGCACTCACCAGGGTAGCCTTTTTAATATTATCGTCCGTAACTCTGTGCGCTTCCCACACTGCCCTCACTATGAACCAAAACTGTTCTGGGTCTTCACTTCCTACTCCTTTGGACACAGGCAACTTAATCATGTTCACCATGCTAAACTTTTGAACGCGTACCGCTTCTAATCCAATCAATCTTCAATCTCTTTTCTGGTAGGGTTCCAAACTACCGACATCAAACACGCCTTAGGTAGATCCCGGTCCCAGCAACGGAACCATTTGTTGGCTTATTGGGCCCTGACCCAGGTTCAGAAGAGTTTTTAGCCAAACAAATCCTGCAGCTACCAACCCTTTTAACAACAACCCGCAGAGCGCGGACTGAGGTCTCACCCGAGGTAGCAGGGGAGGGTGCTGCAACAAGGTTTCAGCACCCTTGGGATGTCTTGATGTGGTCTGGGGAGGGTCGCGAACTATCCCGTGGCCTCACACCACTTCTGTACTACTTATCGGACTGCAGGTGTACTTTCTTATTACAGAAATTATTATAGATCTAATCTTCTTGTTATAGTTTTTAAGCAAACATTTAACAATAAGACCCAGTGTGCGCAATTACAAAGAGATATAACTCATATAACATATGCATAAACCAGAACACAATAGATCCGCGATATTTCAGAAAACAAATTATCTTTATTAATATATTTCGTTAATACAACCAGATCTGCCCTGCACACTCAGCTAGAGGGGTCTGTGCACACAGCTGCGAACTCTACCAGGCCTCTACGCACATAGTTGCAGAGCCTCTATCTATCTACCAACACCCTTGACTCAGACTTACAGATGCAGAGAATATTGCCTTCACAAACCCATAATCATCCAGATCCAAAACCAAAACTTAACTGCCTTCTACCCTTAGAGCCTCGCTCTACTTATACATTCCCCTAGTCCGCGGACCATGGGTAGACCGACCTACTTCCTATTATTCTATAATATTTTTGGGCGCATTTCTCGCTCGCGCATTTCGGAGATTTACAATATTATTTCCCAAACTTCTAGGCTTTAAGCCCTAAAACCGTTACGCGGGACCTCCGCTACCCAACACCCACCAGGAGACTTCTTTCCATATGCCCCATTAATTATGTCCTCCTGCTCATGGCTGATCCGAAGTGGTCCTTGTCGCTGCAATTCTAACAAACTCTGAAGTATCACTGCATTTACATCTAATTGTTTCTCCTGTTCCTATATGATTTTGTCAATGCCTACTTACAACTCCTTATTTATGCCTTTAAGCTTCTCAATGTTTCTTCCAAATCAAAAGAGTGCCCAACACCACGTTGCTCATATGATCCTTAGGGATAGTCTTGGGAACTATAGTCTACCATCTTGCTACTTATCTTTGATATTCTTCCTACAAGGTATATCATGTCAACTAAACCAAATCACAATAAACCAACGTACATTAGCATCATTCGGGGAGGATACCTCGTTTGCGGGATCAACAAATCAATGTAATACATGTATAACATAATCATGACAACATATAGAAATATAACGCATAAGAATATAACCATATAACCATCATTCTAGCTAGGGTCCAGTCATCAATGCACAACCATATAAACTACACACCATGACCTCGTGGATGACAACAACCACCACATCACAGTACACTTGACCACATGTGAATACTAACGTGGATAAATAATGCATAATCAACCATACACTCATGATGACACACTCCACAACAGCACCATCAACTTCCGATGACGACCTCACTACAACAATAACCAATACCATACAAATGCAACAAGCACATGGCCTCACAACATAATAAACACATATGCAATGGACATGAATGCATGACCAACACATAACTCATCCAGTCTGAGGGGTGAACCATGCTCTAATACCACTTTGTGGTATCAAATATCACCCAAAAAGAACGCAAACTAGACACCACCCAAAAAGAATGAAGCCCACTCTGATACCACTCTGTAACACCCTCCTCCCACAACTACCCAAGTAACTGGCCAACCGGGGTAAACATGTGACAAGAAGTTATTATGATATGATTTGACTCCCTATGTGTCAGTTAAAGAAGTGGAACCAACGGAACACATCACACAGGCCTTCCACATCAGCAATAGAACTCCCAAGGGTCATCCCAACCACTCAAGTAACCATCCCCTAAGTCCCACTGAAGTTTTAGTGCATCAAACCCCTAGTCACTCCCTTGATATGGACCAACATGCATCCAAGAGGCTATAGACGCTCCCACAGTAAGGACAAGCGAGCTTCCGGGGACATTTTTGCCCATTTTTGTGTCTACGACTCTAGGATTTTTGCCACTTTTTTAGGCCCAAAGCCCAGGTCACTGCCCAGAACTCAATGACGCCTTCAGAGATAAATTTACACAGTAGAACAATGACACATTTGCAAAAACATTGACAAGGAATAGATTGGACCCCATCTAACCATGATAGGCATTTCATCAAACATGTCACAAACATGAAAGCTACCAGTCTTAACAACATAATTGAGCATAGGGGTCTCATACTTATCTAAGAATTTCTAAGAAGCATTGATGCCTCAACACATTAGCTACAATTTCATCTATTAGGCCATAGATACAATGTTCATTCATTTACAAGTAAAAACATGATGAGAGGCATACATAACCACTCTCATAATACATGTTCATAACCAACATAATAACAACAAAAATACCAAGGAAATAACAGCCATATCATCCACATATAAACTTGTATAATACGCATGAATTAACAAGGAGAAATAACCTCATATTAATGAGGAAAAGGCCAACAAGGTGTGGGACTTCCACGTATCACCCGACTGTAGACATGGCTGATCCAAATCTCTCTTCAGCTAGTCACCCCTCTGCCATATTCCAGCATAAATGAGAGATCTCATGGAATAACCATAAAAACCGAACCAGGGCTTCCAAAGGCCAAACCTCCTCAACCCATAAAATAGTGATTCGACCTCACTGTTGGACATCACAAACCATCACCATATTGATCTCTACCCAAGCCTTCCAGGGCTCCAAAGCGTGTGTTCCAACCAAGGCTTCCAAGACTAGTAACTCAACCCACAGTTGTCGCCAGCGTCCAGAGTATTTTTCCAACCAAGGCTTCTAGAGCATTTGTCCAACCAAGGCTTCCAGGACTAGTAACTCAAACCAAGATGTTACAAGGCTTCCAGGAACTAGTAACTCAACCAAAGATAAAGGAAACATGAGAACCAACCACAAAAACAAAAATTAACCCACAACACCATGGCTATCTAGGAAATAGCAAGGCTATGCAAATCCACTGTCAATCCAGGCAATCCTCCATGCCAATGATAGATCATGACTAATAAACCACATGCATATACCATGCATGCTAAAACTAGTGAGGAAAACATACATGCAACTCGATACCTGTAAGAAAAACCCATTGTGGTTGTTGATCTCGATGTCCTCTTGCGCTTTTGCTACTCTTCCTTTGCCTTATTGCTCCAAAACGCCAAGTATTCCACACTCTCCAAGAGTGATCCAAGAAAAGTCTAAGCGTTCAAGAATATGAGAGAGAGAGAATAGAGAAACAACTCCCAAACTGAATTGACAAAAGTCTGTGAACTGATCCTTAGAAGCCTTTTTATTAATGAGGCCTCTATTTTCTTCATTTTCCTCCTCACATGCAACCTATGACCTTTCACCTCCCTTTTCTCCTAATTTCCATTATTTTCATAAATAAAAGTGTCAAAATTCCACTTTTCCTTTCCAAATCCTTTGCCATTGCCTTTGCCAATTTCCTTAGCCATTAATTAACCACAAGTGATCCCCATCACTATGCTTTTGCCCAACATTCAGCTTGGAATAAGTGTCCCATCAACTATGGTTATTATTTTGCCTTTATTAACTTTTATTACATGGAATTTTCACGAGGGATGTTACATATTTACTATGATAATCAGAATTGTATAAAACTCTCTGGAAATCATGTTTTTCACGATTGATCCAAGCATATTGATATCTGGTATCACCATCTACGGGATTGTGTGCAAAGGTGGATTATATTGTTGCAGTACACTCCAACAGAGGAACAAGATGTTGATATTTTGACAAAGGCCTTGTCAAGAGGGAATTTTGAGTTCCACGTGTGCATGATAGGTTGGTTGATAATTCCTTTCTTGCCGAAAGGGAATGTTGAAAATGGAGCAAGAAAATCTAGTTTTGACTTTGCCTTGGTCAAACTAGATTAAAATTCGAACTTCTATTTCAACAAAATACTTGGAGGTAGTTAACTGATGTGACATAGCACTTGTCACTCAGTTAACTTAGTTAATTGGAGTTGGGAAGCTTGAGTTCAGTTCACTATGTTTGGTTGCTAACTTGTAGCAATCTATTTAAGTTGATTTGAGTAATTGTCAATTTAACTAGTTCTAATTGTTAGAAGAACTAGTGGAGGTTAAGTTGTGCAAGTGGAACTTCAACCACACTTAGTGATCAACTAGTTAACTGGTCAATCAACCCAAAATAATTGTTGCATGTAGAGAATTCGAGTTACCCGATTGAGATGGAGATTCCAACGCAGTGTACTATTAGTTGTAGCATATTCCAATGTGTACAGGTAGCACATGCAGTCAGAGGAATACCTAAGGCAATTACGTAATTCCATAGTGTGAAATTCCTAAAAAATAGGGGCAATTTCCCAAGAGAACAATGCAAGGAAATAGGATCTTGGAGGGTTTGAAAATTGGCTAAGTGTTGGTCAGATTCAGCAGTCAAGAAGAGGGATAGATTATACACTTGCAGGGTGTGCTCAAGCTTGAGAAAGCATATGCATTTCTTCTTTATTCTCATATTAATACAGTATATATAGTAAGAGGTTTTGAGAAGTTGTTTTCCCCTAGATAACTATTTGTGCATGTGTGATGTTTCCTCTTGCATGTCTATGATTCTGATTTTAGATCGTGAATTAACTTTTGCAGATCAGTAGAGTAACTTCAAGTCTTGTGATTTAGCAAATTTCATGAGCCGTATTGAATCTACACATTAATTTCTACACTAAGATTGCATATCCTATTACATCTTTGCAGAGGAAAGGGAAGAAGTTTGAATGGATCGAGGAGTGTGCAGCTAGTTTTGAGCAGTTGAAGTAGTTGCTTACAAACGCTTCAGTTTTGAAACTTGCAGATCCTGATAAGGATTTTGTGGTTTGTACATATGCTTGTAAGGAAGGACTTGGTGGAGTCTTGATGCATGAAGGACAAGTGTTTTTCTATGAATCAAGGAAGTTGATTAAGCACGAGCAAAAGTATGTGACTCGTGATATTGAGTTGTCAATTATCATTCACACATTGAAGATGTTGGGACATTATCTACTTGGCAGGAGGCTCATCTTGATGAGTGATCACAGTGGACTGAGATACTTGTTTGACCAACCCAATATGAATGCAAGGTAAGCTAGAGAGTTGGATAATCTCATTGAGTTTTATTTTGAGATAAGGTACATCAAGGGCAAGGAGAACCGAGTTGCAGATGCTCTTAGTAGGAGAGTACATGTGAATCACATTTCAGCTATGATCTCTTATGGGACAGATTTGCAGGAGTAGATCTTACAGGTAGGGCAACATGATGAGAGGTATCAACCATTAAAGCAAAGATTGCAGCAACAAGGTGAAGGTGATAGGTATGAGGATTATCAACTCATAAAAGATGGTTTGGTTCGATTCAGGAGCAAGATTCATGTGTCAGATAGCAACAAATCAAATAATCTTATCTTGAGAGAGTTTCATGTCAAGATATATTCAGGCCACCCGGGATAATAGAAGATTTTGACAACTATCAATAAGTTCTACAATTGGCCGAATTTGAAGAAAGAGGCAGTTGAGTTTGTTGCAGGTTGTTTGGACTGCCAACCGGGGAAAGTAGAATGCAAGCACCCAACTGGTTTATTGTAGCCTATTTTGATTCCAGGATTGGGAGGTCATTTCCATTGACTTCATTACAGGATTTCCAAGGACATTGAGAAAACATGATTACATCATGGTTGTGGTTGATAGGTTGAGCAAGGTAGCTCACTTCATTGTAGTGAAGTCTGCTAATTCAGCTAGTGAGGTGGATCAGATCTTCATCAATGAGATAGTAAGGTTACATGGAGTTCCAAAGAAGATCATATCAGACAGAGATTCCATGTTCACTTCCAATTTTTGGAAGGAGTTGTTTGTAGGCTTTGGGACAGAGTTATCCTTCAGTACAACTTATTGTTTGTAGACATATGGATAGACGAAGAGCGTTAATAGGATTCTTGAGGACATGTAGAGGATGTATGCCATGCATCAGTAGAGGAAGTGGGAGGAGTATCTTCCACTGGTCGAGTTTTCTTATAATAATGGGTATCAAGAATCCTTGAAGATGAGTCCATTTGATGCTCTCTATGGGAAGATTTGTAATACTCCCATCAACTGGAGTGATCTAGTGAACAAGTTGTTCATTGGATCGGATATGTTGGCTAAGATGTAGCGAGAGATGCAGGTTATTAAAAGGAATTTGAAGGCAACATAGGATAGGAAGAAGAGTTATGCAAATTGGCATAGAGAATTCAAGGAGTTTTAGGTTGGGGAGCATGTGTAATTGTGCATCAATCCCAAGAGGAGCTCCTTGAAGATTGAGTTATGTGCCAAGCTGGCACCTCGGTATGATGGGAATTTTGAGATCCTGGAGAGGATTGGACCAGTGGCCTACAGACTTTCACTACCGCTAACGGTGAAAGTCGATGGTGTTTCCCATGTTTCATTGCTTAAGATATATGTGCATGATGTTGATCATGTGATTGATTAGTCTGTATTGCAGGTGGAACCAGTGGGAGAGTTCCAGCCAGAGCCACAATGCATATTGCAACGAAAACAACTCATGCTCTGGAACCGAGCAATAGAGCAAGTTAAAGTGCAGTCGAAGTACTTTGGGCCCGATGAAGCTACATGGGAGATGGATGATGAGATGGAGGCATTATATCCTTCTTTATATCTCATGTAGCTATATGGGATTTTTCCTTATATTCTTCAAGACTGATAAGTTTACGATGGATTATAAACTTCTAAAAAGGGGAGGACTAAAGAAAAATACGATTAAGATGAAGATTGAACGAGGTAGAGTTGAATGAGGAAGTCAACTAGCCAAGTTAACTAAGAAGAACCAACTAAATGAAGATTGATGAAGAAGATAACCAATTGGTTGTTATCAACTAAATTGGAGGTAATTAGCATGCATGTGTTGACTAAAAGAGAAAAATACAAGTATGTAGATCAATGGAATTGTTGTTTATTGAAGGATTGGTGAGAGGACTTTATTAGTTAAAGAGTGTTTATGAGAAGAGTGTCAATGTGACGCTCACAAATTGGAAAATTGTAATTGGATGGTAGGTGTTGTCCACCAAGGGAAGTTTTCCATCTCAATTGGCCTATTTATTGCTTCAATTATCCCATTGGGTGTCCTTCCTTTTATGTGTCTTCATAATGCCCACTTCCTCCTCTCAAGGCTTCTTTTAGTATCTTATTGTATTTGTAGATTTTTCTTTGACTACCCTTGTCCACCCATGAATTGACTCTTGAGATGAGCATGTTCAAGTTTTTCTTCACTTTCCAATTTTATCCCCTCTTATGTGTTTCTAATTCCTTTTTTATCATCTTTTGGTACAATGCTTTGAACATTCTCTTTGATATTCCATAATTTTCATTTCTCATTGCCTAGTTAATGCCCTTATTTCTATGTTAGGTCCCTATACTACTAGTGTAGTCCCTTATTGTTATTAGTGCAACCCCCTTATTGTATCGTTGTGCCCATGTAATCCCCATGTTGTTATTATTGTGCCCCATAGAAGCCCACTATTGTTATTGTTGTGCCCCTACAATATTATTGTTATGTAGGCTCTAATTATATTGGGACCACTTAGACTCCTATATATAGAAAGGAGGTATTGTCATATTATCATCCAAGAATTGTTCATTTGTGTAATGTAAAGGAGGTTTCCCCCTCGAAGAGGTTAATTTCTAAGTCGTTGATCTATCTTTTCTATCTTTTTTTGAGCTGGTCTCATAACATTTGGTATCAGAGCTTTGGATTCTAGGGTTTCGCTGCTCCGAACAGGTCATCGTGGAATTTTCGCTAAAACTTTTTCTTTGCGACATTTCAGTAGATAAAAAAAAAAAAAAAAAAAAAAACCATTTGAACCAAAAGCACACTGAACGTCGGGCCCGAATTTAAGATCTTATCACGCTATATTTCCAAAGATATGATCTGAGGAAGTTAGGGTTTTTACAAGCTCAGAATTCCATCTCAAATAGGTCATCATGGAATTTTCACTATAATTTGGTTTCTACGAAGGTTTAGACTCTAAAATTAAAACCCATTTGAGCCGCACGCTTGGTGAAGCTCGACGCCGAATTTTAGATATTGTTTCACTATATTTTCGGAGACACAGTCCAAGACATTTAGGGTTTCTGCAGGATCCCAAATTACATCCCAAATAGGTGACCTTGGAAAAATCGTCATAACTTTCTTTCTGAGCATTAGATTGAAATTTCGTAAGAATTTACAGAAAGAAGACGAACTGTACTTTTCTATGTATTTTTTTCAGGTTTGAAGGTCGAAACAGTGACACGTGGTCCTTCGTACAAGTTCCCTCTACTGAACCAGTCTATAATCAGGCCATCATAGGAGATTTGGCATAAATCCCTCTTGAAGAATCAAATATTGATAGGACTTGTGGGGTTAGACAGAGGACTCAAATAGCTAACATAGGACGCAATTTTAGAAACTGGAGAGCCAAAATTACAGAGTTAAATTCGTTTCCAGATCGAGCTCCTAAAATCAAGAAAAAACGATATGAGGAAGTTTGATGGCAAGGATCTAGTAAATTGGATACTACAGATGGAGAAATATTTTTATCTACATGGTGTACAATTGTTAAAAAAGGTACATATTGCATCTTTATATTTAGAACCGAATCAATTTTTATAGTATAAAGGGATTTGTTCTCGTAAACCACTTGTCACTTGGTCAATTTTCACGGAGGAAATGATAGCACATTATGAGGATACAAAGACTAACACCTTCTTTAGCCAATTGATAAATCTCAAACAAAAGGGTTAAATGGTAGAGCACATTGAGGGTTTCCAAAAATTTAATATAACGGTAAAAGATATTACAGAGGAGCATAGGATTGATGTGTTCATAGCAACATTAAATGATAACATACAACATGAGGTTTGCATTTGGCAACCTGATGCATTGGAGAAGGCATTCAGGTTGGCAAGAAAAATTGAAAGCAAAATTATTGCAACAAGGAAGCCTACCAATCATAACTATATAGATGGAAGTGTTGTCTCCCCCAACCTTACACAACCTACAATTTTGACACCACAATAATTGGAAAAAAAAAGAAGAGCAAAAGGGCTTTATTACAGTTGTGATAGCAAATACACTAAAGGTCATAAGTGTGCTGAGAAGAAATTATTTTATATAGATTGTGAAGAGGAAGAAGAAAAGGAACAAGAAACATCAAACGAAGAGGATACACACCAGGAGCAAAGCCTAGAGAAAGAAGAAATGAATTTGACCATATCTTATAATGCATTGACTAGAATAACCACTCCTCAAACTATCAAGATAGAAGGACATATCAAGAAGAAAATGGTAATAGTGTTGATTGATTCAGGCAGTACCCATAATTTTATTCATTGTAAGATAGGGAAGGAATTGAATTGCTTCCTATATCCAGCACCAGAGTGTCAAGTGATGGTTTCAAATGGAAGAACCGTAAATTTCTCTGGAAAGTGCCATAATATCAAGCTATCCATGGGAGAATATTTGTTGAATATTCCAATGCTTTCCATTCCAATGGGTTGTGCTGATGTTGTACTAGGATTCCAATGGATACAATATTTGGGCACAATAACTTTTAATTTTCAAGAACTTTTCTTGAAATTTTTTTCAGAAGGAAAGGAAGTTGAATTAAGGGGTATCGCAGGGAAACCGGGAAAGATAATTAGCTCTATGAGCATGACAAAGCTTCTAAAGAAAGAACAACGTGGCGTAATTGCATAATTATGTTCGCTAGAGGTTCCCACGTCGAAATCATCTATTTCTCCAGATCCCCAAAAAGTCTTGGACAATCATTCCAAGGTATTTGAGACTCCCAAAGGCCTCCCACCTATTCGTGATCGTGATCATGCTATTTATTTGATTCCAGGAAGTGTTCCTCCAAACATCAGGCCAAAAAAGAGTGAAATTGAACGCATGGTTTTAGAAATGTTAGAGGCTGGTATAATTCAACCTAGTCAAAGTTCTTTCTTTGCTCCAGTTGTATTGGTTCACAAGAAGGATGGATCATGGTGGATATGTATGGATTATAGGGAGCTTAACAAGCTCACTATTAAAGATAAATTTCCCATTCCTCTCATTGATGAATTATTGGATGAATTACATGGAGAATTTTACTTCAGAAAGTTGGACCTTCACGCAGGATCTCATCAAATTAGAATGAAGACTGAAGATATTTCGAAAACAACATTTAGAACTCATGAGGGTCATTATGAATTTTTGGTCATGCCTTTTGGCCTTACCAATGCACCTTCTACATTTCAAGGTTTGATGAATTCCATTTTCAAACCCTTCCTTAGAAAATTTGTGTTAGTATTTTTTGATGATATACTAATCTACAACAAGTCTTGGAAGCATCATGTTCAACACGTTGATAGAGTGCTCAAACTATTGGAAGAGAAACAATTATATGAAAAAACCTCCAAATGTTTCTTTGGAGTACAAGAGGTGGAATATTTGGGTCATATTGTATCTCATGAAGGTGTTAAGGTAGACCCTCAACAACAACAAGTTCTCCAACTCTTAAAGGATAACCTCACTTTGGCACAGAATAGAATGAAAAAACAGGTAGATCAACATCACAGCAAAAGAAGTTTTGTTGTAGGCGACTCGGTATTTCTAGGGCTACAAACATACAAACAAATGTCCCTCAAGAAAGCTAAGAAGGATAATAAATTATCACCAAAGTACTATGGTCCTTAAAAGGTGTTGCAAAATATTCATACTATGGCATACAATTGGGAGTGGTAAGAGCAAGCTTCGGTGATAATTTGCCCTCTTCCTCTACCACAGCCGCTTCTGGTTGCAGGGTATCTATTAAAGCTGAATTTTGAAGCATCCGATGAAGGCTCAGAGGTCATGGAGGATGGTTGGCGGGAGACATGACCATGGGAGCTGCCTCTCTTGCAGCTCATCCTAGAGCGAGTTCTGGGCATTTTGAGGATGGCAGGAGAAGCGGAACAAACAGCAACGGAGGAGACAGAAAGGGAGCTGCAAAGGAAGGTGCATGACGGATTAAAAGGAAGATGGATGCACTGGTGAATGGCAGCGTTATGAACCCGAGCTAGACAGTGGACTGAACTTACTCGAGAGCCAGGAGCGACATTCTCGCTGGAACAGCTTAAGCACAAGGAAGGAACCAGAATGAAGAACAAACAAAGCGCCATTACCATTATACTGTTGAATTGGAAGGTGGTGGTGTGCTGCGTTAATGCAACAATTAATTCAAAATACTAATACATTAAAACAATCCTCATGCGAGGCCGGCTGGCACTAGTGAGGGGCCACGCGCCTCCCTTACATGCCATCGTCGAGCTGTACGCAGTTTTATACACCCACATCCGGGTGGGATAGATCTTGTTGCGCCAGGAGGGTGCAGTCTCACTTGAGTTGTGAATCATTGGAATTGTTCAATGGGCCAGAGAAAAATGGGAGCTGTTGATCGGCCCCTTTATTAGCCAGTCTGTCTGATGCCTTATTAGTTGTACTCTGGATATGCTTGAAGGATATGCTGCGAGGAATTTTGAGCCATTCTTCAATTTGTTCCAATCTGCTTAAAAGCCTCCAACTCGAAGCTATTTTTGCAGCTGAGGATCCTGATTGTAGCCTGATTGCAGCCTCTATAAGGATTTGAGAATCGCCTTCGACCTCTAGAGGGAGCAAATTTTCGATTTCTGCTATGCATAGACCCTGCCATAAGCTTTCCAACTCGGTAGCGTTGTTGGTGTCTTTGCCTAATGTTCCATGATAGATATGCAAAACTGTGCCTGCCACGTTTCTGAAGATACCTCCATAGCCAGCCGGCCCAGGATTACCCTTAGCCGCACCATCGAAGTTCAGCTTGTAAGGGTGGATGGCAGGAGGTGACCAAAAATGAGCTGACTCAGAGTGAATGGAGGTGCTAGGTTTGATAGAATCTATTGAGGTGATATCGAGGTTCCAATTGGCGAGAATGAGACGCTCCTGGGGTAAGACTGGCATATCTGAGTCTTGCCATAGTTTAAGAGCCAATGTTTCTTGAAGATTCTGCTTGAGAAGAGACCAAAGGGTATCAAGAGGTGAGTTATGATTTTTGAAGATCCTGTTGTTTCTTTCCTTCCAGATGATCCAATAGATGAAGCCTGGAAGGAGGTGCCAGAGGGCATTAAGAAGAGGACTTTGGAAAGGGCTCCGAGGCCAATTTCTGATGGTGTTTACTATGTCTCCCTCTTTTCTGCCTGATCTTCTATTGCACTGAGCTGCTCTTTCCCACATTTGAGCTGCTAAAGGGCAAGTGTCCAAGAGATGATTAATGTCCTCTGAATGTAGATTGCAGTTAGAGCATCTGGATGGCCCGATAAATCCACGCTTTTGCAGGTTATCCCAAGTGAGGATCCTTTGTTTGCTTAGAAGCCAAAGGAAGGTAGAAACCTTAGGCCAAATGTTTGGTTGCCAGACTTGGTCCCAAAGTGGGTCTTTTATAATCTGCAGAGGTTGATAAAGGATTTGATAAGCCTCCTTGGTAGTGAACAGGCCCTTGGTAGTGTATCCCCATCTCAAATGATCTTTCTGATCTGATAGTTTGATTTTCCTGAGTTTGAGCTCGTTGTCAATCTCATCATAGGTTTCCTCCTGCCAGTTGGCTTGCCATGTATTCGCCGATCTCCAAAGCTGAAATCCGTGGGAAGAATGTTGTTGCCAGAATTGATGTACATAGATTTGCTCATTTTGCTGCATGGTTATTTGCCACTTGGGTTTGTGAAAAAGAGAGGCAAGTTTGGGAAGTTGTTGCCAGGAATCTTCCCAGAATCTTGCAGTGTTGCCTGAGTGGATTTCCCAAAAGCTGTGCACTTGAATGAAGGCGCTATGAATTTTGGCAGCGTTCCAGATTAGTGAGCCAGGAGTGGTAGATGAGAATCGGATTAGCTCCTCCACAGGACTGCCTGGAGCGTATTTGGCTTGCCATAGACGACCCCAGGGAGTAAGCAGTTTGGAGAGCCAATTCCACCATATACGCGCCCCCATGATGTTGTTGCTGTGGAGGGGGTCCCTTAGGCCTAATCCCCCAGCTGATTTCGGGAGACACACCTCCGACCATTTAACCAGGGCCCATTTTCTGTTGTGGCCTGAGGAGCCCCAAAGAAAATTTCTTTGAAGATTGCGAATGTTCTTGAGAACCCATTTCGGGGCAGCCAAGATTGAGAACAGGTACAGAGGCATGGCTTGGAGGACAGATTTGATGAGGATGATTCTGCTTGCAATGTTGAGAGAGCGGAAGGTCCAGGAGGAAAGCCTGGCTTCTAAGTTGTCAAGGAGGGTCCTCCAAGTGGCATGTTTGATGGCAGAGTCAAACAGGGGAGCCCCCAAGTATTTCGAAGGAAGCTTGGCTATCGAAAAGCCCATAATCCGGGCTATATTCCTTTGGGTGTGAATGGGAGTATGGAAGAAAAAGAGTTGAGATTTGGAGGCATTGATGGATGTGCCAGAGGCATCAGAGAAAAGATTTAGCAGGTGTTTGAAGGCAGAGGCTTCTTGAACTGAAGGATAGCCAAAAAGCATATTATCGTCAACAAACTGTTGGTGAGTAATGGGGGATTGGCCATGCAGTGAAATGCCCTTTAAAGAGTGTGAAGCAGTAGCAGAGTGAAGAAGGCGGCTTAATCCTTCAGCCATGAGAACAAAAATGAATGGGGAAAGAGGATCTCCTTGACAGATACCCCGAGAAGGATGAAAAGGAGGGGATGGGGATCCATTGAGCAGGATGGAGAAGCAGGGGGAAGAAATGAGATTCATGATCCATCGTGTCCAGGTGGCATTGAAGCCGAATGCTAATAAGATGTGTTTAATATAGGTCCAGCTGAGTTTGTCGAAAGCTTTGGAGAGATCTAGTTTGAGAATCATACCTGGTTTCTTCAATATCTTGAGTGAGTGGATCACTTCGTGGGAGAGAATGATACCATCCAGAATCTGGCGCCCTTCTACATATCCTGTCTGCTCTGGCGAGATAAGGAGAGGGAGAAGAGGTTTGAGTCTGTTCGCCACTACTTTAGATATAAGCTTGTAGATGACATTGCATAATGCAATTGGCCTAAATTTATCAGGAGTCTTGGAATCTTCCATTTTAGGAACGAGCGCTATGAAGGTCGTATTTAGGGAAGGTAGAACCTAGTGCATCAATCATGATTCATCCACGAGCTCCCAGACTTCTGTTTTGATATGTTCCCAAAAAGCATGAAAGAAGTTGGTTGTGAATCCGTCAGGACCGGGCACCTTTCCATCCTTGAGCTGGGCCATTGCGTCGTCCACTTCCTGCATGGAGATAGGCTGGAGAAGCCTATTGTTGTGATCCTCATTGATAAATTTAGGAATGTGCTGCACCTCCAGGCGCTCCCCTTGTTGATTGTTGATGAATGCGATGTTATTGTGCATTCTCCTTTGAATGGTTGACCTATGAAAGAATTTAGTATTTTTATCCCCATCCTTGAGTCATCTGATCCTGGATTTTTGTTGCCAGAGAGCCTCTTCTTGCTGCCTGCGCGTTTCAATCTGATTAAGGAGTACCTGCTCTTGTTGTGCGTAATCCTCCGTTCGACCCTCTGATATGATACATTGTTGTAGCGTGTTCATTTTCTACTCCAGTGCTTTCCTTTGGTCGAATATGTTGCCAAACTGAGTGCGATTCCAAGTTTTCAGCACTTGCTTAAGGTATTTTAACTTTTGTTGAAATTGAAACATCTTGGCTCCTACGGGGGGAGTGAAGGATTTCCAAGCAGCTATTACTACATCTTTGAAATTGGGATGAGAGAACCAGAAGGATTCAAATCAGAAAGGTCTATTGCTCTTTGACTCTGGACGCGACCACTGAAGCATTATAGGCCAGTGATCTGAGCCTGCTTGAGGCAAAATGGAAGCATGGAAATCTCCGCCCAGATGAATGGCGTTGTCCAACAGGAGGAAACGATCAAGTCTGGAAGCTATGTGCTGAGAACCTCTTCGTTTGTTGGTCCATGTGAACATACCGTTCGAGGTCTGATGATCCATGAGCTTATTCCTAGATATGAAGTCTTTAAAGCCTATGTTGTCCCCTTCCAGTCTTGCTCAACCTCCAGATTTTTCCTCCAGCGCTGTAATTATGTTGAAGTCACCACCACTTATCCATAGGGGATGGCTTCAGCCAGAGCTGAGAGCTGAGAGAGTGTTCAGCAAATCCAGCTTTTTTTGAAGATCTTGAGGAAAATACACATTAGTGAGAAGTCCATGGATACTGGTACCAATGAGGTGGAAATTGGTTTGAATGAAGAAGTGAGAGGCATGGAAATCTTGAAGGGAGAGAATTTGAGGGTTCCATAAGATTGCCAGCCCTCTAGAAGTGCCTGATGCATCCACAGAGACTGAGCGACAACCTGTCCAAACTTTGTTTAGAATTTTCTCCAATACAGTGCTATTGCTTTTGGTTTCTTGTAGAAAGACTAATGTAGGCCTTTCTTGCTGAATCATGTTTTTTAACATTCTATGTTTTGCAGGGCTATTAAGCCCTCGCACATTCCATGAGATTAGCTTCATGAGGAACCGTGGGGAAGAGCTTTAAAGAACTTGGTCAGCTTGGGGAATTCTCCAGAATCCACCAGCATTTCTCCAATAATGATAGTCCTTTGCAGATCTGTTTTGCGCCCTCGTTTTTTCGTGTCTTTCAAAAAAAATTTACCATCCCAAGGACTGCCTGCCTGAATGCCAAGATATTTGTTTTGTTGTGCTTTGATCAGAACTCCTTCAAGTCTGTCGATCTCCCTTGGGGGAATATCACTGAAATATTTCTGTCGACATGCTGCTTCTAGTTTGAGTAGATCCAGACCTCCTATATCTTCACTTCTGGGCCCTCCTCCATGAGTGATGGTTTGTCCTGTTCCTCCTCATCTGACCTTTGATTAATGTTCTGGGCTAGAGAAGCGTCAATCTCCATGGCGGAAGATGGTATGGTTGTTTCTGAAGCGAGATTTTTGTCAGTAGAGGTTGAGGCGGGAGTGCTGATTGGAGCAGACTTAGAGGGCGGAGCTGAGGGATTGGGGGGAGGCACAGGGGTGGAAGAGGAAGGATCTGAAGGCGGGATGAGAGCATGGTCCTCCATGAAGATTGGAGAGGACAAGATTCCAAAGCTATTCTGAGTTTCCGGTTTCTTGGGATCTGCTGGAGCAACTGGAGGTTTCTTGGTTTGCTTTCTGCGGCTAGGAACTTTCGTGAATCCTTCAACGTCTTTATTTGTTTCTGATGCGGATGCTTTCGACTGAAGATTCAGAGGGCAATCCCTGAAGAGATGGCCATGCTCATGGCACTTTCTGCAGCGAAAAGGAATGTGCTCGTAGTCTAATGTTTGTACCCATTCATAATCATCATGAAATAAACTTACCGAATCTGTGAGTTCTTTGGTTAGATGCATGTGTACACAGATCCTGGCATAGGATGTGTATCTTCGGTATTTGGTTTCCTCAGCGACTTTGATGAAGGCTCCTAGGTTGTTGCCAATGTCCTTTAAAGTCTCCTCATTCCAATATTCCACTGGAAGAGAATACAAGCGTATCCATACCGAAGCCCAGGTGAAGTCCTCTTTGTCTGGATCGAACCTCGCTTTCCATTGTCGGAGATATAGGCCTGCAGAGTTGAAGAAATACGGACCTCCTTCGAAGATGCGGGTTTTGTCTTCCAGGCAGTTGAAGATAGCAGTGAAAAAACCTTTGGGGCCTAGTTGCAGGGAGACTTGACCCTTAGGCTTCCATTTGGAGGCTATCCATCCATACAAGGCCTTTTCAGTTGGCCAGAATCCGAGGAACTTACCTATGAGTGCATGATCACTCATGTATTGGATTTGGGCATTGATACGATCACTGGGAAGATCTATTTTTATTCTCTCTGCAGACCTGGGGATGCATGTTGTAGAGAATGCTTTTGGCTGTGACGTCGAGCTGATCTGGTCTGTTCCTTTGTCTATGGCTGTCGTCTGACCTGCAGCAGCATTTCCATTGTTGTCCGTAACTGGATCTGAATGAGGGCCATCAGTTGGGTCAGGGCCTTGACCGACTGAAACTTCTGCGTTTACGGGCTTGTCAGGAGAGGGATCTGAAGAGGGAGGGGGGGCGGAGCCCACCCCTCCGGACAACAGGGCCATGGTGTGGAGATCAGCGGCGCCGAAGGCCAGAGAAGCCGAGGGTGCAAAGGAGAGGGACGGCAGGATTATTCGATAACCCTAGCAGAGGAAGCATCAGACTTGGCGTTCAAATATTTAAGCATTACTTGAATCTCCTCATATGTATTGGTAACTCCTCTTTGTGACACTTTTGGAGGATTTAGTATCCCTATCTTTGAAGTTGTCATCTCCACTCAACTAAATCCATAGATATTCATGGACATTAGAGCCTTTGTGTTTTCCACCACTCCTAGTATTAATATCCCTTCCGCCCTCGAATATAAACTAGATATGGGGCTTTTTCATAAGATTTTTATTCTTACCTTCAACCCCCAAATGTCCTCCACAAACATATTACATTCTCTTTCTTTTTTTGTTACAGTGAACAAGTTCTTAGTTCTCCTACTTAGGAATTTCCATCCTTTGTGAGTTTGTTCCATAACATGTTAAGTGGTCCCTAACTAGAGTGCAATGTGTTCTATACTTTCAATATATAATGCCTCATGCCCCATGTCTACATCTGGACTTCTATATTCTTTGTTGTCATTTCCCCATCTTCATCCTTGGGACTCTCCTCTCGATTTTTCCCAATATTATTTGTGTTTTTCTTCTTGTTCCTTATTTCTTAGTTTCCATATTGGATTTTTTCCACAACTTCATATTTTTTTCCTCTTTTTTGCCTCTTGCCTCTTACTTGCCTTTCCTAACATTCCTTCTTTTATTGCACTTGCATAAACAATTCTCTTTTTCTTTACTTCCAACGTTCTTTGTTTTGTTATATTTCCTCCAACTGATTTTGCTTTAGTCTCTCCCTATACTCCCTCTTTTTCTACACATTGCATGTTGTCCTTATCTAATTGGGTGTCATTTATAAATCTTATTACCTCAAAGGTTCCTCCCTTCTCTTCTCTAGGATAGTGTCAATCTTGTACCTTATTGGAGAATCCTCTACTATTTTATGTCCCACTTACTAATGCATTATCTTTCTTGTCTAGGGATAAATCAGTTAAAATTTCATGCCTTACTTCCTCACAATTTTTCTTCTTATAGTTTCCTTGGTCCTTTACATGTCCTTTTGGTTTCCTATACTTATGGGAACCTTCATATTTTTCATCTGTGCCTTCTCCAAAGTTTATTAAACTTGTGTGAACTTTTCCTTTCTATGCAAGCATCCCTACTCGACAAACATGGTTATTTCCTCCATTTATTTCTCAATCTCATTCAATTATCGCTTCTTTTAATCTCAAATGACTCTACCTCCACCACCTATCAACCATGTTCCATATCCACATTCCATTTGGATATCATCTCTTCTCTAGAATCCATATTCACCAAAACCACTTCATAAATTGGTAGACATAATTGTAGGCTTCAGGATATCTTGATCTCTCTCATATGTCTTAATTACTTTAAATTTAATTAGACTTTAACTCTTATTAACTCTCTCATATGTATTAACTCAAAGTTAATCTCTGTTATGTGTATTAACTTTTTTTTGTTGTAACTCCTTTCTCCTTACCTGTATTTAGTTTTTGGAGAACCATACATTGCGATGTATATATTCATGATGTTTGACACACTCAATTTTGTTTCTAACATTCCCTACATTATTATTTCTCTTTCATAAACTTTTTTTCCTTCTCTCTAGAGTCATATGTAGTCCATGCCTACATAGGGATTACATTTCTAATCATATAGGCTTTTCCTCATAAAATGAAATCAATCTCCATAGTGGATCATGATGGTCCATTTGTGAAATGAAAATGGGAGTAGGTCTCTACACTTCGTAATCCAAGGATTGCATATGGTCCTTCGTAATCCAAGATTTCCATTATATATTATATTTTTAATATTTAATTATTATATAATATTTTAGCTTCAATATTTAACATTTAACTCATAATATTAATTTCCCTAAGTTTTGTATTCATTTGCTTAAAATTTTAGTTATCCTAAATTTTGGTTTATTGATTTGTTAATATTGATAGTATGAATGTTTAATAGTAATCATATAAAAAAATCCCCTTGAATATTTATTTATTTTTATTAATATTTTATTATAGTAATTTAATTAATATTTTGACATATATCATTACCCCATATTATTGAATTTTTTATATTTATCCCTTAATGTTTATATCCTAGATTTTTATAGGATTCTTTTTGTATTTATTTAATAATACTATTTTTTTTATTATTGCAACTTTTTTTAACAAAACAATTAGATTTCTATTATAAAGGTTGGATTGTATGGGTAGAACTATTTACATTTAGGGCTACAAAACTTTCTTTTGTGATCTATGAGGCTTCAACATTCCAATATCCATACCAAAGTTTTTTTGCCTCTATGGGCTCTCTGCACTATAATTCTACAATGAAACCTTCCATACAATCTAAAAAACTACCCAAAAAACAAGACAAATCTGCAATACATTAAGACACAAAAATTTAAACAGACTTTGAGGCCCGAACTTTCCTAGCTTCTCATTTGTGTTCATCTTTGTCTGGCTTCTTGTTTTCCTCGGTGAGATGTTCTTGTCCTTTCTCCTCACTTGAATTCAACCTGCATTATCTTTAACATTTGTTGATTAATTTTTTTGCTTGTTGACTTGAATCTTGCCCACCACATCCAAGTTCTCTTGTTGTTCATCCTCCTTTATCTGATCTACCCAAGAGGTTGAAATTTTAGTCTTGCTTTATGAAGTGAGAGAGGAGGCACCAAATAGCCCTGAATTATCCTTAGCTTCCAAATTGGTATTATGAGGAGCATTTGAAGAGTTGTTAGTCTCGAGGTTGTCATCATTTTCATTTTGTATTTTGCCTCCTCTCGGCTTGTTGCTAAGGTTCCTTGCACTTGGAAGGGGGAATTAATGGGTGCTAATGTATCTTGCTCAGGCACATCTTTGTTCTTGACTAAAGGAAGATCTTCTTTAAAATTCGTGTAATGATTTGATTTGGCTCCTTCCCACCATCTTGGTTTGTGATAGATTTTTTGGCTTTAATCATCTCAAATTTGGGACAAGTTTTTAAAGAATGACTTGTCTCGTAACAAGCTCTACAACGAAAAGAGATATTTTCATAGTCCAACTTTTGGAACCATTGTTAATCTGCTCCTGTTAGATTAATTTTTGCAGGAAAGCCCTTACTAAAATCCATCTCCACATAAATGCAGACATATGTGGGTTTCAACTATTGTTTTGTATCATCGTTAGAAATATAAAAGCTACCTAAAGTGTTTCCAATAGATTTCAGAGACAAAAGATTCCACAAATGCAGAGGGAGATTAGGAAGCCTTACCCAGACAAGAGTGGTGGAAATAGAGGTCGAAAGGGGGTCCAAGGAGGGGGTCCAAGGTTGCATTAACAACCCTAAACTTCCTCAGAACCATAGACCATAATCTAATATCAACGCCCGATCTTCCACTTTGTCAAATACTAAAACGAAGAAGCCCATGGCCAAAGGGTAGATGTTCATCTCATCTAATATAAGCGGTTTCCAGTTCTTAGAAATCCAGGAGTGTAAATCTACTAAACGCAACTATAAGCCATTAATTCTACATATCAATCCACACTCTAAGAAAAACTTTGTGCCTTGGAAATATTTAGCCATCAGAGGAACCTTGAGCACAGGGGATTCCTGAACAGAGGCTCCAGGGAAAGGATGATCAATCGCTCATTTCACCACATCTCAAAAGGAAGGGTAAGGAAGGATTTTGACAAGAATCCATCGGGATAGAGGACGCAACGCTCTTCCCAACCATCCCTAAACTGAGAGGCAGGGTTGAGTCACCCACCAAGCTCACAGAGGGTGACATACTCGATATTCCAAATGAATTAATTATTGCATATTTAGCCCTTAATATTATTAACCATAAAATTTGACTTAGGATTTTTATTTATTTCCTAATGGATATTTCCTCTAACCTTTGACCTAACCATTTTTTTTTCTTTTTATTTTTTTATTTTTTATTGTGATTATTATTAATTGTTATTAAATTTTGATTTATTTATTTATATTTTAAATTTCCTAACGACTATTTTCTCTAACCTTTGACCTAATGTTTTAGCTTGTAGGAATTCTCTCCATTTTTATCCCCCCTTAATATTATTAACCTTAAATTTTAACTTAGGATATTTCTAGTTTATTTTATTTATTTCCTAACAACTATTTTTTCTAACCTTTGACCTAATCATTTTTTATTTTATGTTATTTTTATTTTCAGCAGATATTTTCTCTAACCTTTGACCTAATATTTGAGCTTGTAAGAATTCTCTTCCATTTTTCTCCCCCCCTATTGGATCACATTCTCTTCATCTAATCGTCATGATGATGAACCACATTAGTTGGTTCAAAACATGTCTACAACTTAAATGTTTTATGTGATGGATCCGGAAGACAAATCTATGAATAACTCTACTCACAAAAGCCTTCATTAAGATAATTTGATTTATTTTTTTATTAGCCCTGGTGAAAGGATCATGTAATAAAAGTTAATAAAGGCAAAATAAGACCATGGTTAAGGGACACTTATTCCAAGCTGAATGTTGGGCAAATATATCCTAGTGAGCATCACTCGATGTGTGTTTTGGCTAAGGAAATTGACAAAGAATAAGCAAAGGAATTAAAGGGAAAAAAAGACATTTTGGCATATTTATTTATGAAAATAAAGGAAATTAGGAGAAAAGGAAGGAAAAAGGTCACAGGTTGCAAGTAAGGAAGAAATTGATGGAGAAATTTGAAAATGAAGAAATTAGAGGCCTCATGCATAAAAAAGATTTTGAGGATCACTTCATGGCTTTTTTCAGTTTGGCTTATGTCAAGTTCAAGTTTGGAGCTCTCTCATTATTCTCTCTCTCTCTCTCATTCTCTTGATCACTTAAAGTTTTCTTGGAGCACTCTAGTTTGGAGCAAGGAAAGGAAAAAGCAAGCAAAGGGAAGGAAGGCAATCAAGGAACAATGAAAGGAAAGTAGGATCAAACAACTTCAGTAGGAATACTTGCAAGTAACCTTTTTCATGTGTGATTTCCTAGCTGGTTTGGACATGCATGGCTTTTCATGTTGGTGTATGGTTCTCTTGTTGTCGGTAGCATGGTCTTGCCGCATTATGACAGTGGTTTTCAGCCTAGCCTAGCCTTTTTTCGAATGTCATGGTATGTTGGGATGTTTATTTCGGTTTTGGAACTTTGGAATTGTCGGATGGATTTCAAAATCCGGGGCGGAGGTGGTCTCAAGGTTCATCCCCAAGGGCCTAGCAATCCCTTGATCAATTTTGGCGGGATACATGGTAAAGCATGAGGGAGCAGTCTCGATTTTGGGACTACTAATCCAGGTTTGGATTGTGGTAAAGCCTGAGACACAAGGAGATAGAAAATTCCTCAAGGATAGTGATGGATTCTGGATGGCATTCCAAGTTCTATTCAGTTGTGATCGAAGCACTGATTTTGGTGTGATCACGGTTGGATGAGGGTGGAGGTGTTTTAACCTATGGATTCCCTTGATTGTTCTTGGATTGGCTGTTCTATGAGATCACACATTCATGCTTGGAATATGGCACGGGGGTGACTAGCTGAAAGAGAGATTTGGTTCAGCGATGTCTATGGTCGGGTGGTATGTGGAATTCTCGAACCTGGTCGGATTTGCCTATGATTAATAAAAGCTAAGTTATCTTACTTTTGCACTAATTTATATATGGATTAAATGGTAGTCCTATCTTTGTTATTTACATGGTTTAATGTTGGTTATAAGCATGGTTATGTGACTGGTTTATATCATGGTTAATCATGTATTTACTTGTAACTGTTAAATGGATGGATGCAATACCTAATTGATGATTAGTAGCTCAATGGGGAAGGAGGTGATCCTTCTGATGATGTTTCATAACTTGTTTCAGTCACTTATGCTTTGCCTTGTAAACCAAACCTATAGGTTGCATTGATGCCAAGTGTTTGACAGAATGTCAGTCCTGGTTGGGGATGCTCAAGCCTAGTCCTAAGGGTGATTTTTATTGATCAACATTGTTATCATGTTTTTAATGATTTTTGAAAGTTACAACAAGTTCTGGGCAAAGGCCAAGATTCTGGGCTAGAAAAGTGGCTTAAATCCTAGCGTCGCTAGCACAGAAATGGAAATTTTGGACCACAGTCGCGAGAAGGCAGACCTGTGAGAGCGACTTTGAGTTGTTGGTCACTCCCTTGCCGATATCATGAGAGAAACTGAGGGCTGGGAGTTGCAGAATAGCAGTGGGACCTAGGGACAGGCTGTCTGAGTGGCTGACTTGTCTCTTGAGGGGTTTGTTGATGATGTTGGATGACTGTATGTGATGTTTCATTGGTTCCACTTCCCTAGGTGACATAGGAGGTCAAATCTGATTGTAGTGGCATCTCTTCTCATGTTTACCCCAGTTGGCATGGTACCTTTCAGTAAACTTGGGAGGGGGTGTTACAGATTGGTATCAGAGCATGGTTATGCTCTATTTGGGTCATATATGGTGCTAGAGATATGGTGAATGTGTTTGTCATGCATGCATGTTAGTTGTGTGTGTGGCTCTTACACTTGTGTTCCATGTGTTTGTTGCACTGCATCATATTGATCATGGTAGAAGTAAGGTTATCATGAGTAACTTGATGTCAATTTTATGGAATGCATTGTCATGAGTATATGATTGGTTATACAATTATATGTAGCTTGATTACATTCTTGTATGTTGGGTTGCATTCTTGGTTATTTGATTACATGCATCAGTCTTGTAGGTTGATTACAAGAATTGATCGCTTATGCTCGACTACATGTGGTTATGTGTATGTGTAGTTGATTAGGCATTGCTTATGCAGGTTGATAGTTGCATGAGGCAATGTGTATACTGGAGTATTGGTTGTTGTCATGCATGAGGTCATAGCATGCATTGTTGATATGGCCTTGCATTGATGACTGGACCCTAGTTAGTATGATGGTTATGCGTTGATGCACTTATTAATATATGTCTATATGTTATTATGGTTATGTTGTACATGCATCACGTTGATTTGATGATCTTGCAAACAAGGTATCCTCCCCGAGTATGTTAAGGTACGTTGATTTATGGTGATTTGGTTTAGCTGACATAGTATGCATTGCAGGAAAGAGATCAAATGGCTAGAAAGGTGGTAGACTACATAGAATCTCCCTATGAATCAGATGGGCAGTGTGGTGTGGGGCACTCTTCTGACTTGGCAGACACATTGAGAAGCCTAAAGGAAGAAATAAGGAGTTGCAAAGTAGACAATGACAAAATCATGCAAGCACAAGAGAAACAAGCAAAGGTGAATGCAATATTACTTTAGAGTTTGTCAGATTTGCAGCGACAGGGACCTCTTCGGATCAGCCATGGACATGAGGATATAACTAATGGGGCATATGGCAATAGGTCTCATAGTAGACATAGGTCAGATAGATCTAACACTGTCATAGATGGCAGGTTGTTGGACACTCCAGATAGGAGAGGTACTAGACACAAGTATTACTCTAGTTCTGGTTCTGACAGACATCACGATCATCATCATTATCATCTGTACAGGAGGAATGATAGGGGATACTTGCCGGATGAGTTCAAGAAGGAAAATACACCTACCTTTGATGGAGAGATGAAGAAATCACAAGATGCAGAGGCTTGGTTGCTTGGCATGCAAAAATTCTTTATATTTCACTATTACTCAGAAAACATGAAAGCAAGGATAGCCCCTTTCAGTCTCAAAGATAAAGCATATATTTGGTGGGAAGACATGAAGAATGTCAAGGACATACATGAGGATGAGTTGACTTGGCATGCGTTTGAAAGGATCTTCAAGAATAAGTACTTGTCTGAGAGGTATTATGATGATAGAGCTAAGGAGTTTTATGAGTTGCGGATGGGTTCTATGACAGATGAGGAGTATACTAGCAGATTTTTGGAGTTGTTGAGATATGTGCCTTACCTCAGAGAGGAAAAGGACAAGGTTCAGAGATTCATTAGTAGATTGCCAGTTGCATACAAAGACCGGATTGAGTTCGATGAACCTAGATCGTTGGAGGAGGCCATCTGAAAGTTGAAGCATTGTTATGAGCAGTCGAAGTGCAAAGTTGAGCCTAAACATGACTTGAAAAGAAATGACAAAGCTAAAGGAAAATGACCACCAAAGCGAGGAAGACCTCAAGATGCAAGTGAGAAAGATAATGCAGTTCCTTACAAGAGATTCAATGCTGCTGAGAAGGGACATGTAGAGTAGCAGGCTAGATGCAGTGGTAAGGAACCATTACAGTGTTGAATATGTGGTAAGGATCATCGTCAGAGGGATTGTCTGTAGTATTAGAGTTGTGGTAGAACCTAGATCTATAGTGCTTAGGATCCACATACAATTGGTGATGTTGGTCATATCATTCCTCAGATTTATGCAGTTGTGGAGATCAGGGAGTGAGATCATTAATCATCGATCATTGAGATGGATGGTAAGCTTTGTGATCAAGTTGTTTCTATTTTGATTGATCCTAGATCTAACTATAGTTATATTAATCATGACCTAGTGGATAAGTGTGGTTTGAGAAAAGAAGTGCATGTATAATCTTGGTTGGTATAGTTGGCTATTGGTACAAACAAGCGAGTTCACCATTGGGTAAGAGCTTGTGCGTTTGAGCTAAATGGTATTTCTACATTAGTGAGGATGGTTACCTCTATGTAGGTTAAGTGTAGTTGCAGAAAAGGTTGTGTGATGTTTGTAGTACACATTTCCAATGACAAGGGCAAGGAGGTTGGGGATGCTGATGTGTTGAGCAGGTACCCAGTATTGCAGCAGTTTCAGGATGTATTTCCTGAGCACATTTCAGAGTTGCCACCTCAGAGGGAGGTAGATTTTTCTATTGAGTTAGTGTTAGGGGCAACTCCAACATCAAAAGAACCTTGCAGGATGAGCACACTTGAGTTGGTAGAGTTGAAGTTGCAACTAAAGGAAATGTTGGACAAAGGATACATTAGACCTAGTGTATCACCTTGGGGCACACCAGTTGTTATCACGAAAACTAGTGTCCATTCAGAGCTGCTAGTCCCATTAAGACAGGTAGCTATCTTAGAAACAAACAGATTAAAGTTACTGGTGTTTTCCTTTATGAGAGATAGATGAGAGATAAGCAGAGAACACCAACCTCAGTCTTTCGCTAGTCTCCTTGCTTGTTTCCTCTCTCCTTTGATAGAGATTTCGCCACTCCTTTCTCACTTGTCCTGCTTCAAAGGACACCTGTAGAGACAAGGCAGCAAAATACCATCAAATCATAGAGATCTATAACCATAAATAATGTAGGATCAGATGTACATTAACCATATAAATGCATACATAAACAAGATTCAGAGATATACAAGCATATGGAGGAAAACTCAAATAGCTTTATTGATAAAAGTAGTAGAAGAGAGGATTACAACAAAGTTGTCTGATCCAGCATCATCCTCCCAGCATGAAAGCCCTCTTCACCTCATGAAAAGCTTAAATCACCCAACAATACAGTGTTGCACAGAGAAACCAACAACACTTCCTTACAAAATACAAAATTCCAGCCTTTGGGTCTCTAGGATGAGGGATCCATATATATATATATATATATATATATATATATATATATATATATATATATATATATATATATATATATATATATATATATATATATATATATATATATATATATATATATATATATATAATATATATATATATATATATATATATATATATATATATATATATGTTTGCAGGTGGGTGAGTCAACTTCTGGGATTTTGATTAGTGTCATCCCTCTGATAGTTCTTGGTTCCACTTGGATATTTCATGATCTCTTACTCATTCCTGGGCGAATTCAGAGAGGCAAGTGTCAAATGGGCGGTTTCTAGAAGACTCTCTGGGTTTCCACCTAGCCAACTGCCTTTGCCATTCGTCTACTCTCGCTCATCGCACCTACAAAAGGGCTTTTCAGTATGCATCGCACTTTTTGCATGTGGCAGGTGAGATGCATCGCACCCTTAGCACTGGGCAGTCTGTATGGTCCTGTTTTGACCAGTTCTGAGTAGTTTTTCAGGGAGAATTTCTGGGAGATGATGTAATTAGCTGACCTTGCTCCTCTAGGGTATGAAACAACACTTTTAGGGGCTTAGAAGCCCTTGGTTTATGGACATATGTGATTGGGGTTGCAGTGCCCAAATATGTCTATAACACCAGTGTTGTTCATAAAGAAGAAAAATGGCATTCTTAGATTTTGCATTGATTATAGGCAGTTGAACAAGGTAACGATCAAGAACATGTACCCTTTGCCAAGGATTGACAATTTGTTTGATCAGATAAAGGGAGCAACAATGTTCTCTAAGATCAACTTGAGATAGGGATACCATCAAGTACACATCAAGGAAGAAGATATCTTCAAGGCTGCATTCAGGACCAGGTATGGGCATTATGAGCTTGTTGTTGTTCCATTTAGCTTAATTAATGCTCCATCTGCGTTCATGTGTTTGATGAATAGTGTGTTGCATCCTTATTTGGACAAGTTTGTTATTGTATTCATTGATGACATACTGATATATTCTAAGAATGAGGAAGAACATGACGAACATTTAGCCGCAGTGCTGAGATTGCTAAGAGAGCATCAGTTGTATTCTAAACTTAGTAAGTAGAACTTCTTTCTGACTGAGGTACATTACTTGGGACATGTTGTCTCCAAGGAAGGCATAGCAGTAGATCCGGAAAAGATAAGGGTCGTCATGGAATGGGCATATCCTAAGAATGTAGATGAGGTGAGATCATTTATGGGATTGGCAGGGTACTACAAGAGGTTCATCATGAACTTCTCACGCATTACATATCCTATCACATCATTGTAGCGGAAAGGTAAGAAGTTTGAATGCACAGTGGAATGTGAAGATAGTTTTGAGTAGCTTAAGCAGTTGTTGACACATGCACAAGTGCTAAAGATTGTGGATCTAGACAAGGAGTTTGTTGTGTGTACAAATGCTTGCAAAAGGGGACTTGGTGTAGTTCTCATGCAAGAAGGGCAGGTAGTGTGCTATGAGTCATGGAAACTGAATGAACACAAGCAAAACTATTCAACACATGATCTTGAGATAGTAGCGATTATACATGCATTGAAGATGTGGAGACATTATCTTATGGGTAGGAGGTTCACATTGATGAGAGATCATAGTGGGATGAGGTATTTGTTTGACCAGCCGAATCTAAATGTCAGGTAAGCTAGATGGTTGGCCACCCTTAGTGAGTTTGAATTCGAGATCAGATACATCAAAGGGAAGGAGAACCGGGTTGCGGATGCTCTTAACAAGAAGGTACAAGTAAATCATATAGCATCTATAAGCTCTTATGGGACAGAGTTACAAGATAGGATTTTACAGGCAAGTCAACGGGATGAAAAATACATGGATATCATGCACAGGTTACAGCAGAGCACAGGCACATGTACATGCATAGGTGATCAGGATGTAGACCATCGTCTCACGACAAATGGCTTGGTGGGGTTTTGAGATAAGATCTATGTGTTGAATTGCAGTGAGCTCAAGAAGCTTATCTTGAGGGAGTTTCATGTGAAACCGTATTCGGGTCATCTAGGATATCAAAAGACATTGACAATGGTAAAGAATTTCTATTATTGGTCGAATCTAAAGAAAGAAGTGGCTGAGTTCGTGGCTAGATGCTTAGATTATCAGCAGGTAAAGGCGGAATGCAAGCATCCAGGTGGTCTACTACAACCTATTACAATTCCGGAATGGAAATGGGAGGTCATTTCCATGGATTTCATCATAGGTATTTCAAGGATAGTGAAGCAACATGATTCTATTATGGTCGTGGTCAACAAGTTGAGCAAGGTATCTCACTTCATTTTGGTAAAGACTACATATTCAGCTAGTGAGGTAGCACAGGTGTTCATCAAAGAGATAGTGAGACTACATGGTGTTCCAAAGAAGATTGTGTTGGACAGGGATGCAAAGTTCACTTCCAAGTTTTGGAAGGAGCTATTTGCAAGCTTGGGTACAGAGTTGGCCTTCAACACAGCTTATCATCTGCAAACAGATGGTCAGACAGAGAGGGTCAACAGGATCTTGGAAGATATGTTGAGGATGTATGTGATGCACCAGCAGAGGAAATGGGAAGAGTATCTACCATTGGTTGAGTTCGCATACAACAATGGTTATCAGGAGTCATTGAGGATGATTCCTTTCGAGGCATTGTATGGGCAGAGTTGTAACACTCCCATCAGCTGGAGTGATCCAGTGAATAAGGTACTTATTGGACCAGACATGTTGGCAGACATGGAGCAAGAAATGCAGGTTATAAAGAAGAATCTAAAGGCAACACATGATAGACAAAAAAGTTATGCATATCAGCACAGGGTGTTCAAAGAGTTTTAGGTTGGGGAGCATGTGTATTTGCACATCAAGCCCAAGAAAATCTCTTTGAGGATTGGTTCATGTGCCAATTTGGCACCACGGTATTGCGGGCCTTTTGAGATCCTTGAGAGGATTGGAACAATGGCATATCGACTTGCACTCCCTCCAACATTGAAAGTCCATGATGTTTTCCATGTTTCATTGCTTAAGAAGTATATAAAGGATGTTGATCATGTTATTGAATGGTCAGTATTGCAGGTGGAGGAAGAAGGAGAGTTCTAGCCGAAGCCTCAGTACATATTGCAGCGGAAGCATCTCATGCTCAAGAACAGAGCCATAGAGCAAGTTAAATTGTAGTGGAAGCACTTTGGGCCTAAAGAAGCTACTTGGGAGATGACAGATCAGATGTGGGCCCTATATCCTTCATTGTTTGTCGGTTGAGGCAAAGAAATTTTGGTTTTATGTTGGTTTATGTTTGGCATATGTTTATATATATATATATATGTATATATATATATATATATATATATATATATATATATATATATATATATATATATATATATATATATATATAGATATACATATATATATATATATATATATATATATATATATATATATATATATATGGATGTAAATACCGCCATGAGCTAAGTTATAAAGCTCCAATAAGCGGTATGGGTGTCACGTTATTATGGTTGTTATATTTTCATGTTGTCATGATGTTTTGCTTTTGAGCAGGTTCTTCATTGTAAGTATTACAACAAGCTAAGTTAAAAAGCTCCATAGGTAGTATGTTTGCTTTTCAATGGTATTGCTGAGGTCTTGGTGTGGTTTAACACCAAGGATGGTGTTCCCCAAAGGGGAGGGTTCTATAACAACCTTGGTGAAAAGATCATGTAATAAAAGTTAATAAAGGCAAAATAAGACTATGGTTAAGGGACACTTATTCCAAGCTGAATGTTGGGCAAATATATCCTAGTGGGCATCGTTGGATGTGTGTTTTGGCTTAAGGAAATTGGAAAAGGCTAAGTCAAAGGCATTAATGTGAAAATTTCTTAATCTAACACATCAGAAACCCCTACTACATTTTTTGGTTTACCATCTCCTACTTATTCTTTGCATTAACAACTTATTTAAATGCATAAATATCGAAGTAAACACAAATGCAAACTTCACAAATATACATATCAACAACTGAAATAAGTTGAGACAACACAAGGGATGCCGTTATTTTTGGACAATCGTCCCCGGAAAAACCTAATGTGGGAAAATCGATGCAACATATAGAGGGTTTTATTATTAAGCAGATTATGAATACAACTAGGGTGCCAGAAATGGCTCACCCTTCAGAGAATATCCTTGGCAGCAATACCTCTATCAGGAGAAAGATATTTCAGCAGATTAGCAACCGGATGAACAATCCCACAGTGACTCCGGTTGTTCCTTGTGTTGGACAATGAAAGCTGCTCCACACAATCCTCTGGAACTGCGTCACCCTCTCTAGTTCTGCATCAGTCAATCAACTCTCAGTCTATCCCATTGAATCACCTCAACACATCCTTTGAAGCTCACTGCGTATTTTGCGTCAACCTCTACGTCAGCTCTTTTGGTCCTCTGCGTTGGCTTCCTTAGCCTTTGCGTCAACCCTTGCTACCTTTGCGTCAGCCCTCCTAGGCTCTGCGTTGCCTCTTCCGACACTCTGTTGCCTCTCTGATATGTATTCTTTAGCCTTGGATTGAAATCCCTTGCTAAACTACCCCTCGTTGCAACTGATCACTCACTCGATTTCCTCAGCAAACCCTGCCCCAGAAAATCGAATTCTTGATCTCTCTTGGTATCTTGGTGGGTCTCCAACTGACCCTCAAGCCTCCTCTTATACTTTTCTTGTTGATGATTCAATGACCAAGATTAAGTCCCTAATCAATGGCTAAGATTAAATCTGCCTTGATCCTCATTATTTAGAACTTTCTCACCCATATTATAGTAATACACATTAATATTTTAATTTACCTAAGTTTAGACTTAGGGTCTCATCAAAAATATTAATTATTTTAATATCTCTCCATCCGGGTGGAATTTCCCCAAACGATTTCTGGGTCTTGGAGATGTCATGTGCCTTAGCCTCTCCACCAATTTTCATGGCTAGAGCACATCCAATGCTATCAAAAATCAACACTCCCTATTAGCGAGGAATGTGCTCTAATAATGCTTCACCATAGAAACATCACACTGATCCTCCACATTGGTACCTGTGTTGATGCTTGGCCTGCTTCCTCACATCCTCTGCACTGCTACTTCCTATACTGCTTCCCATGACACTACCACTGCCACTGCTACATTTGTACTGAAAATCCATCTCAACATGTTGCATCATGCTACCCATAGCACTGCCACTGCTAACTGCTACAACTTAGATACCGAGAAGTAAGTAACTGACTTCTCCCTACTATTGACATCCCAGTCAGTCTAGAAGCCTCGTGATGCTAAATCTACCTCTGCTGCTAACCCGTGCTCCCTTTGCTGCCATTGCGTTGCTGCAACCTCTTTTGTGCCTCTCACACTGCTGCAACCTCTACTGCACTGCTACATAACTCTGCACTCTAGCCCTGCTTTACTACTCCACCACACTTTGCTCCACCCGACATCTGTCATCTTGCTACTATCCTTAAGGGCTCCAGTAGCCGCATGTGATCCAAGATTTTGAGCACCTCAAGGATCCTGCCCCTGCATGTAGTCCTCCAGACTACAACTCGATGTCACCCCACCTCTTCTCTAGAGGTGCATGAGCACTCATGGCACAATCGTCATCAATCTCGACATCCTTCTTCACCTTTGTTGGAGTTGCCTTTGAGTTGGAAGCTTCTCCCTTGCCTTTCTTCCTGGGGCACTGAGATGCATAATGTCCCAGCTCCCCACAGTTGAAGCACTTGACCTTGGAGATGCCCTTATTCATCCTCTTCCCTTGTTGTCCCACAAATGCTAGAGCCGCATCCTCCTCCTCCTCTTTATTGACTCGAACTCCCTTACCACTATTCCCTGCTGTTAGGACTCAGAATTGACCAATTTTGACCTTATATTTTTGCCATAATATTATCCTTTTTCAGTCATAGGTTGAAAGCTTTGATTGTATAATGACTTAATCACCCCAAGGTACGAAGTAACTCTCCGCATATCTATATGTTTAATTGTTCATTGCATATTCATGAATATCTTTATATTTATCTTTGGAAAAGTTAATTAAGTTGCCAAGTAATCGCTGGACTATTTAAAGTCTGCAGGAATTATAATTTATAGTTGTTGTAACACCAGAAACAGCAACTACGCAGTTGCTGCAACACCGGAAGTAGCAACTACGCAGTTGCTACAGCCAGCAACGGCAACCATCTAAAGTAGGAGAATGCTATTTTTGCAACAACTAGAAATAACAAACGGAAACTATCTGGAGATTGCCAGAATTCCACGCTGACGCGGCATAATCAACAACTGTCCAAAAAGGGCAAAACACAGTTACAATTGCTAAAGTATCAGGAACAGCACGGGTTTACTAAATCAGCAACCATGGGGAAACGGCGAAGGATAATACGAGGATCCCAAGAGCACGGTCGAAGTTCGGTTACCAGCTGCGTAACAGAAATAAACTCAAGAAAGAATACACTGTTGCACTGTTATAACAACATTCTGTAACTCTTATTTTTGGCTAACTGAATGAACTGTGATAATCTATTGTAATAGATGTCTCCTCTATAAAGAGGAGACATCTACATTAGAGAAGGGGGGAGAGAAATAGTTTTGTAAGGGGAATTTTGAAAAGACAACAGCAAAGTCTGAACTTTTATTGTACTGAATCTTTTGGCAGATGAATAGAAGATTGTTCTGAGTACTTAATCTAGCAATTGTGTTCTGGGGAATCTTGTGAGAGGGACCGGGCCCACCTTCCTCACAAGATTCACCCATTTACTTTTCTGTCAAGTGTGTAAGTGTGTTTGGTGATTTCTTTATGCTGCTACTCTGTTTTGGATTCTGTAGCATTACCTCTGATAATTTCCTTTTTGCTGGCACTCTGTTTTGTTAATCGTTTGAAGCTGTACTTCACCGGTGAATTAGAATTTCAGTGTGTATTAGCAATCTGGTTACAGGGGCAGGTGCTGAACGTCCTTGCTTGGAGGATAGGGTCCTGATCCTCTGATAACAGAGCATCCACCACTCTTCTTTTCGGATTTGTTATCTTAAATTAACTGCTTTCATTTTATCTTTACAGTACACTGTTATGACATAACGTGAGAATTACGTATACTACAGCTTTTTAATGCTTTTAGAGTTAAGTACATACAGTACGCAGTAGCCTTTGAAATAAAAAGACTTTCCCAGGTTGACAATTTAATGTGGTACTTGATTGTTAATTAATAAACAATTCAACTAGCCAACATTTTGGCGCCATTGCCGGGGAAGGCAACTAGAGATTTCTAAAAAGCATTAATGATTTCTTTTTGAGAATAACAGGTGCATGAGAGGACGCAGGAAACCTAATTTCACAGGCGGCAAAGGCGGAGGAGGAAGAAAAACTTATATTGACGAAATCATCTCAAAGGCTGAAACATCACAGAGGACAAGTTCCCGGAGACCTCAGATCCAGTATTCCTCACAAACAGATCGACAGACGGAGGAAGTACTGGGACCTGAAAGGAAGCTGGAAGTACCAGAATACACTGAGGAACCGGTAGAAGAACCTGAAGATACAGAAGATAAAGCAAGTGATTCAGGAAAAAGACCAATGGAGGATAACAGAACAGAAGGAAGAGGGGAAAATTTGCTCTCTACCCTGGAATTCCCTATTGGGGAGCTCCCGAGAGGGGCAACTCCCATGAAAAACATTCCACTCTCAGCATTACCCAACTTTCATGGGTTATCCTCTGAAGACCCGGATGAATTCCTCTTTGAATTCGACATACTATGTAGGAGTTATGATTATGTGAGCCCTAATCAGAAACTAAAACTGTTTCCAGCAACACTGAAAGGGAATGCGTTAAGGTGGTTTATGAGCTTAGGAGCTCAGGAAATCACTACCTGGGATCAGATGAAAGAGAGCTTTCTAGCTAAGTATCAAGATTACTGTCGGACAAGAGAAAGGAAGGAAGAATTGTTTAAAATGGTTCAGAAGGAGGACGAGAATCTGGAAGATTTTGTGGAAAGATTGCAGTATAATCTGTAGCGGTCCAACCACCCTAATATGAGTAAAGATATTCTGAAAACTATATTGTTGAAAGGGGTACGAGATGACTGCTTGGACATGTTAAACATGCTGGGAAAAGGGGACATTTCCAAGGAACCATTTGATGAAATTATCAATCTCTGCATGAGATGTTCAAGAGGAGCAGTAAGCAGATCAAAAAGCAGGGACAACGTATATTCAAGAGTTCATAAGTCAACAAACGGAGGAGCAACAAGGGCTGAAATAGGTAATTTATTAGAAGAATTTAAAACTGAGATGTTAAGCTCCTTTGCTTCACAAATTGATGCTCTGTAGGTAAAGAAGAAACAAGCAGAAGCAGAAGCTGCCCTAGCTATTTTTTTGTTCCAAATGTAGAGAAAAACACCCACTCAGAGAATGCCCACTAGATAAGGTACCAATCTGCACGATCTGCGAAAAGGACCATGAGACCCAGCAATGCCCCTCTTTGCCTGGAATTAAAGCAGCATTGCAGTCAACTGAAGAAGAGGCTGAAGCAGTGTACCTGATGACACAGAGGAGGCAATGGCCACAAAGACAAGGTATGAATTCTAACACAGCATTTAATCGTTGGAATAATCATTCTCCTTTTCAAACAAATTACCCACCCATGAACCAAATGCAGTACCCACCCTTTAACACAATGAGTTTTCCACCTATGCAACAACCAAATATCCCTTTTCCTGATCCTACCATATGGAATCCTTGGGCTCCCCAGCAACCGTATTTCAATCAATGGAACCCAGGCTGGGCAGCCCAACAGATGCCATTTCCTCAACAACAACAGTCTCTTTCCTTACCATCTAATACTCCTCCAAATAACCAGGCAATTAGACCGCAACTGCCTGTGCAACCCAACCCCAACCCAAATAATAATAAAGCCTTGCAAGTAATTGATATTCAAAATCAGCCTGTCTTCCCCATGCAATGTAACGATATCCATCTTCGTTCAGGGAGAATTGTTGAACCCATCATTGATGACATCACTGACTCTGATAAAGAGGAAGTTAGAAAAGAAAAACCTGCTAACAATAATGCTGAAACAGTCGAATCAACATCTAACAACAATGATCAGACAGCAGATCCACCATTCCCTGAACGATTGGCTCTCACTAAAACACTGGAGCAACCTGCTTTTAACCTTTTAGGTGAACTACAGAATTTATACGTTAAAATCCCATTGTTGCAAGCGCTAAGAGATGTTCCCATTTATGCTAGGACTGTTAGAGATATCTGCATAAAAAAACCTGGAAGAAAAGCTAAGGACCCCCTCACAGTTCATGTGATGGGAGAACTGACTGCTTTAATGACAGAAAAAGATCCTCCTGTGAAATATGGTGACCCTGGTCACCCTACAGTAACAGTTCAGGTTGGAAAAACTCTTGTCTCTAAAGTTCTAGTAGACTTAGGAGCTGCAATAAATATTATGACATTGGAAACAGCACAATTGCTTCAGTTAAAAAACTTTATTAGGGAAACACCAACCATCCTAGAATTGGCTGATCGCTCTACAATTAAACCTGAAGGGGTCATTGAAGATTTAATAATTTCTGTAGAATCCTGGAATTACCCAGCCGACTTTGTGGTGTTACAAACTAAAACAAAGTTGGGGGGTCATCCGCTGATTCTAGGAAGACCTTGGCTGGCTACAGCAGATGCTTTCATTAGCTGTAGATCAGGATCAATGACCATCTCTAATGGACAGGAAACAAAACAGCTTACCCTTTATCCTCATGCTACACCCATGATTAATAATGACAGCTCTGTATGGGTAGATTATGAGGATGAAGAAACCCAACCTATATTGACTATCGGACAAGCCTTAACTTTCAAAGATTCTACCGAAGATGAATTGATCAGCAGCTTCATTTCTGAACCTTCTTCGGTTAACCCAGAAATGTACAGCCACTTTACTGCAATCTTGGAATCTGAAACTCAGCAGAACTTGGAAGATAAGAATTTATTTCAGACAGCAGTAGGCAGCCCCTCCAAAAGTACAACAATAGAAATTGAGCCTGGCAAAACATTAAATATAAATCCTAATTTAACTGACAATGAAAAACAACAATTAATAAAGTTACTCCAGGAAAATAAAGAAGCATTTGCATGGGACTATACAGACATGAAAGGGATCTCCCCTGAGCTATGCACTCACTGGATTTATATTAAAGAAGGATCCCGGCCAGTCTGTCAACCCCAGCGGCGAATGAATCCCAATCTAAGGGAAATTGTGAAGGAGGAACTTCAAAAACTCTTGAATGCAGGATTTATATACCCTATATCTGATAGTGAGTGGGTTTCCCCACTTGTAATTGTACCTAAGAAAAATGGTAAATGGAGAGTATGTGTGGATTACAGAGCACTGAATAAAGCCACTCAGAAAGACCATTTCCCTTTACCATTCATTGATCAGGTATTGGATAATTTGGCAGGTAAGAAATTCTTTTCATTCTTGGACGGGTTCAGTGGATATAATCAGATTAAGATTGCACCCCAAGACCAGGACAAGACCACGTTTACTAGCCCTTGGGGGACCTTTGCTTACAGGGTACTTCCATTTGGGCTATGTAATGCTCCAGCAACATTTCAAAGAGCAGTGATAGGGATTTTTTCTGATATGCTAAATGATTCATTAGAAATATTTATGGATGACTTTACTCCTTATGGAGTGACTTTTGAGGATGCACTGCAGAATCTTGAAAAAGTACTTAAGCGGTGTATAGAAGCACACCTTGCCCTAAGCACTGAAAAGTGCCATATGATGATGAATCAAGGTATTGTATTGGGTCACTTTGTCTCATTCCTAGGAATTCAAGTCGATCCAGCTAAAATACAGGTAATTCAGACTCTCCCTATCCCCAAAACACAAACTGATGTAAGAAGCTTTTTAGGACATGCTGGATACTATAGAAGATTTATTAAGAATTTTTCCAAAATAGCTTCTCCTTTATTTGTGTTATTAACAAAGAATGCTGAATTTAAGTGGACTGATGATTGTGAAAAAGCATTTAATGAACTTAAACATCAGTTGTCTGCAGCTCCCATTTTGAGAGGACCTGATTGGGCACTACCCTTTCATATATCCTCTGATGCCTCAGACACTGCAATTGGAGCTGTCTTGGGTCAGGAAGAAAATAGTCTTCCCTATGCCATTTATTTTATCAGTAAGAACATGACACCAGCTGAATTAAATTATACAGTCACTGAGAAGGAATTCCTAGCAGTTATTTATGCAATAAATAAATTTCGACATTATATTACTGGCTACACTACTTTTGTGCATACTGATCACTCGGCCATTAAATATTTGATGAATAAATCAGTTACAAATGCCCGAGTCACCAGATGGTTGTTATTATTGCAAGAATTTGACATCACAATTGTAGATAGGCCAGGAAAAGAAAATTTAGTTGCTAATTTCCTTTCTCGATTAAAAACTGATGAAAATGCTCCAGTAGATGATTCTTTTCTTGATGAATATTTATTCGCAGTATCTGCTCACTCACCTTGGTATGCAGACATTGCCAATTATCTAGTTGCAGGAAAATTACCATCACACCTATCACACAGGGAAAGAAGAAGGATCATCCAGCAAAGTGCTAGGTACAGCTGGATAAGCGGGTGTCTTTTCCATACAGGAATTGATCAGGAAATCCGAAGGTGCATTGGTGAAGATGAAATTTATGATGTACTAAAAGCTTGTCATGATGGCCCTTGTGGAGGACATTTTGCAGATAAAAGAACAGCACACAAGGTACTCAGAATGGGTTATTATTGGCCATCACTCTTTAAAGACGCTAGAAAATATGTCAAGGTCTGTGATAGTTGTCAAAGAATGGGCCAACCTAATCACAGGGATGAAATGCCTCTCAATCCCCAGGTAATTCTTGAACCTTTTGAGAAATGGGCATTAGATTTTATAGGTCCCATTAATCCTCCATCCAATCAAAGAGCGTACATATTAGTATGCACAGATTACATGACTAAATGGGTAGAAGCTAAGGCACTCCTGAAAGCTAATGAAGAAGCAGTACTAACATTTTTATTTGAAGAAATCTTTGTTAGATTTGGATTGCCTAGAGAATTAGTCACAGATGGAGGACCTCCTTTCAACTCTCATGGCTTCAAAAATACGCTTCAGAAATATCATATTAAGCACAAAATGACTACACCTTATCACCCCCAAGCAAATGGGCAGGTAGAAAGCACCAATAAAGTCATAGAAGCCATCTTAACAAAAACAATAAAGGAGAATAGAAGGGACTGGTTTCAAAGGTTGCCCGAGGCATTATGGGCCTATAGAACTACTTGGAGGAATACCACAGGTTTTTCACCCTATGAATTAGTTTTTGGAAAGAATGTTATTTTCCCTGTAGAGTTTGAGATCAAAACTTTAAGAACTGCTTTAGCTGTTAACCTTGATTTGACTGATGCACAGACAGCCAGGTTACAGCAACTTCAAGAATTGGATGAGAAAAGACTGGATGCCATCCATCAGACAACCATGATACAGCAACAAAGAAGCAGGTGGCATGACAGAACCATCAAGCAAAAGCAGTTTCAGAAAGGTAACTGGGCTCTACTTTATGATTCCCGTTTCGAGAATTTCCAAGGTAAGTTAAGAACAAGGTGGTTAGGGCCTTATGAAGTGGATGTTGTTTTTCCAAATGGGACAGTTAGACTTTTAACAATTGATGGAAGCAGAACACCGCTACTAGTGAATGGCTATCGACTTCGGTTATATCAGAGGCCTGTTTCTAAAGAAGATTTTAAAGCCACTTGCATGGCAATTAAACAGTATTCTTTTCCGGGGGAACTTGTTGTCCCTCAAAGCACTTAAATCTTTGTTTACTTATGCATTTTTTTAGATTAGATATTCTTTTTATTTAACTACTAATAATCCCTGCCAAGGGTTACCATATTATGTTTCAGTATTTTGCAGATTTGAGCTGTGGAAAATAGCTGAGAACGAAAGCTTTAAAGGAATCACTTTGCGGATTTGGAACTCCCGTTGCTGCAATTCCCGTTGCTGCAACACCAATTCCCGTTGCTGCAACACCGATTCCTGTTGCTCCTGTTGTTGCAACACCGATCCCCGTTGCTGCAACACCTTTTCACGTTACTACAACATCTTTTCCCAATGATGTAACATCATTTCCAGTGGCTGCAACACCAATCCCGTTGCTGCAACACCACTTCCTGATCCCGTAATACCTTTTTAGCAATTCTCTCATTTACAAAAACACCAGTTTTATCACCTCAGCCCCCAAGAAACGAATTTTTTATGAAATACACCATTTATTGTGATGATTATAATACTCCACTATCACTTCCCGTCATTATTATTAAGAATCGCCAGTATTCCCATGCTCCTAGACCCGCTGTAATCATTATGATCCAGCAAAAGATAAGACAAGACTTTTTGACGCAGCAACCAAAAAGGTAAAACATAAAGGTACGCATGATTATGTATGGACATTAAATAATAGTTAATGCGGAGAAGCTGATAGGACTACCAAATAATTGTACTTCCAATCATATCACTTACGCGTAGGGGGGGGGATTACCAAAGCGCTCTCATAATTACATACTACGCCAACTGCCGCCGTCCTTAACTCTCCCGGCAATATGTAAAAGTCACCTTATCACGGCATGTTACCATTTGCAACGGTTTACTCTGAACTGAATTCGGAAGCTCGGCTCTGAACTATGAAATTCACTGAAATAACAGCTATGGGAGGAAACCTTATTACACATGAACCTGTCACAACAGCACTTCTTGAGCTCTATCCCGAGGTTTATCAGATCTTTCTGTAAGCGGGATGGATAGATTATTTCAGGAGACTTCCAGACTTCGACGCGCAGCAAGTCCTCGAGTTTGCATGCAATTTAACAGAGGGATTTTCTGTCGTTCAAGGAGTTCGAATTCCAGTCACGGAGGAAGCCATAGCCCAAGTTACCGGGCTACCAGCTAATGGCATACGATGGTTCAGTAGGAAGCACTTGATCCTTAATGCGCAGCAGGACTTTCTTCGACCAGGCGAGCAGGTAGAACCCAAGGGCAGAGGCATAGCACTTCAGTCATTACCTCAACCGTGGCCGAAAGTTGCTGAATTTGTGAAGCAATATCTGACGTGCGAAGGCCGGTACCAGGTAATTTACCAGCATGATTTTGTCTTGTTGAATCATTTGAGGAATGGTCAGTTGATAAATATGCCATATTATTTATTGGGATGTCTCAAAAATATGTCACGTTATACTGTCAACGCAAAGCGTCCGCTTCTTTCCCTGAAACACCACCGTTTAGCCCAATTGCTGATAAATAGAGGCCTCGCCTTAAATAACCCTCCACCCCCCATTAATCCCCACCAAGAGGCAGAAATTCCACAGCCGGAACATGAAATTCCTCATCAAGAAGAGGAAATTCTTCACCAAGCTGAAGACGCACCTCAGCAAGATGAAGAAATTCCTCAGCAAACAGACGACATTCCAGAACAAATGTCTAAAGAAGTCCTCCAGCAAACACCCCCACAAGTTGCTGAAAATGAACAATCACCGGTAGAAATACCTGCAGAAACAATCCCATCCCCCAATAGAACCAATCCTTCCATTCCCATACTTGGTATTTCTACCGATGACTCTGAAGATAACATCCCTATTACTCTCCTCAAACGGAAAATACAGCAGAAAAAGGGAACCCCACCAAAAAGAAGAAGAACTAGGGCTTCGGCTAAAGCAGTTGCTATTTCTGCCACCATCCCTATCTTAAAGAAAGCCAGCCGGAAAAGAAAAATGTCTGAATTCCCTGCTTCTCTACCAAAGCAAAGGACTCGGTCGTCTGTAATAGCTGAAATTCCTAGCCATACCCTCCCTAGCTCACCACCCATCACCTTAAAAACTCGCACTCCCACCAGCCCTGGAAACTCCTCTCCCTCACCCTCGGAGGCTGAGATGCAGAGTGTTCACAGTTTCGTGACATCATATTTTAAGACAGCTGACACACAAGAACCAGCTGCCGACACCCAAGGTAATATTGGCCAAGAAGCTGCAACACAAGAAACAACCACTACCCCAGGTGACACACAAGAACCACCTGTCGAAGGTATAAGGGATCAAATCAATGATGAAGCACAACCTCTGCCTCCACTGGAACCTACTACTCCACAAGCTCAGCCTACCATAGCCGCTCTGCAGGAAGAGATTGAATTTCTGAAGTCCCAGATTCAGGATTACCAGGAGGAAATAATAAGGGTCAAGGAAGCCTATCAAAATGAATTTAACCTGCATATTTTAGCACGAGTAGCATCTGCAACAGAGAAGAGTAAGGACAATGAATATGTGTGTGCCAATTGTGGTGAGATATTTACTCAAGCAGGATACAAGGTAGTGGCAGAACCAATGAATGAAGTTCCTGCTGTTGTGGTGGAAACAAAAGAACCTGTTGTTACACAGATGGAAACACCACAACCCTCTGCTCAGACAGAAGAACCTGTTGTCACACAAGAACCAACAGGCTCTCTAGAAAAGGTGCAGGAACAGACAGAAGAACCTGTTGTCACACAAGAACCAACAGGCTCTCCAGAAAAGGTGCAGGAACAGACAAAAGAACCTGTTGTCACACAAGAACCAACAGGCTCTCCAGAAACGGTGCAGGAGCAAACAGAAGAACTTGCTGACACACAAGAACCAGTAAGTTCTCCAGAAACGACACCAGAGCAAACAGAAGAACTTGCTGACACACAAGAACCAGTAAGTTCTCCAGAAACTGCACGGGAGCAAATAGAGGAACTTGCTGAAACACAAGAACCAGCAAGTTCTCCAGAGACTATGCAGGAGGTAACAGAAAATAAAGAAGAGGAAAAGTCACCACGGCCTACCCAAATTGCCATGGAACGAGAGGAAGAAATGGTTACAGAAGAAAATGAGGAAGAAAACATGGACTCACCCAGGCCTATTCAAACTGCCATGGAACGAGAAGAAAAACAAGTTACAGCAGGAAATGACTCACCCCGGCCTACCCAAAAGGAAGAATTAGTTACAGGGGGAAATGAGGAAAAAGGCATAGACTCACCCCGGCCTACCCAAATCACCATAGAACAAGAAGAGGAAGCAAACACACAGGAATCAGCACAGAATATAGAACATGAAGAAGAAACAGTAGCTGGAAATGAAGAGGAAGACATTGGATCATTCCGGCCGACTCCAATTATCACAGGGCAGATTACCCTTGTTGATGCCTTTACACAAACAGAACTTCCCTCTGTTAGTGATGCATGCACAGAAACAGATAGTTTTCAGGAACTAAAAGGAAAATGGTGGAGAGAATATGAGTTGTCACAAGGCAAAGCATTCCAACAGCAAAAGGGGACCTGGTTCAATCATGCATATAAGAACTGGGAAGCACTTGAGCAGTGTAGAGCTCAGTACAAAGAAATTAAGGAGCTAAAAGCCAGATTGTCCCAGATGTTTGAGTTATTCCAAAGAATACTTGCCACAAGGAAACCCTCTTTTAATTATGCAACATTTTTTAGGGAAAGACTCACATTCTTACAGATAAAGGCTGTTAGAGAAGGTAGACCTCATCAGGTGGTTACATCAGAGCAATTTATGCAAACCTTTGCAGAGGCACCGAAAAATGATCAAAATTTGTTATGCGAGCTCTATCTCCATAATGAAGCCATGTCCGAAGAAAGAAACATGAATATGATACCTGTTGTTGGCGACATACAGCTGAGAGCCTTCATCTCCTTTTTAGCTAACCAACTTACATGGCAGAACGCCTTTACCTCAGCTCAACATAATGAACAGAATTTCCTTCTGTGGATTAGAGCTGAACCGCAGAACGCAACCACCTTCATTGCACAACATCTAAGAATGGTAAGTGATCCTGAAATGAAGGACCACGTCAGGCAACTACAAGTAGGGGTCCTGAGAGACTGTCAACATTATGTGAGAACTAAGGCACCCTTAGCTGTCAAGGCAAATAACTTGTTTTGGGAAAACTACCCCAAGGAGATGCAGGAATATCACCCTTATAATCCACCTAATTTACAGGTAGCACTCTCAAGGGTACCTTACTATGTTAGATGCATGCAACACTGTGCTGAAAATTGGATGGGTTACAGATTTAAATTTCCACTTCTATGGTTATCTGGTGAACAATACAAGGGCCAGTTTGGATTATCCAACAAGGAAGAAGCAGCAGCATGGAGGCAAATACAGACTGTCTGTGGGTTCAGGAAGAAGTTTGATGCCACTTCCTATAACTATTGTCTCAGTAATCTACACTGTTCATCCCAGTACTCCGACTCAGACTCAGAGTAAGCATTGCATAGGGACATGCAATCTCTTCAGTTGGGAGGGATGTTAGGACTCAGAATTGACCTTATATTTTTGCCATAATATTATCCTTTTTCAGTCATAGGTTGAAAGCTTTGATTGTATAATGACTTAATCACCCCAAGGTACGAAGTAACTCTCCGCATATCTATATGTTTAATTGTTCATTGCATATTCATGAATATCTTTATATTTATCTTTGGAAAAGTTAATTAAGTTGCCAAGTAATCGCTGGACTGTTTAAAGTCTGCAGGAATTATAATTTATAGTTGCTGTAACACCAAAAACAGCAACTACGCAGTTGCTGCAACACCGGAAGCAACAACTACGCAGTTGCTACAGCCAGCAACGACAACCATCTAAAGCAGGAGAATGCTATTTTTGCAACAACTGGAAATAACAAATGACAACTATCTGGAGATTGCCAGAATTCCACGTTGACGCGGCATAATCAGCAACTGTCCAAAAAAGGCAAAACACAGTTACAATTGCTGAAGTATCAGGAACAACACGGGTTTACTAAATCAACAACCATGGGGAAACAGCGAAGGATAATACGAGGATCCCAAGAGCACGGTCAAAGTTCGGTTACCAGATGCGTAACAGAAATAAACTCAAGAAAGAATACACTGTTGCACTGTTATAACAACATTCTGTAATTCTTATTTTTGGCTAACTGAATGAACTGTGATAATCTATTGTAATAGATGTCTCCTCTATAAAGAGGAGACATCTACATTAGAGAAGGGGGGAGAGAAATAGTTTTGTAAGGGGAATTTTGAAAAGACAACAGCAAAGTCTGAACTTTTATTGTACTGAATCTTTTGGCAGATGAATAGAAGATTGTTCTAAGTACTTAATCTAGCAATTGTGTTATGGGGAATCTTGTGAGAGGGACCGGGCCCACCTTCCTCACAAGATTCACCCATTTACTTTTCTGTCAAGTGTGTAAGTGTGTTTGGTGATTTCTTTATGCTGCTACTCTGTTTTGGATTCTATAGCATTACCTCTGATAATTTCCTTTTTGCTGGCACTCTGTTTTGTTAATCGTTTGAAGCTGTACTTCACCGGTGAATTAGAATTTCAGTGTGTATTAGCAATCTGGTTACAGGGGCAGGTGCTGAACGTCCTTGCTTGGAGGATAGGGTCTTGATCCTCTAATAACAGAGCATCCACCACTCTTCTTTTCGGATTTGTTATCTTAAATTAACTGCTTTCATTTTATCTTTACAGTACACTGTTATGACATAACGTGAGAATTACGTATACTACAGCTTTTTAATGCTTTTAGAGTTAAGTACATACAGTACGCAGTAGCCTTTGAAATAAAAAGACTTTCCCAGGTTGACAATTTAATGTGGTACTTGATTGTTAATAAACAATTCAACTAGCCAACACCTGCCTTGATTAACCTCCTAATCTCCTCCTGTCGTAGAGCTGCCCACATCTCTTCCCAACTGGGGAGAGTTGCTCTGCGGAAAATGCTTTGGACAAACGTCTCCCAGTCCTCAAAGACTGCATTCAGAGTAGTCCTAATCATAAACTATGGATCCGGTGTAGACCCCACGGAAGTAAGCTTACCGTGAATTCCTTGCAACCTGAGGAGGAAGTGATCTATCTCCTCTCCCTTTTGCATCTGATATGACCTCAGTTGATTCTCCAATAACATCTTCCGCTGCATGGAAGAGACCTGGTATAAGGTGGTCAACGTTTGCCACATCTCATTTGATGTGTTCTTCTCAGCAATATGTGGTATGGCATGATCCTTGACCCTGCCTAGGATCATGCATTTTGCCTTCGCCATGGCCTCCTCATACTTCTCATTTTCATTCAGGTCAACTGGGATAGCTATAGTTTTCAAGGCATAGTCCTTGATGCGATGTTTATCTAGGATTGCCAGGATCCTGGTCTTCTAGATGACAAACCCTATCCAATCTGTCTTGATCCCTCAATCCGTTCACTAGCATCTCTTCTCCTCTTCTAGACTCCCTCTGAGTCTCGACTTCCCTCCTGGAAATCGGCCAACTATTGAATCACTCCTCTCCAATCCCCCTTTGATGTTGTAACTCGAATATGGATTTCTTGGCTAGAAATCCATCGAGGTAGTGCTTCCTTCTACCTTGGGTACGTCTCCTTAGACAATGTTCTATACAAACATAAAAATCGTCCCACCATCTCCTCAAATCACAATTTGCACAACTCCCTTAGCCCCGACAATTGAAGAATCTGAGCCCTTCTGGCTTTATGCAATCACAATGAGAGCTGGATCAACTCCTCCTGGCCTCAGCGTTGATCCTTCCTGGCTAAGAAAGATGACCGGGCACTGCGTAGGCCTGGATTGGCCCCCCCTGCCTCTGCGTTGGCTTGGACTACTGACGCAGCTACTGCATGGGCTCCTCCCAGCTACTGCGTCTTCCCTTCCTGGCTCAAAATGGTGATGCAAGCTCTACGTGAGCCTCTGCATCACTCTTTTTGCACTGTGTCACTCCTCCTTTTGCCTCTTCAGCTCTGGAACAATGCTGTCTCTCGAGACAACTGCTTCTCTAGTGAAAATTCTCATATTTCTTCTGTTGGTGTCTTCGGTCCTCCTTCATCTGCAATCGCTCTGATACCATGTAAAAAAATTTGAATCTAACACATCAGAAACCCCTACTGCATTTTCTGGTTTACTATCTCCTACTTGTTCTTTGCATTAACAAGTTATTTAAATGCATAAATATCGAAGTAAACACAAATGCAACCTTCACAAATATACAGATCAACAACTGAAATAAACTGAGACAACAAAAGGGACACTGTTATTTTTGGACAATTGTACCCGGAAAAACCCAATGCGGGAAAATCGGTGCAACATATAGAGGATTTTATTATTAAGCAGATTCTAAATACAACTAGGGTGCCAGAAATGGCTCAACCTTCATGGAATATCCTTGGAAGCAATACCTCTATCAGGAGACATATATTCTGGCAGATCAACAACCGGATGAACAATCCCACAGTGAATCTGGTTGTTCCTTGTGCTGGAAAATGAAAGCTGCTCCGCGCACTCCCTTGGAACTGTGTCACCCTCTTTGGTTCTACGTTAGCCAATAAGCTCTCAGTCTGTCCCACTGAATCACCTCAGTGCAGCCTCTGAAGCTCAATGTGTCTTTTGCGTCAGCCTCTACAGCCTTTGCGTCAACTCTTTTGGCCCTTTGTGTCCTCTGCGTTGGCCTCCTTAGCCTCTGCGTCAACCCTCCTAGGCTCTACGCTGCCTCTTCCGGCACTTTGCTACCTCTCTGATATGTATTCTTTAGCCTCGGATCGAAATACCTTGTTGAACTACCCCTCGCTGCAACTGATCACTCACTCAATTTCCTCAGCAAACCCCGCCCCAGAAAATTAAGTTCTTGATCTCTCTTGGTATCTTGGTGTGTCTCCAACTGACCCTCAAGCCTCCTCTTATACTTTTCCTGTTGACGATTCAACAAACGAGATTAAGTCCCTAATCAACGGCTAAGATTAGATCTGGTTTGATCCTGGTTATTTAGAACTTTCTCACCTATATTATATTAATACACATTAATATTTAAATTTTCCTAAGTTTAGCCTTAGGGTCTCATTAAAAATATTAATTATTTTAATATCTCTCCATCTAGGTGGAATTTCCGAAAACGATTTCTGAGTCTTGGAGATCTCATGTGCCTTAGCCTCTCCACCAATTTTCATGGCTAGAGCACATCTGATGCTACCAAAAATCAACAATTAAAAGGAAAAAAGACATTTTTGACACATTTATTTATGAAAATAAAGGAAATTAGGAGAAAAGGAAGGCAAAGGGTCACAAGTTTCATGTGAGGAGGAAATTGATAGAAAATAACGGAAAATGAAGAAATTAGAGGCCTCGTGCATAAAAAGGCTTATGAGGATTAGGTCATGGCTTTTTTCAAGTTCAAGTTTGGAGCTCTCTCATTATTCTCTCTCTCTCTCTCTCTTGGCCACTTAGAGTTTTCTTGGAGCACTCTATTTTGGAGCAATGAAAGGAAAAATCAAGCAAAGGAAGGAAAACAAGCAAGGAACAAGGAAAGGAAAGCAGGATCAAGCAACTTCAGTAGGAATACTTGTAGGTAACCTTTTGCATGTGTGATTTCTTAGCTGGTTTGGACATGCATGGATTTGCATGTTGGTGTATGGTTCTCTTGCTATCGGTGGCATGGTCTTTCCAGGTTATGACAATGGTTTTCAGCCTAGCCTAGCCCTTTTTCGGATGTCATGATATGTTGGGATGTTTATTTTAGTTTTGGAACTTTGGAATTTCTAGATGGATTTCAGAATCTGGGGCGGAGGTGATCTCAAGGTTCATTCCCAAGGGCCTAGGAATCCCTTCACCGTTTTTGGCGGGATACACAGTAAAGCCCAAGGGAGCAGTCTCAGTTTAGGGCCTAGTGATTCAGGTTTGGATTGCGGTAAAGACTGAGAGACAAGGAGACAAAAAATTCCTCAAGGATAGTGATGGATTTCGGATGGCATTGCAAGTTATGTTCGGTTGTGATCGGAACACCAGTTTTGGTGTGATCATGGCTGGATGAGGGTGGAGGTGGTTTAACCTATGGATTCCTTTGATTGTTCTATGAGATCCCACATTCATTCTTGGAATATGGCACGAGGGTGACTGGCTGAAAGAGAGACTTGGTTCAACCATGTCTATGACCAGGTGGTATGTGGAAGTCCCGAACTTGGTCGGATTTGCCTATGATTAATAAAAGCTAAGTTCTCTTACTTTTGCACTGATTTATATATGGATTTAATGGTTGTCGTATCTATGTTATTTACATGGTTTAATGTCGGTTATAAGCATGGTTATGTGATTGGTTTATGTCATGGTTAATTCATGTATTTAATTGTAACTGCTAAATGGATGGATGTAAGACCTAATTGATGATCTAGTAGCTCAATGGAGAAGGAGGTGATCCTTTTGATGATGTTTCATAAGTTGTTTTAGTCATTTATGCTCTGTCTTGTATCCTAGACCTGTAGGTTGCATTAATGCCAAGTGTTTGACAAAATGTCAGTCCTGGTTGGGGATGCTCAGGCCTAGTCCTGAGGGTTATTTTTGATTGATCAACATTGTTATCACATTTTTAATTAATTCTGAAAGTTACAACAAGTTCTGGGCAGAGGCCAGGATTCTGGGCTAGAAAAGTGGCTTAAATCTCGGGGTTGCTGGCACAAAACTGGCAATTCTAGACCACAGTTGCTCAAAGGCAGGCCTGTGAGAGCGACTTTGAGTTGCTGGTCACTCCCTTGCCCATAGCATGAGAGCGATTGAGGGCTAAGAGCTGCATAATAGTAGTGGGACCTAGGGACAGGTTGTCTGAGTGGCTGACTTGTCTCTTGAGGGGTCTGTTGATGATGTTGGATGACTGTATGTGATGTTCCATCGATTCCACTTCCTTAAGGTGACATAGGAGGTCGAATATGATTGTAGTGGCATCTCTTCTCATGTTTACCCCGATTGGCATAGTACCTTTGGGTAGACCTGGGAGGGGGTGTTACAAATATTGATTGCAATTGTCATGTTAATTCATAATCATTGTGCTTGGAATCTTAATACTTCATTATTGCAAATACATGGTTTGTTATCATTGTGGCTGAGGAATGTAAGTAGATTAATACAACTTTGATATAATCAAATGACACTTAGTGTCATTTTTCTTTGATTGCCTCTATATACAAGTGCTCCTTTCTTTTATTGTTCATGATATGCCGATAACCATGGATTTTGTCACCATGTTCTTACATCATTACTACATTCATATTATTTTATATAATGTTCCAACTTCCTATACTTTTTGTTGAAATTTAATTTTGCATTACCTCAAAATTTCAAAATACAACATACCAATTAACGTAATTCATATTGTTATCGGTTTCAATCTGCCACGAGGGAAACCATATCTATTAACTAATAATTTAATAACAAGTGTCAAATTAAAGTGTTTAATACCTCAAACAACTAGAACTATTAGAGACCGAATTACATGCACCAGGCAACTATCTATCTAGTTGTTCCATCCCTTTGTGGATTTTGCTTCTAGTGTCCCTAGTTTTTCCCATTTGAAATACCCTTTATGAACAATTAAATGTGTTGGAAATAATACTGAGAGGGTGGGGGGGGGGGGGTGAATCAGTATTATCAAATCAATATAACTTTTTTATTTCCATATTAATATTCGTATACGCTACTTCGGTTAAGGCAAACTGCGTGTAATGCAACAAGCGTATATCCAATAAACTTATGATTCAGTTAGTTGATCCTTAATGAGTGCATCAGAACATTATAAATAGTAAATAGGAGCAGTAAAACAGAACAGATCATCACACATAAGCAACACACATGAACACCATGATATAAGGTGGAAACCCAATGTGGGTGAAAACCACCTGCTGCAATTCGTCTCTATCTTCTTTAATAAGAAACTTCTTTTTACAATGGTTATGTACTGGTGCAGTCTTATACCAGTACGCAGGCTTCTACCTGCAGAAGGCTACAACCTTCTCTCGTTCTCCAGACTCTCCTGGAAGGGAGCTACAACCCCCTTAGCTCTTGTACTAGCTGATGTACTAGTACGTAGGTGCTGACCTACAGAAGGCTACAACCTTCTCTTTTCTTCTAGGGACCACGTTTCATAAATTTTCATACTGGATCCATAAATACAAAACAATCACCACTACAATACAATCATCAACTTATACCTGCATCATCAATCTCTGAATCACCCAATACTGAATCACTGAAACCCTGTCATCAAAATACAGTTACCTGAACACAGACCAAAGCCCAAAACTCTACAACAACCACTAGAACCAACAACAACATGAAACATCAAATCTCATAATGTATACGCTACTTGACTGTGTAAAAACCGCGTGTACGCGCGCTTTCACCAGAGAGAACCCGCGTACAGATCTAAAGATAATCACTTATACCTTCGTTGCCATTTCCAACTTGATTCAGATCGAGCCAAGCATCACAAACCCATAACCAGCATACTAGATCTTCACACTTCATCAAACATTCATTACTTGCACTTCCACACCTTGGCCTAATGATCTTCTCCTTATATAGGTTTAGGCCTCTTTCAATACCATGGTCCAAAACCACTTAGAACCAATACCTTGGACCCAATACTTGGGGTCAACACTTCGGACCAAATACCATGGACCAAATACCACGGACCAAAACTTAGTTTTCCGACATGTACGCGCCTTTCCTTCTGTGAACCTGCGTGTGTACGTATACGCGCCTTTTGTTCTTCTCACCCGCGTGTATACACACTTTCATCAAGGTTAACCTACGTATATCTCTCTCTTGACTTGTTGTACTAAGATCTGTCCTCTGATTGAGTTGCCACCAAGGACAACACCTGTATCATACCTCTAAGCGAGTTGCCATCAAGGACAAGACCTGTATCATAATGCCAACAAAATGTTCCTCATTGTAGCTATCTTCATTGCAAATTTCTTTTTTTCCCTCAGAGTGCTCTTGTCATGGTCTCATTTTAGTGAGAGTCTCATCCCATCTGCAAGTAGAAATGCAATAGGATAGGCATTTCCTATTTATTTATTATCATATGTCTTCCCTCTCCATCATGTCTTGCTCCATATAGATGCATCCCTTGCTTCCTCCACCACACATCTATTCATTGTCAACTCAATAATGCCTATTAGTGTCCTATTTCGTGTTCGATTGGAAACCAAAAGAGATGTATGTCCTTCATCAAACTTGTTGCACCTGTCTTATTCTTCTCACTTAATCTTTTTTGACACTTGATCAAAGAAAATGAACATTATCCTTACATAATATTTGCTATATCTTGCTAGGGTTTTCCATGAGTCTTTAATTAACTGGTCTTAAGTTTCTTTTGTCTTTTTTCTACATTGGGATCCTTCTATCAATATTCAATTGCCAAGAACTTGATTTTGTTGACTCAATCAAACTTACCTCAATGACAATCTTTTTTGAATTTTGTGGAAAAACCTGTGAACAGTTTTGAAACCAACGTTTCGGACTAGCTTAGTGAGTCCATCATCAGGGCAATGAGATTTGTATTTGAGAAGAGAGAGCGTGAAGTTACAGAGCTTATTAATAGTTATTTGAAAAATAATTCTGATGACTTCATTTGTAGTCGGCTTACAAATGATAAATTAATTAATAATTATTTAATTTATTTATTTAAATAAGTATTTATTTTATTATGTATTATTTATTATATATTTATTTAGTTTTTAATTTTATATTATAATTGTTTATTTATATAAATATTTTCTTATTATTCTAATTTTATTAATTAATTAATTATTATTATTTATTTATATATATATATATATATATTTATTATTATTATTTTATTTATTTATTTTTAATTATTAATAATATTTATTTATTTGTTTATTTATTATTATTATTATTTTTTTTTTGTGAAATTTATATTACTTGTTTAAGATCCTCACAATACGTTAATTGTTTTATAGGAATGTATATAATTTTAAAGATTAGGTTTGCAATTTTATGTTAACTAATTTATTATGTGATTAAATTTTATTTGAAGGATTAGATAGGGAGTTAGCTATGATAGGTTATATTTATCAATTTAATTAATTAAATAATTTGGTTTATTTCTTAATGTTGATATTTGCTTATTTATTTATTTTTATTTTATTTAATTAATGAATGTGTGTAAATCTTTGTTTATTGCTTTTTTATTTTATTTAATAGGGGTTTCTAGGTGTTACTTAACTTTAGTCCGTCGTCTCTATTCATGTTATTGGAGGATTTTTCGATTTCAATTGCTTCCTTCACCCTTCTTTTTAAATAATGGTCTTCCTTGTGAATTAATTTTGCTTGTTCCTTGCAAATATAGTGTGAGGAGGAAATGCTTGTTCCTCCTCACTGTCTCGATCCTGAAAGGAAGATTTTGCATACTTACCCAAGGTACAACCTTTATATGTATCCACTTGCTCCAGTTTACCCTTGGGAAGTCCGGTAGAAATCTGTTGCATGATCTTCAAGGCCCCATGGTGCAAGTGGCCCAATCTTCTATGCCATAGCTCGCTAATATCTTGGCTTTGCACCAACTCTGCTTTGGAACTCAATGCAACATAGTCATCTACCTCTAGCTTGTAGAGATTCTTTACTCGAATCCCAATCCTCTTGGTCTGTCCCGTGCCGATGTGCCTCAGGAATGCCTTTCCTTTACTAAAGACTACATCATAGCCTTTGTCTTCCAACATAGCGACGGATACCAGGTTCTTCTTCAGTCCAGGCACATATTTTACATCAGTCAGGGTGAGAGGAGCTCCATGCTCCCTTTGAAACACAACTGTGCCTTCACCTGAAACATGGTACTTTCCATCATCGCCCATCTCTATGCGCATCTGGAGGTCCTTCTCCTCCAAGGTACTGAATAAACTCTTGTCGCTGATCATGTGGAATGAGGCTCCATTGTCTAGGTACCAAACACAACCCACCATCGATGAAACCATGCATGCGATGAGGGTGAAATCCAATTCGAACTATGAGGCCAGTGCCTCACCATTTGATCCTTTCAAGGATCCCTTCTTGGATTTCTTCTGTGGACAATTTGTTGCATAATGGCCCACCTCATGACAATGAAAGCATCGCACTTTCGATTTGTCAATCTTCTTCCCACCATGGGAAGAGCTCGATTTGGAATGGGAAGCCTTCCCTTTGCCTTTCCTTGCGTTACTCGCTAAGGCTAGATTTTCCTCATCATCATGCTTTGATGAAGATCCATCTCTGGTGCTTCTCTTGATCTCCTCCTGCATTAGATCCGACCACAGTCGTTCCCAATCTGGTAGTTTCTCTCTTCCATTTACTAAGTCTTGGTAGCTATGCCAGCTCTTAGGAAGACCGAGGAGAGCAAGACTCACCATGTCATCATTGGCTGTCGTGATTCCTACACTTCCAAGCTCATCCCTACAGGTGGTGAGCTTGTTCAGATATGTAGAGATCGTGTCACCCTTTTCACACTTGATTTTCCGAAGCTTGTCTTTCAGCGCCAGCTTCCTCTGATCATTGTTGTTCTGATATAGATCCTTCAATGTTTTCCACATTGAAAACAGTGTCTCCTTCCCATGGAGACTCAAGACAATGTGGTCTCGAACTCCCTCTAAAAGGATCCTCCTCACTCTAGCCACACATTTCTTCCATTCCGCCAATTCTTGGGCATTAGCTGCTGCTGGCTTGGGGACTTCTTGATCAATGAAGTCCTTCAAACCGTTGTCCTCTAATACCACTTCCATGCAATCCTTCCAGGCTATATAATTCGAGCTGCCATCCAGGGCATACTCGAGTCTCAAACCGTTGAACGCCATTGGTGAAATTTGAGATGTGATAAGAATTTGATTTCTATAATCAAGAACTTCAAACTTTGAACTTCTCCCTTCTTTGTATACTGTTCTCCACTTTGATCACCTTTGCTCTGATACCATGTAGAAATTCTCACTGTAGATCACCTAATAATGCAATATACTAAAGCAAAATACTTGATCTACTTCTACAAACAAACTTGCAGAAGCTTAATCGATTTTGAGCAAGATCAAATAGAACACATATAACAGATGAAGAAGAAACAATCACACATGAACACAGAAGAATACTCTGGGGAAAGCCTCAGCTAAAAACCCCGATCTCTGTATTATCATACAAGTGGAAATATCTCCGGATTACACAAAGCTTTAGCTCACAAGCTATCCAGCTCTCAGTACAATCCCTCAATGCTGCTCATAGACTGAATAGACACAACATATGCCTTCCTTCAGTCCTCCAAGCCTCCTATTTCCTTGCGCAGTTTCTCCTGGGTCCTCTGGCTGCCACCTGTGTGAATTTTCCTCTCACACAACTCACCAAACTCAGAAATAACTGCGCAATCTTCAAGGAATGAATTCCTTCTGCATGCAAGAGATATCCTCAATGGAATATTCTTACAACTGATAGTACACTATCCCATCCTCTGATCTCAACTGGGTCTCTGACTGAACTGACATGCATGAGTTATTTATGAGAGAATATTCAGTTATCTGAAGTGCACTAATCTAACTAACTGAACTCATTAACTAACTGAACTCACAATCAGTTCCACAAACTATTGGAACTAATCTAACTGGACTTAACTCAGTTAACTGAGCTAACTAATTACAACTCAAAGTACAACTCATCTTGATCTCCTTAATTAAGGGATAACTTCCTCAATCAAAGAGATAACTGTTGCATGTCTTCACATAGACTTCATGTTTGATTTTCTCCAACTAATTAACTCAAGATGAATTAATTAATTATTTTTCAAACAACTGCTAAGATCAAATTCGAATTTTAATTCTCAATTTTAGTTCAGGGACTAACTAAAATTGGAATGTATTCCAAAATGCTATTTATAAGAATGCTATTTTTAGCACTTCTATTTTTAGCATTTCTTGTTGCTATTTTCAACATTTTCTTTATCAGAACCCTTTCAACAATGTTTAAGATCATTAACCTTACTTACCATAATGTTTTTTTTCCAACTCCCTCTATTGACGATCCCACAAATTGGTGTCCAATGATTCCAAATGAATGTTTAGTCCTTTGCAATGGTTTTTGAGGTTTAATATCTCTAGTTTCCCCAAGGGTTATATTTCTTCAAAAGCAAGGTGTTGGCTACATAGTGGTTGTCCTTAAGGAACTCCAATTTGGTACACCATGTTATAATTCTCACGAACAATTTGGATACTTCAATAAATAATTTGGATTTTCACCTAGCCGCCATTTAGTTCCTTGATTCCTCAACAGGTTAGCATTTAATCCCTAGTAGCTCAACCAAGCACTTATTCAACACATGAAACTTTTAGGGCATATTTGATGACTATTTCGAAGCAAGTCATTATCCCATACAAGAGTTGTCATTGCTACTTGAACCTTATTGTTTTTGTATATCTTCACTTAGATCATAATAAAACAACACATGAACAAGAATCATACTTGCCTCACTTACCTTTGGGAGTATCTAAATACCTGTTAGAGATATCTTGTTCACTTTAAACTCAAACATAAAACTCACCAAACTCTCTAATTCTGATATGACATCTTGTGACACATGACATACCTATCAAACCTTCTCTCATTATCCTTTAGACATATGCCTCATGACTCATTTTAAATGTGTACAAGTCACAAGAACACAACAAAATTATCCATTAATACACTTTGCTTTATTTTTTATTTTTAATTAATTACTAATATTTACTAATAAATCTATTAGAAATATCTTCCAAAATGTTTTACAATAAATACTTTATCATTAAAATATATTTTACCATCATTATTCCATGACATGTCTATAATACCTCACATATATCAAAACTCAACACTGCACATATATTCTATAAATAAAAAACAATAATACAATGAAAACTTTATACTCACATTGTAACAAGACAAGGCTCAAAATTTCAATAAAATGCATCACTGTATATAATGAACATGAAAAAAATTATGACATGTCTATAATGCCTCGTAGATATCAAAACGAACATATTCCAGTAGCCCAGTACCTAACTTATTTACCCCACCTCAGGAAACCAAAAAAAGAACCATGATAGTCAGAATAACATGACATATGCATGTTTTACTTTCTTTTCCTATACAAATGTAACTGTCATTGCGCTTTTGAAGAATTGAATTCAAACTTTTAATTCAAAGTGAATGTTGACCACAACGAGCTAATGCAATTCTAAATTGTGAATGGGTTTGATTTTTCCTGTCATACAACTTACCTCTATCTTCAATGTTTTCGAATCAGAAGCTTATATATTTGTCTAACCCTGCATGCGATTCTTCATACGGTGGTTCTGTTAATTTTCGAGGAACGATTGACTATCGCAAGCATGAAGCAATTTTTCTTGTCTGCAAAGCTTGCTTTACCACGAAGCCTTTGAATTTCATGGTTCTATTCTTTTTGAGAATTCATCGTCAGCATAAAGGAATTTTAGTGTATTGAATTCATAGACGTAGCCGAGGGAGGGAAATCTTTAATAGATTTTGAGGTTTTTTTGGGATCGAAGAAGGTTGCATTCCCGTGGCGTTGGATCTGAATTTTAGTTAATTCCTTCATTTTTTTTACGGGTTTTGTGTCGCAACAATAATACTTACAAAGACAAGGTAGGAAGGAGGGAGACAAGGCAGGAAAGGAGGGAGAGACAGACACATCGGAGATCCAGCTGTGGTGCAGAAGCTGAATCCGCCATGAATTGGTTAAGGCAGCTGAGAAGTAGCTTTGGGATTCCATTCCTTTTACTTATTTATTTGATATACTGGACTCAGGTTTTCTCTTATATGCCCCTGCACATTTTCTTCATACTTACTTTCAGGTTTCTTGCACTGTAAATGCTTTCTATAAGCTGATGTTATGACAGTTTTTGAAGCAAATTGGAATTCTTCCACTTAGTTAAGTACCCATTGACCATTTGCGCTAAATTTGAATTCCCCTCCCTTTTTTCTTTACCGGAACAAGTATATCTGAAGAATTTGTAATTTCAAAATATCAGCTGCTATCCGATACAACTATTTCATAAATAGCATAATAGCACAAATAGAGCAGTTACAGCATGTTTTGACTTTGAATGCAGTTGGGGAAATATATTGTTCACCAAACCACTAAAACTAAAACCCTTTTATACTAAATTCAAATTTCTCAGTAACCGGGTCAAATATCTTTAATTGAATTTCTCACTAACCTGGTCGAACATCCTTAATTTCTCATGGATCAACCCGCTTTAACAGATTTTTTTTCCTGTAAATGGCCCTTTGTTAATTAAGTGGCTCTACTTTCAACATAGGTGCCAGGGGTATTTACTTTATCAAATTCACCCATAACTTGCACTTTGCTTCCTACCTGCAGAGATTATGCAAAGTTACCAAGACTTCAATCTGATGTGGCTCTGCTGTCACTGAGCTTGCTACCTTGAGAGATTATGCAAAGTTACCAGGACTTCAACCTGAAGTGGCTCTACTTTCAGATTAGGTGCCAGGGGTGTCTATTCTATCAAATTCACCCATTATTTGCATTAAGATTCATACCCCAAGAGATTATGCAAAGTTACCAGGATTCCAACCTGAAGTGGCTCTACTTTCAGATTAGGTGTCAGGGTTGTCTACTTTATCAAATCTACCTATCACTTTGTTGGACATTAGATAAATCAGCGCTCCTCGTGTGTTTCATGAGATGTGCTTAACCGCCTTTCATGGATCCATTAACTGTGGCAATGTGTCTGTTTACTAGCACCAGTGGGTTTTGGTGTAATGACAATTGTGATTCCAACAAGTAGTATCAGAGCCAAAGGTCTCAAGTTCGAATCACACCTGGCTCTTGCTGAGGGGAGATTGTTGAACATTGGATAAACCAGTGCTCCCTGTGTGTTTTGTGACATGTGCTTAACCACCTCTCGTAGATCATTAACTCTAGCGATGCTTCTGTTTACTAACACCTACAAGTTTTGGTGTAATGGCAATCGTGATTCCAACATTAACGCATCAACACATCTTGAGGGGTGTTGAACCTGGTTTTGTCCACTGAAAGAGCTATGATTTAACCATTCGATCACAAGCCAATTGACAAACTTCTTTTTATGTTTATGAGACTGATTTAAAATTGTTTTCTGGGCAGTTAAACCCCTCTTTTTGAGTGGAGAGGGTATCAAACTCAATCACAATCAGGCCACCTCTGGCAAAACGCCATGACTGAGGAATGTATATTACATCAAAGTCACCCAACGTTTGCACCGAGCCTCATCTGCTTGGAAGACGGTTTTAACACTAGGAGAGCTGGATCATAATCAGACATATAATATTGTTGAATAGTATCATGCAATTCTAATCTCTTTTACTGATTCATTTTATATTCTTGAAAAGAAGAGGGATAACAAGCAGAGATCTTTCGATGTTTCAACCATCAGATCTCTACTTTGGGTACAGCTGCCTATGACTTTGAGGCATATGCAATGAATTTATTTCCAATGTCATGGGAATTGAACTAGATGCCGTATGCCCTAAAAGCCATCGACTAGCATATGGAACATACAAAATCTAGATGAATTATTAACTCACTCTGATGAAATCTTAAAGAATTTGGACTTACTAGATAAGAATTCAGACTTGCATGGTTTCTTTTAACCTCTTAGTGAGACTATTCAAGCAAACACTACCACGTAGGAAAGTTTAAGTACCCGAAAGTTGTACAGGGCCCAAGGTCATGCTCCTATGGTTAGGTACGCCAAACCACCGCAATAGAACATTTATATTATGTACGCAAGTAGTGTGATATTTTTTCTTGTTTTGACTGTTTTCACCTGGACTTTACTGCAGAGGGTTTATCAGATATCTATTATGGATCTCCCTCCATTTTTTTTATGATATTATGCTTTTTATTTACCCATTTGTTCTTTCTTCCTCAGGGAGGAGTTGCCAAAGACATTCCTCATCTTGCTATTATTATATTCTGTATTCTCAAGCCCTGTTGACCTATTTTGATCGTTAGCGGTCGTTAATATAGTTTCTTTCCCTTTTCTTTATTTCTTTTCTTCTGTAGATTGGATGAATACTAATAGCCAATTTCTAAAGCTATTCATTACAGAAGTCCTTTTTATCTTCGCCAAAGGAAACTGGCTATTGTTACACGTTCTCTTTATTTTCGCCAAAACAAACTTTCTATTCATTACAGAGTCCTTCATATTTTTGCCAAACGAAACGTTCTTTAGATGCTCCAGTGACTTGTCAAATGCTTAAATACCTCGGGATGTAGGTCACTAATTAAATATACGGATGAAAAGGGATTACTATTTAGGATTATATGGAACTGGACTAGTTCTAAGATGTGGTCTTAATTCATAAGGTTTCTGTTGATTTTTTTCCTCTAATATGCTTTCATAAATGGCGCTGTTGGGCAATTTGATTTTATTTTCAGGGTTTTAGGTCCTTTGCTTGGTTGGCAGTTTCATACCACTTGAAGGACGAGCTTAAATTGAGCCCTTCTGCCTCTCAATTTCTGGTGTCAATTGCTTTTTTCCCATGGAGTGTGAAACCGATATATGGGTAGGCTTCTCTTTTGTCTCTCTTCTCACAATTTCTCAGTTAACCTGCCGTTTAAGACAATCACTAAGATATCTTACATCCAAGCTTGTAGCAATATTCTTCGGACTAAAAGCATATCTTTATACAGAATCTTGTCAGACTGTGTACCAATTCGAGGCAGAAGACGGCTTCCCTATTTGAACATAGCAAGCATTCTTTCGCTGGTTCCATGGCTTTTTCTTGGAGTTGTTGAACCAGCTAGAAATTCATATGTATTGCTTACAATATTCCTAACACTTCAAAACTTGGGTTCAGCAATGGCTGATGTTGTTGTTGATGCCATGGTTGCAGAGGCTGCAAAACAGGAGAGGTTGGTTTCTCGTTTTTCTGATTTATTCAAGCAAGCTGGACTAATATTTCAGGCAATCAACTAAGAAGATATTGTCTGTTAGCAGGGCAAGATTTGTTGGCGATTTGCAGTCACTGTCATGGTTGGCTATGGCAATCGGAGGCATATTCGGCAGTTTAGTTGGTGGCATTGCACTCTCTGATTTGAGGATCGATGTAGTATTTCTTATTTTTTCCATTTTCCCTACGATTCAACTTTTTGCCTGTGGTCTGGTTGACGAAAATCCTTCAAGCAGTTCTGGGACAATTGAGGTCAGTGTTAAGGTTAGTGATGAAAAACAAGGTGTTGAAACACTAATAGACAAACGAGAAGAACCGCAAGAAAATGTTGAGAAATGGGCATCTCAACCTTCTCAGCAGGTCATTACTGATGTGTCAGCAGAAGAGAATTTGCGAGATGATGAAGACTGGGTTAAAATTCAGAAAGAAAAGCCTGGTGATATTGTTGAAGAAAGTAACAAGGGGATGATAGATGGCATATCGATGAATGAAGAAGTACATGTCTCTGAGGATAAGCACTCCTTACTTAAGTTGCATACAGCGGAAGCGACTCGGAGGAGGAAAGACACCCGCATAAGTAAAGGGGATGAGAAATTCCCTGAGGTTCAGTCAGACATTATTGATTCTAAAGGATCTACAAGAAAAAGCTGGTTTGTTTCGGTGAAATCCACCATTAGAACTCTAATTGAGGCAGTGAGACAGCCAGTAATTTTGAGGTAATAATCAAGGAAACATGCATGCCATTCAAACTTGATCTCATTTCTTGTAATAATGATTTTTTTTAGGTTAGACAACTTTTATTTCTTTCTTTCCATGGCTGCTTAAAGTATTCTGACGATTATTTATATTGGCAAAATCAGGCCAATGCTATGGTTCTTTCTAGCTCAGGTTACAATTCCGAACATCTCAACTGTTCTGTTCTATTATCAGACAGATTTTCTCCATTTAGATGCCTCTTTTTTGGGAACTGCACGTGTGGTCAGCTGGGGTGGATTAATGCTAGGAACATTCATCTACAACCGTTTTCTGAAACGTGTGCAGTTGAGAAAGATATTCTTGTGAGTATTCCATACAGTAAACTACTCACACATTACTTATCTATCATACTCTCTAGATTTGTATTTATCTTGTGATCATGCAATGAAAAGTTATTATTTGTATTCTTGTCATCTTTTCTTGAACATCTCCTTTTAGGCAAGTGATAAGGTGTTTTATACCTCATCCAAATTTAGATTTAATTGGGGTTAGTTACATTTTTTTATGTGCAGATTATTATAGCAGCTTGCTTCATAAGTCCTATATTTCATATATTGTTTGGATGGATTAGAAATGGTATACTTAAGGAATGGATTGGGATTTATGCTTTTCAAGATCCTGCTAATGGTCATTTTACCCAAAGACTCTATCTAATTAATGTCGAGTACGTCTTTGACCTATGATTTTGAATCATCCTTGCATTTTTGTTTTCTTCCCTTGTAATAGCTTGGACTTCCACATCTGAAACACAAGCACAACATTGGTATGGTTATAGTGGTTAGAGTGCAGAGCATTCATACTTTGTATCTTAATGGAATGTGATGCTCAAACCTTTCATTGTTTGCATGGTGAACAGTCCCCTAAGTCACCTAACATGATGACATGGGACACTGTAATGTCCCTTACGGATTAATTGCCCAAGGGTGGATGAGATAGCCTATCCAACCCCATAGGCTATAGTCTTGATAAAGGGGGAAAATCCAATTCTTTCAATGTTGGGGCAAAAAAGCCCAAAATTAGGGGTTGCATTCACAACCTCTCACATTTGGGAGCCCATGAAGGAATCTATAAATAGAGGAGAGTTGGAATCAATTTGGCATCATCGATTTGGATTGGAATATCTCTGATTTTCTTGAGCCTGAGACTCTAAGGGTTTTAAGACCCCTTCTTCTTGATTAGTTTTGGTGGAGGTGATCCCACCCTAGCTAATCCTTCCGTCTAGTTCCAGTGGAGCTGATTCCACCCTACCTAGACACCATTTTTTCTACACTATTATAGCATATTCGCTTGGAGTATTTCGGTATGGTCTTGGCTAGCAAGAAAGGAGTCTTTCCTATTGATTCAACTGTTATGGCAAGCAAGGAACCTTTTGAAATCAGGGCTCTCTGTGATAACCTATCCATTTGAATCAACTAAAGACCTGAAACAATGAATTCTGGCTGATTATCAAAGGACGAGACCCTTAGTGGAGCAGCTAGCGAAGTTCAGGTCAAATTGCAGATTGTAGCTGCAGGGCCGAAGACCAGCCTGGTTGTAGGGCTGCAGATCAACCTGATTGCAGGGTGCATACCAGTCTGACTATAGGGCTTGAGGACAGACAACCGAAGCATTTCAGACTACAGAGGTTTTTCTTGGTCAGGAAAAAGTTTTTAGTTGCAGGACAATGATGTTGTAACTTGTTTCGTGGTATATTTCAATTGTACCAGTTGCTGGGCAATGTATTATCATATTCAAGCCCTAATTCTGACAGTGAGTCAATTCACAGGAGCACGCTTGTTGAAGGAACAAGGGCTTGATCCTTTGTACAATGAAGTCAGACCCTCCCTAAGCAACATGCACTATCATATTTGGATCGGGAAATTAGACAGTGAGTCACAATTAGTGTAGTAAACTGAATAGTGTTAGGAGTACAGTTGGAGTAGTTGTAATTGGGTATTGTTGTTTGAAGTATTGATGGACTGAATACTGGTATTGCAAAACTGGTGGACTATTGTTCTTGGGAAGTCAACCTTAATTCATTGTGCATTGAGAACTCATATTGTTACAAGAGATATTTATTGTTGTTGGATGTCTTTATGTTACTCAGTGATGCCTATTGTTAAATGAATAAATTGGCACTGTTGGCATATAATCTGTCTGATTGATTGAAGGAACCCTAGCTAGAATAGAAATCCCAAGGGTAACATTACCTTAGGACACTACAGGCACCTGATACGATGACACGGGACACAGAGGACACATTATATAAAGTCACTTGACAAGATGACAGGCTGCAATGGAACTCGTAGGACACATTATATATATATATATATATTATAAAAATATAACAAATTAGTGAATTCACACAAAAAATGAAATATAGACAAAGATTGAATTTAGAAACTAAAATATTTAGGTGATGATGATACAATATCAATTATACATACAACTAGTACTACATCAATGATGATAAATTGACAAACACACAAGAAATTGACAAGATTTTTTTTTACAACATTTGAAGCTACTGTTGTAGCCCTACTTCAATGGAATACTTGTAGACTATGATGAAATTGAAGGAGGGGGGAAATTATCAATGGGGGCATTTCTCCCCTTGGGGAGACTTTATCAATGGCGGCATTTCTCCCCTTGGGGGGACTTTATCAATGGGGGCATTCTTCCTCTTGCCCTTTTCCAACTGCCCTTGATTGAGCCATGATTCCTGTGATATGAAGTAAAAACAGATTGTTGTAAGAAAAACAAATTGCTGTAGGAAAAACAGATGTTGTAGCAAAAAAAAAAAAAGGATGACAAATCCACTTACCAACACTTCGAATCTCCTCGAAAATTGGTTACTCTACCTCGCTCTCCAAATCTTCCCACAACTCCAAAAACTCGACTAAATGAGTGAAAAATAAGGGCATAACCAAGCAGGCACATGTCCAAAAATCATGACACAACCTGACATCTGTCAGACACAAGTCAAACTTGCGTCTGACATGTGTCAGGCTTGTGTCGTGTCTGACAGAGCGAGGGTGGGGAGTGAGTGTGGGGGCGAGGGGCGTAGGGATGTGTCGGTAACTTAGACGACCCCACATCTTTAGGGAAAGTGATATGCTTGCCTGCAAACCTCCCAATGAAGATCATCTTGCGTATGTCAGCACCATGTCATAATCACTACCTTATTGAACAGGTACTTAGCTCTACGTTACTTACCGCCATTTTAGCCATGTGCACATGATTATTATCTTTAGTGCCCTGGAGTCCATTAACATAATAGATAATGTTGGAAATTGGGTAGCTTGAAAGGTATTTTCAAGTGGTGAAAACCCACCAAAAGTTAGTTGATTGGGCAATTTACCCAAAGTTGGGGTTTTTGACCTAAAGCAGTGGGTTGGGGACCTAAGTAATTAATTTCATATTCTAATTTATGGTTAAAGGGTTGAGTGGGAAAAACACTGAAAGACCAAGGGTTCCCCAAATAACCTAAAGGAAAACTATAAGTAGGAGGCCAAAAGGAAAGGCCTAGACACACAAGTGGAGAAGGACTTTCACTTGTGGTGAGAGGGAGGCTAAAGGACCTAACCGCAGATATGTCTAAGATAGTTCCAACAAGGAAGGTCAGGCCATGTTTGGTAGACCAAGGAAGGCCGAGTTCACGTCACAGTCCATGCAACCTTGAAGTGTGCCATAGATACTGCAAGAAGAAAGTCAGATTTGAGTGCTGGAAGGTTAGAACTGCAATAAGAAAGTTAGATCTGAGTGCTGGAAGGTTAGAACTGCAATAATAAAGTTAGATCTGAGTGCTGGAAGGTCAAATTTGTAAGAAGAAAGTCAAGTATGAGTGTTGAAGGTCAGATCTGCAAGAAGAAAGTCAGATCTGAGTGCTGGAAGGTTAGATTTGCAAGAAGAAAGTCAAATATGTGATTTGAAGAAGTAGAGCAGATCGAGAGTTTGTAGCAACATGTAGACAAAGGACAAAAGGAGTTGTTCTCTATCTGATCTTGGAGGCAAAGGACAACCAAAAGAGCAGTGGACAAGAGGATTAAAAGGATTGAGGATGAAGGACTACCTTCAACAAGTAAGTCAAGAATTGTCTCTGTATTTTGTCAGACAGATTATAAATCTAATGGAATAGATCTTGTTGATGTTGCCTCACTCTCACACCTGGTTAGTGGGGGGAAAATCCTTAATCCCACAAGGTGTGACTTGGTGGCAAACTAAGAGATGGGGCTGTCACCTATTCCCAACTCTCTTCATTAAAGCTCTCTCCTAGTTAAAGCTTAAGGGGGGTGGTCCCTAATGAAGGTTAGGTGAAGAAGTATGAGTTTCTAGGAGATCTTAAGTTGATGGGACCACTTCAAAATTATGAGCAAGCTTGGTGAATATAATGAGCAATGCAAGATACAGATTCAACAATCAACACAACATTCAATAGATAAACATGTAAACCAGTACCTTAATGATTGCTTCAAGAAATAGTAAAGACTTGCTCAAATATATACTCAAAATGAGATGACTAGTAGTTCTGCAAAAACAAATCAATGTTAGATGAAAAATACGAACTGCAAGATACAAATTGCATTGTAAAGAGATGCTCGAATAAAGATAAATTGCACTTTAAAGAGATGCTCAAATAAAGATACTATCATTCATGATCATAAGCATGTATAGTAGCAATCTAAAGGACAATGACTTGCAAATGAAATTAAGTGAAACAAAGTATTACTTGTAAATGAAAATGTTGTACTTGCTAAATGAGATACTCAACAACAAAAGATGACAACTTCAATAGATAGTTATAACTTATGCTATTCACCATGACAAATACATGAAATAAAATTGCAAGTAAATTGGAAAATGCCTTAAAGTAAATGAGTTAGAATGATATGCAACTTAGCTAAGGTGAGATGCAATTATCTTGGTAAATTTTAAAAACTAAATCCCTATTTTAGGTGAGAGATTCTCCCTTCAACCTCTTACCAAGGGGTAAAGATTGGAGTGACTGCAAGGAAGAGAGACTGCGGAAGCACTTGTCTTTGTTAACGATACCCTTCCCCTAATCCTTACAAGCCATGTGTGCCTTCGTTCCTACAAGGGAACAAAGCCACCTTCATAACTATAGGGTCACACACTTTACTTTACTCCGTACCAATTGGAAAAACTTTTAAGGAAAATCTCGCCCCTTTAATTCTTATACAACCAAGCTTATGCTTGGAGGTAAATTTTAAATGTGCAAGATCTAAAACTAAAATGCCTAAATGGGATGCCTAGATGTTATTAGTGCTTGCAAAGGAAAATATTTATACAAATGCCTCAAAGTAAGTGAATCAATTGCTCAAAATAAAATTGCACCAATGACTTCAATATTACTCACAAGCTTTGTAAAAGTAAATGGCATGTAAATATAAACTTCATAAATGACCCAAAATTTGCAACTTTGCTCCAAGTAGATGAAAAATGCTTTGAAAGATATACCAGTGAATAATTAAGACAATATTGAGCACAAGTTTGACATAAGTTAATGAAGCATATATCAATAAATCATGTGAGACAAAATGCTAAGTTAATGAAACTAGACCAAATAAAATGTAGCCAAAAGTGAAATGTGTTGAAGAATCTAAGGCAAAATGACATTAATGATTCTTCTGACAATGATAACTGCTTGAGATGCCTTTTTACTTGTTAGAATTATCTTCTTCTTCTTCTTATTATAGTGTGTTCTTCAATCATCAACTAGCTACCAAAACAAAGAGATCAACAAAATAAAAGTACACAAGATGTAGGCTCTAAGCCAGGGCAAAACTCTCCTCTTGAGATGAAAACCCTTCAATCTCTTTTTATAGATTCTTTTATTGACAAATACCAAGACCCTTGACAAAATATTTGACTCAATTCTTCTTCAAAACACTTGTCACTATCTCTTGCACTATTCGGCCTTCACTGTCTTCCTCCTGTGCACTGTATCACTTCAGTTCTTCTTCGCATTGTTATTATACTATCACTAGGAGAGTCTCGGTCTCCTTTTTCCTTTGTAACCCTAGACACAGTCCTCGGCCTTCAATGATCTCTTCTTTCGGTCCAAGATAGCCTCTCTGTCTTCGATCTTCTTCTATCACCATTCAACGCTTGATATAGCCCTTAACTGTAGCTGCCACTGTCTTAGAACAGACTTCGATCCTTCGCTTAGATGATAGACTTAGCCCGAGAACCCTTAAGACATTTATGCACCTATAGTCACCTTCCTTCTTCACTGTAATACCCTTATCTTCTTCGCTCTGAGATTCGTATTGTTTTCAGATCAAAGATGTCCGAATTGCTTGACGATTATGAGGTGAGGTCACTCTATATATATAGTGACTTATGCTTGTCATTTAGGCCGACATGAGATCCTAGAGATAAGCCGACATTACCTTAAGGAGAATATTGTCCTTCTTTTATACAATTGCAAGAGAGATAGTGACAATGTCTTGGAGTGTAACTTTGACATGTGTAACATGACTTCATGACTTCTTAATTATATTCATAACAAGACAACAAAACCTAAAGACATCAAGAAGAAGTCTTTGACCTATGAAAAACACTTCTTGCTCATGAAACCCATGATGCAAGGAATACAATAAATACATTTGTTTCTTCTTTACATGAAATCATAATTATAAGTCATTATGAAAACCGAACCTAGTTACACCTTTCTTCAACACTCCCTCTTAACTAGGGAGGTATTCATAAATGGTACATGGATATTCTCAATACTGAAGAGATCTCATAAGAAGAGTCGGACTAGTAACCCATCTGTATAACATCATTATAACCAACATTGTCACATAGCAAGGCCTTGACTAACAGCTCTATCTCTCAATAGATTAGAGCACACAATGTTGGTGAGACCAATGATTATAGACACCTTCATCATTGTCTCTCAAGGTACATACCCACCCGGGTGTTCACTGAGTATGACCTTCTAGGACTATTCTTATCTTAGGTTCCCAGCCCTCAAAGAATATCGGTCCTCTTGCCTACTCTTATCTTGGATGCCCTACACATCCTCAAAGAGCATCGGATGCCAGATGATTACCCAATCCTCCATTCTTTCTTCCAAGTGAAGACAAGAATGTTGTGTCTATATCTCCCTCTCAATTAGGGAGGATACATCCATCATGTGTCTACATTTCTCTTCATGGCCTTCACTAAGACTTACGGCTGTTAGTCCTGGTCTAGTGCATGACACATGAAATAGAAAAACACAACTGTCACTCCCTTTTAATCAGGGGTGACCCAATCCAAGCTCCCTCTTAATCAGGGACTTGTCTTTTCATCAACAACTCCTTCTTCGTGGGTCCTTCAGCTGCTTGATCAACTTCTTTCCTTGATGTCATGAAATTCAGTTGAGCTTCTTCCTTGTAGGGCATCAACCATCGATCACTTTCCTTCTTGGTTCATCATGTCATTCCTTTCTTCATGGAAAGTGGCCTTCTTCATATTTGGAACCTTTGTCATATGGCTACTTCTTCCTCATCATGTTTCTTTCAGGAGTTTCCATCCACCACATGAATGCTAGTTGTACTTGTACTTTCAATTCTTGTTCCAGTAGCCCTACATGAACTCATCCAGATATTATTCAAGAAATCATAACATTAAATCAAATTGTACCTTTCGAGATGGCTTTTCATCATGACATCTTCTTGTAGGTATCAGCATCCTGCATACATGTTGACACATCTTCCCAAAGATATCCATTGTTGAGGGTCTCCATCTTTTTCGGACTTTCATTAGAGTCTTCATATCTTTCTGGGAGATTTCCTAGTCAACTCTTCTAGATCTTTTGGATGTTGATTGCCTCCATCATGGTTGCATATCTCTCGATCTCTTCCTTCGTCACACATTCCATTCCGAGGGGTTTCTAATCAGAGTTTTGTAATTGTAGTCAACCACTTCATACTTCATATAAGGACATATTATGTTGATTTCATCTAGTATCACTTATGCCTTTTTGTATCCTTTTAGAGGAGGAGATCCTTTTCCATCTATCTTTTTCGGACTGTCATTAGAGTCTTCATATCTTTCTGGGATATTTCCTTGTCAACTCTTCTAGATCTTTTGGATGTTGATTGCCTCCATCATGATTGCATATCTCTCGATCTCTTCCTTTATCACACATTCCATTCCGAGGGGTTTCTAATCAGAGTTTTGTAATTGTAGTCAACCACTTCATACTTCATATAAGGACATATTATGTTGATTTCATCTAGTGTGACTTATGCCTTCTTGTATCCTTTTAGAGGAGGAGATCCTTTTCCCTTGATCATGCTTCTAAAGATAGAAGTAATGATCCATATTACCTGCACCCATATGACCTGTCAATTTAAAATTAAATACAAGCATACATACCTCATTTTACCTTTAGGTTATCCAGGCTTCTTTCAACAACTTCCTTGATTGAAAGATCTTCAACCCCTTGAATTGCTCTTACGTCATCATATCATCATCCATGAACTCCACAAGTTGGAGTTTCTATTGAAACACTTGCTTCATCCCTAGATTAGTGAATCTTCTAGTGAAGATTCCATCAGAGAATCTTGAGGATCTTAAAGATCCTTATTTGGCAGATGTTTCCCTTTTGTTGCATGATGAGCCTTCTTTAAATGTTTGAGTTCTGCAAAGTTATTGCCTTCAACTTGCCTTCTTCCATGGAAACCCTAAGTTGTTGAATGAGGTATCTTACTTATCCTATGAAATTAGTTACCCTCGTGATGATGTCACGAGTTCTTGTTTCTAATACTTCCATGATGTCACACCGCATCTTATTATATATTTGTAGACATACTTTATGCAGGATCTAGGAGCCCAAAAAGAAACTTATAGTGAGAGAGACTAACTTAAAGATTTCTACTCCCTCTTACCATGGAATTCATTCAACTCCTTCCATCCTAACCAGTAACATGAATTTTCTTTTTCTCCTATATTTGATATTGTCCTTTAAGGACCATCTTTTCTTCTTCCAGCTTCTTTTATGTCTCCAATGTTGTCTACGTGAGAGGACTTTAAGAGTTTTTTTCTCATGAATTCAAAGGAGACCTATTTCAATGACTTCACCTATCTATGAGGACTGAGACTATCCTCCTTATGCAAGGACCAGCATATCGATTTCCTTGTAAAACGAAGTCATTTAAACCAAAGATAGATCATAAACATGAAAGATACTTACTTGGCACATGAAGAGGAGATCCTTACCTTGATGCTTCTTTGAATGAGATTCTTGCTAGAGCATTATTGAAAACCTTTTACCAAGACTTCTTGCACTGTCCAATACCAAGCATGACAAAAACTGCTCCGGACTATATGTTATTATGATATTCGAAACTGCTTCATCATCTTAACTCCTAAGGTACTTTGACTCCTTATCAGGTCTTTATGATTATTGATATACTTGACATGGCACTATATTGCTAATACATAAGGAGACTATGGAGCATTAGCAACAGTGTGTAGATACTGATCATCTCTTTATGGCACTGAGACCTAGCACTACTTGCCCAGAATAGAGGAGCTAACATTGAGACACTTCTTTAGAGAGGGCCCAAGAATATTTATCCTAGTTATGCTTAACAACATTATCTCCAAATTGTGACTTTACCGAAGTAGAATGCAACACTTAGCATACTGTGATGTCACCAGGACTTCATGCTGCACAACCAAGATATATTGTGAGATATTTGTATTGAGGAGGTTCTGTGATCTTGACACCAAGAAGTGAGACTATAATGCCATCGATTTGAATTCTTCTTGAGGAGATCTGAGACTATCACTGATGTTGCAGTAGTGGCATCACCTAAATCATGTAGCATCACTGAGATCAAGTAGTAGTATGGAACATCACTGTGAACCCGAGACATAAAGCATCATTGAGATTATGTCTTATCACTGAGCACTGAGATCATGTAGCATTACTGTGTAGCATCATGAGCCATACATTACTGTAAGCACCGAGACTATGGAGTATATCTGAGAATTGTAGACCTGAGATTGCAGAGGTGATCCGAACTGCACTCCTGTAATAGACCCGAAATCACAGACCCGAGAATTACAGGACTGTAATTGCACCCGATGCAGAGGATGATCGATCTGAGGTTTTGTAATATCATGTTACTTCAACATTTGTGATATGACATAGATTGAGACAGTGAGAGGCACCATAGAATGGAACCTGAGACTGTTGTCTTGAGAACTGTAGGTATGTCAAGGTTGTATAATGAGACCAACTCCAGAATTCCTGAATTGATCATGTGTTAAGGTCTGAGGTAATACTTCACCAACAATGTAGATGAATCCAAGACTGAGAATAGCCTTTAACTGAATAAGTGTCACTTAAATTCCCTTGACTGAACCATAGCTCTGATACCATGTTGAAGAATCTAAGGCAAAATGACATTAATGATTCTTCTGACAATGATAACTGCTTGAGATGTCTTTTTACTTTTTAGAATTATCTTCTTCTTCTTATTATTATAGTGTGTTCTTCAATCATCAACCAACTACCAAAACAAGGAGATCAACAAAATAAAAGTACACAAGATGTAGGCTCCAAGCCAAGGAAAAACCTCTCCTCTTGAGAGGAAAACCCTTCAATCTCTTCTTATAGATTCTTTTATTGATGAATACCAAGACCCTTGACAAAATACTTGACTCAATTCTTCTTCAAGACACTTGTCACTATCTCTTGCACTCTTCGGCCTTCACTGTCTTCCTCCTCTGCACTATATCACTTATGTTCTTCTTCGCACTGTTATTACACTGTCACTAGGAGAGTCTCGGTCTCCATTTTCCTTCGCAACCCTAGACACAATCCTCGACCTTCACTAATCTCTTCTTTCGGTCCAAGATAGCCTCTTTGTCTTTGGTCTTCTTCTATCACCATTCAACGCTTGATATAGCCCTTAATTGTGGTTGCCATTGTCTTAGAACAGACTTCGATACTTCACTTAGATGACAGACTTAGCACGAGAACCCTTAAGACATTTACACACCTGTAGTTACCTTCCTTCTTCACTGTAATACCCTTATCTTCTTCGCTCTGAGATTCGTATTGTTTTCAGATCAGAGATGTCCGCTTGATAATTATGAGGTGAGGTCACTCAATATATATAGCGACTTATGCTTGTCATTTAGGCCGACATGAGATCCTGGAGATAAGCCGACATTACCTTAAGGAGAATACTATCCTTCTTTTAGCCCACTGCAAGAGAGATAGTGACAATGTCTTGGAGTGTATCTTTGACATATGTAACATGACTTCATGACTTCTTAATTATATTCATAATAAGACAACAAAACCTAAAGACATCAAGAAGAAGGATTTGACCTATGAAAAACACTTCTTGCTCATGAAACCCATGATGCAAGGAATACAATAAATACATTTGTTTCTTCTTTACATGAAATCATAATTATAAGTCATTATGAAAACCGAACCTAGTTACACCTTTTTGCAACAAAATGCTTGCTTCTAAGTAAGTGAAATGTTTGCTAGATTGTAAATTTCTTCAAAGTAAAGTGCTTCAAAATGTATGATGCATGATCAAAGAAACAAGTAAGCATGTAATGACATCACATAATGAGACAATGTACTCCAAAGAACAAATTGCTAAATTAAGCTTGCCACATAAACTTAAAAGTATTTGCTTGCTCCAAGAATGTGCATGAAATATAATAGGTTGCAATATACAAATACTTGAGAAATGTAAAGCAAGTTGAAATAAAATTAGATGTGGATGCTATGTGAGTTAGATTAATGAAAAAAAAACATGTAGATGAACTAAATGAGAGTACTAGAAAATAGAAATGCAAGTCAATCCACCTAAGAAAAGTCCTCCCTCTAAATGAGGAGGAGAGATTCCATGGGTAAATTCCCAAGCTCCCACAAGAAAATTGGAATTTTTATTAGATGTTACAATGAGGAGAAGGCCTTTAGAAGGCTGCCCAAAAATGAAGGAGAAGCTTTTACAAAGTAAGAACTATAGAAGCTAGAATCTCCTTGTGAAACTTGGCAACCACAATAGCCAATGGAAATTCCTCAAATCTGAAAATTACAAATAGACAAATCAACCTCAAAGGGCCCACGACCTAGCAATTTTTTGCAGCAGCCCTCAAGCAAACTCGACCCTATAGAAAGTGCTCACGACCTCCTTGAAATTTGATCCCCATGTGTGTCAAAGGTCCTGCAAACACTTGTTAGAAGTTTCAAGAAATTTCTCCTCAAAATATGTCACAAGATGAGTTAAGAAATGCTTCAACTATGGGCTGCAAAGCAAAATGAATGTTAGTGGAGAGAGCATGCAAATAAGACACATTATAATACACCCTAATATACAAGAAACTAAACCAAGTGATGGGAGTGAAACCCCATACTTGTCTAGTCTAGAAAATTGCTCTTAATTAGCTTATGTAATCTTTGGAAGCTCTAGATTTAGATCAAAGAAATATGAAATTTAAATTTATAAATGATTCAAGTAGAATATGGGAAAGAGAACTCCCCTCTTGCTTCTCTTTAGATGAAAGCCTTGAAGTTAAAATTGATGGGTCTTGAGCAATCTTGAATCCGAGAGTGAGTTGATCTATTTGAGACTTCTCCCACGCCCAAAAAGGATCCTACACACAATTCAAACAAAATTTTCTTACACACTTGGAGACAAATATTAGCTTACAAAAAGAAGTTAGAGCAACACAATGGGTGAAATAAACTCCAAAAATCAATTAACAATTTCACTCCTATAATATTACTCTAAATCAAAGATATGTGCAAGATAGCTTGCACATATCAATCCAAAATAAATGGAAAAACTAATACAATTCAAATGCATAAGAAATTGAAGCACAATAACAATAATAGGGAAATAAATCACTTCAAGATAGCCAAGATAACAACCCCCAATGATACCCCAAAGTCTTTGTTTTATTAGCAAAATGCAAGTGTACAAAATGACAGAGTTTTCTCAAGCCCAATAACTCATAACATGAATACATAGTGAGAGCCCAATGCTCATTTAAATAGAAATTTGGGAACAAATCCCAATGAGAGATCCAAGTGAAAAGTGGTGTTGGAGAATATCCCAAGGAGAGAAGTTGAATTCCAAGTGGACAGATGAGATGACATGTGTGGAGCTTCAACCAAATCGAACTCTTTGAGGTGGCCATCGAATTCTTCATCAAGCAAGTCAAATATTCAAGTGGAGAGCTAAGAGATGCCAAATGTGCAACAAGAGGGAGTTAACTCCCACCATCAAACCAAGAAGTGACACCTCTCATTGATGTTCCCAATGTACCATGAGTTGGACCTCCTTGAGGAAATGCGTAGGCCTCCCTGGGAAACTCATTAATCCTTGTAGATGCCAAGTGTAGAACTAGCGGAGTTAAGTTGGAGACAAGCCTCTAACAAAATCTCAATCAAATATCCATCAAAATATTCCCTCATGTGCATTTACTTCCAACCAATTCGATTTTCCCGGTCAACGAATCGAATTTCCCTTTTGTAGCAAATAAATCGATTTTCCCATGTGATAAATGCTTTTATGATGTCATGTGCCAAATCACCTTCCACTTGTCTTTTGACTTAACTCTTGACATTGGATAATTTCCAAGTCATTTTCTCACATGGAGTTATTTATTTATTTCCTTTTATTTAATTTTTGGGGTAATTTATTTCCACATTTTTCACTAAACTTAGGAAATGTGGGTTTCGAGGGTCTAGAACTTATTTTTTACTCCTTAAAGTGTCACGGTAAAAAATTGAGGGTGAAAGGTGTAATTTTGAGCACACATACCCCATACAACTTCTTGAGACATCACTTATTACATTTTACATTCAGAATTTATTCAAAATTTTGCCCTGCGAGAAATTAAAAAGATTAAAAAACTGACTCCTAGACCTATTCAAATTCCACGAAATTTTACAAGTGATCTATTATGGTAATATACAATGGCTCTAGACACTAGGAATCGCCAAAGGCCTCGTCATCAAGCCACATTGCGGCTTTGGGGTTATGCTTGGAGGAAAAAACTCAATTAATTATTATGTCCTCGAAAGTACCTAATAATTAACCAAGTAAAAAAACCTCCCAAAGTAAACTCACTTGATGACAATATCCCAAGTTACCTAGGCGTGTTACATGACGCAATTCATCACACTAACATCACTTTACATCATCTCTACAGGGCCTATGGAATCTGAGTACAACATGAGAAGAAGATAAGAAGAAGAAATAGAGTTAAAAAACTTTGATGATATAGTGAATTCTGATGGTACTTTAAGCCTATAACACATCCTCAGGCGTGGAGTCTTAATTTTTTTTTAGGTACACTTCAGTGGTCAACATCCGACTCCACATGGGGATGCATGCTAGATAAGAAGTGATAGTATGCAAGGACTTGAAACATGCATCTACCAACAAAAGACATATATCAACAACGCCCGTTCATAATATCATCATATGAAATCAAATATAAACATGAAGAAGTACATAAATGGAAATTTATTCTAAGAGCATAAATTTGAAACTACTTCTAATAGCGAAAAATGACAAAGATGAAAGTTACAAATACGATAGAGAGATGCCCCATGGCATCAAATATTCTCTTTGTATAATAGTTTGAGCAGTTGGCCGTTGACAAGTAGCTCAAGTGATTCTCCGTCTAAGATTCTCAGGTGGTAGAAATTTTGTCGAGTTGCTTTTCTGATGGTATAGGGTCTGTTACCGTTCAAACTAGCAAGGGACCTAAGGGGGTATCCCTAAAGGGAAAATGCTAGGCCAAGGGCACAAATGGAGGCTTAGCCCACTGTCACCTCAGCTAAGGCTCTCTTCTATTTACGGACTTTCATCGATGGGAGGAGACCTGGTATGTATGGAGTCACTAATGAAGGATAAGTTAATGGATATGAGTGACCCAAATAACCCTTTCCTAGAATTTGAAGGATAAAGATTGCTTGCTTTCTAAGCAAGGTACTATGTAATCTAGGGAAAGGAAAAGATGATTTGAGGGTTAGGTTTATGGGATAAGGCTTGTGAAGGAGTTCCCCAATCCCTAAAATCCTTGTTAGAATTGGTGTCCCAGATGATCCTTGAAGAATGGTCCTTTGAAGAAGTGTGACCATACGGGGCCAAGTGGACCCGGTCTAGGATATGAGGAAGGTATGAAGCAATCAATGATATTCTTACCCTAGACAAGGTGGGGGAAAGGATCAAGAAAATAATTTCACTTGAAGATGTGGTCTTGACCCTATGAGGCACTAGCCTTGGGGATGGAAGGGAAATTTTTGATCTCGAAGCTAGGGCTTGACTTTTCTTCCAACTCCACCGTCGGAATGGATTAAAAATTGGAGGAGGGCTAGAGGAAAGGCTAGCACAGGAGACCCTCGCAGATCAAACTTTTTTGATGGCTAGCTTGCCGGGAAATTTGTTAAACTCACATGGAATGCAAACAACTAATATGGAAGATAAGCATTAGATTACATAGATTATTGAGATGATATACATTTATAGTACATGGTGTGACCCTTGGATCCATATTCCAAGTGGTCTCTTGGACTTTGGTGGCTGTTCACATTCCACACCAACCCATAAAGGATGAGGTGTCCAACATTCCCCCCTTTAATCCGAAGGGGTATGTATGAGTCCAAGAAGAGCGCTGTAATACAAAATGTGCAAAAATGCATGGCAACATTAGGTTGAATGTGCTCTATGAAATGTTTGGTATAAGGGGATGGTTTAAGGATGACCACCAACACTATAACACTTAGTGCAGTTCTCGATACTCTTCCAAATCTGGCATGAAGTTGAGGTCTTCTGCTAGAGGAAGTGCTCCTCATGTTTTGAAGAGGGAAACCTTCAACCTTGAAAGGAAGGTCTCACCCCGCATAAAAAGGGAGAACCTCAATCTGAAAAGGGAGGTCTCAACCTATGATGGTTTAAGGATGACCACCAGCTTTGGAATGCTTAATGCAATTTTTGGAACTCTTCCAAAACTGGCAAGAAGCTGAAGTCTTCTGCTAGAGGAAGTGTCCCCAATTCTTTGAAGAGATGTCTCAACCCCGCATAGATGGTTTAAGGCTGATCATCAATCAAAGGCATGCTCAAGGCCATCTTTGTCTCTGACTACAACTCTGAATCTGGTATGGCAGGTTATGGCTCAGGCTCGCTTGATGTGGCTTTGAAGCTTGTAGATGACCATCACTTCCCCCCCATCAGATACAAGGTGAGATGATGGAGAAAACTCAACTGCAAGACCTTTTAATATTCTAGAAGAAATTCGGACATATGACTGAAACATCTTCTTGGCTGTTGAAGGCCATTGCCAAGAAGCGATCCATCCAAGTCTCAAGATGAATCTTTGTTCTTGCAAGAAGCTTGTTTTTGAAGTATCTATGTGAAGAATGAGTATGCTGACCACAATGCTTGCATGGATGAAGATCAAAACAATGATCTTTCACATGTCCAACTCTGTCACAGTGTTGGCATTTAAGAATCTGTTGTGGTTGCTGTGGAAGAGGACCAAAATTTGAAACCGTTGAAGGTGAACTGTCATGAAGAAATCTAGCACTCTGAAGCTGGATGGGCTTTGATTAATTTGGAATGTGAAAGGAAACCTCCTTATCATATCCAAGACCTGTTCTGTGCTTGTTATGGACAAGCTCTTCCCAAGGTCTGATGACCGACTTGGGAAGTGCAGGCTGAATTTCGGCTTCTGCATGCAATTCTGCTGATTCTTTGGCACTGGATTTGAATCAACTTGTTGCTTATGAGATTCTGTTTCAATGTTCTGAACAGAAACAGGTTTAGAATGATGACTCCACTTATGTATTTCTTCCTGCTGGAATTGAGATTCTAGTTGCAAAAACTCGATCTTTTCCTGTGCATTATGCAGGCAGGTCTGAATGTCACAGAGAGTGACTTTGTTGATGTTTACTTCCCATCAACAATGGAAGGTATCAAGGTATTTAATAAATCTAATACATCACTATTTAAAGCCATTTTCACTTACAACAAAAAAGTACTGAAGCAACTCTACTATTTTTAAGCTAGAGAAAAATGGAAATTAATAGAGTGGCTTTGATATAAGTCTCTAGACTATCAAAATATGCAACGATGAGGTGATGTCTCTATCTCTATAAAAAGACCAAACTGTCTTACAAATTGTCTGCAGTTGTCTTCAAGTTAACTCAATGCTGGAATAAAGCTTCAACACAAAGTGACACATATTTGTAAAAGGTCTTGCTTATCATAATACATCCTACCACATAAATATACCACCTCCAACCATATGCACTTTCATATCATTAAAAAGACTTTGATATTCAATGCACCACATAAACATTCAATGCACCATGGAAGATTCAAACTTCACTGTTAATATAGCTGGACTCCGGAAATTGTTACTTCTCTCCCCTTGCAAATAATAAATATTTTCAGAGGGTAGCAATGGGTCCAAAGAACAGTACAGACACTTACGAGGAAGTTTGCATGCAATGCCTGGAAGAGAACAAGAAGCAGATGGAGGAGCAAAATCTCATAGCACTCTCCAACAGTTTTTTAAGGCGTGTAATTTAGCACACTAGATAACCCCTCAGAGGAATGTTAAGTCACGAATGCCGAAGCTGGAGAAAGGTCATGTCTCAGCCGGAACTGTTGGACAATACAAAATATGCGCTTACGGACTAGAGAATTTGGCTAATTCACGTATCTTTTGTTGAAATGCCCAAATATTTTTGAGTATGCTATTTGTGCTGCGTACATGAATGCAATAGATTTTCCACGCACTCCAGCGGCTACAAAAATTCTCGAAAGACTCACAACGACTATTCCAAAGCCACGACCTGCGAGAGTTGGTGCTATCATGTATGCCTTAGATGCGATGTCTACCTCGTTGTTGAATGCAATTGTCACACCCGCTTTGAACTCCGGTAAACTTCTAAATACAATGGTTTTTCCAGTCTCTCAAAATAACTTCGCTTGATAATCTGCCCTATACATTATAGATGCAATTAGGCTTTGTATATGGTTGTCAGATTTAAGGTCCTGGTCGGACAATTGTTCTTAGTTGTAACATATAAGTGCATGAGGTAAAGATTTTTGCTTCATAAGTAATGATCTGCGTTTAATTGAATAACTATCATCTGCAATTAGCATTTGAGATTCCATTTCCTATAAAAATGTTGAGGCAAGCTCCACAATTAAGGTTTTAATGGCCGTGATCATGGAGCTAGTAGTGACATTCATTACTAAATGATATTGTGTCTAGCTACAAGGAGAAGAAGCCGATTGTGTGAGAGACCAACGGAGAGGCGAAGCTTAGCACTCCAAGACTAACACTTCTAATGTAAGATGCAGCTGTGGTAACCTGTTCATCTATTTTATTAGTCATTCATTCTTCAAATCCTCCTCTCCCTTGCTACAATCTCTAAATCGCACGGTCCTCGCTAGTTCCTACCCCAATGGAATTGAATACGAAACCTATTGATCCACGCAAACCCCCGAAGGTGAGTCCCAAATATCTTTGTATGATAAGGCAGAGAATATGAGGCAAGCGGGTAGGCAAGAGGTAGGCAGTCAGTCTCACTCCCTAGCCCGTTTCGTCTTAATACCAGGCTAAACAACTACTACTGCATGGGATTCAAACACCAGGCGGCCTGTGTATCGACCAAGCAATTAATCAAAATACAATAACTATTAACAACTAAGCGTGCATTGTCAAAATGCTATTCATTCAGATTCAGAAGAGGTCAGAATACATAGCACTGTTAGGACCAACCTATTTCATGATGAGGGAGCGTTAGTGTAGTAGAGTCTTAAAACAGTAACAAAGGGTGTTAAATGTGCAGAGAATATGGTAGACAATTACGATCATAATGGCAAGGCTGAAATTCAGAACATGCATACCTAGGTGGAGGCCACAAAACTAGTGGCCCAAATTGGAGCAGGGCCAAAATTTGCCAGCTCTGATACCATGTTAAACTCACATGGAATGCAAATAGCTAATGTGGAAGATAAGCATTAGATTACATATATTATTGAGATGATATACATTTATAGTACATGGTGTGACCCTTGGATTCATAGTCCAAGTGGTCTCTTGGACTTCGGTGGTTGTTCACATTCGACACCAACCCATAGAGGATTAGATGTCCAACAAAATTGATGCCCTAATCATCCCAATGTGGCTAGTTCTGGAAGGTTGTGAGAAAATGTGGATTTTAGTGACCACCCTTGGTAGATCAGTGACTTAATCTTTGGGAGAATGGAGTCTATGCTAAGTAAGAGTAGGATTTCTTGGTTCCCAGTCAAGGAGGCCTCAAGATCACTTCGTTTGCCTTCTAGGTCAAGAAGAAGCAACCTTTCAGCTTTTATACTTCAATGTACAAGAGAAATGGCTTGTGAAGGTCGGATTTTACCCCTAAGAGATTTCGCTCTTATTACATGGCCCATACATTGAACAAAATGCTATAATAGAGACAAATTCTACAATATTAAACAGTAAATGCATGCAACAATTATGCCCTAAAACAACAAAAATCCCAGTCCAACATATATGACAAAAGTAAACAAGAATAACATCAAAAGAATGTACTTACATGTAATAGAGTATATCCATCCATTCACAATTGACAATAAAGAAGCTCCAAGAGAAGATAGACCAATATCCATATATCAAAACTCATCCATAAATATGCAATTCATCTTTAGAAAAAAGTGCGAAAATCTCAAGAGAGATAAGAGATCCAAAACCAAAGTGATGATGAGAAATGAACTCATCCCACTCCTATATATACACAACTTAGGAGTTCGAATTAGCCTCCTTGGCCTACATAAGCCCCAAAAATAAAATAATGTGCTAATAATACAACTTTTGGTAACAAACCCACCAAACTAGTTCATAAATGAAAAAATAAGCCTCTCAAGAGGTCAAATAATAATCTATGCATGTCGTAGGGCCCTCTAAGAAGCCTAATGAGGTCTGTGGGTGCCACAATGAAGAATAGGACCCTCAAAAGTAGTGGACAAGGGGTTGGCCCCTTGTAATAACCTGTGTTGCTCCAAATGACACGTGGGCGCACACAAATGTCCTCATGGGTCTCCAAACAAATCGAAGATGCCTGTAGGTTGTCTGCAAGGGCTAGGATGATAATGTAGGCAATGCCACATCATCGTACAAGTCCTGGATCATCTGCCAAGTGTATGGTGTAGATCTGGGGCTAGTTGGGCATGATGGATCAGTGCATCCTCCTCGTCCAATAAGAGAACCACGAGTAATCTCTGAATGGCTGTGGGGATCCATGAATTGCAATTTTCTGCTGTGGAGGCCCATGGCTCTCAACGCTTACCCTATATGTGCCAATGTAGTCCTTTGGAAGATTAGGACCCCGCATAGGGAGACCAAACCTCAAACGGAAACCATCTGCAATCCTGCATAAGATCAAATGTGTCCCCTAGCCTTCTAGTACAACAAGTCATTAAAGAAATCGAGTAAATGAGCTTACCTAATCATGAACCACAGGTGGGGACTTCATAATGGCCTGCCCTTCCATAATGGGCTTCGGGATGTGCCAATGTCTCCTAAACTCCTAATGGGTTAACCAAGTATCCTATTAGGTGGTTTCTACTTCTAAAGGGGATAATATAGTCAAGGTACATCTGTCAAAAGGTGGTGGGATGTGATAAATAGGTGAATGAAGTAGGGGATGAAAAGGGGCAGCCTTGGGTCACATGCTGGGTACAAGAGTAGCTAATAAGAGGGAAACTACACTTGGGTTTATAATGTGTAGGAGGGAGCAATTGTGGTACATGAGGTGCCTCGACCTTGATTTTTCCACTCTTATTTATATGTCTTTTGCCGTTTTATGATTTTCTTTGATTGACTACTCGGGGCTAAAGGGGTTAGAGCATGATGTATAAGATATAACAATGAATTTCCCCCTTTAAGGTGGGACGGTTCATCGCCCGCTAGGGGTTGGGACAATCATGGGTTCCTATATGATGAAGAAGGCTCATAAAACCTATTGGAACCAGGGTGATGGCCATGATGATGGGTAGAGCTCATGTATTGGCTTTTGTCCACGTGCTAAATGTTTTTGTCTCGACCATCTTTTGAATTTTGTGGTACTTTTCCTGTTGAATGTGACCATATATGCTTTTAACTTTCTTTTCAGCTGCATCAACCTCTGGGCTTCATTCCAGGCCATGACCCAAGGTGTGGGCAAGGGGAAGGGGCAAGCTGACCCTATGTGGACTCGATGGAGGAATGTGGACCCAGGTGGGAGAAATGATGGATGGGGTAGTAATGAATGGAAAGAGGGTAATATGAGCGGATAAGGGAGTGGGACCACGCAACCAAAATCGGGGTTTCCCGTGAAATACCATCCCTGGAACCAAATGGTCAGTAAAAGAGATCCCACAAGACTAGAATCCAAGGTTAATTCCTAAAAGGGGTCTAGGGGACAGAAGCACAAACCTAGCCCATTCTTTCCGCCGAATCCTGCCATTAATCCATACTGAGAAGTGTCCATGATAAGCAAACTACAATACTCAGTGTCCAAATGACAAGGCATACCTTTAGATTCGGGAGGCCCACCTTCAAACATACGATCATGGCAGACGGGGAAGGGACCACATGGCTGGCTCAAGGGGTGGAGAAATGGCATAATGAGCTAGCTGATGGCTGCAAGGGGCCGTTGGCTGCTGGTTGAGGACCATCTTGGAGAAATTTTTTTCTCCTAGGGATATTACCCACAAAATGGTGGGTAACATCTGGCTCCAACTGGGACGTGATCTCTCAAAGAAGTGGGCGAAGCTACTCGAATGGGAGGTCACGAGAACTCCAACAATCTCTTGGTTACATAGACCTGTCACCTGCACATACAATAGATGGAAAAACACAGGGCAACATGCTTTCGTGACATCTCATGATTGCACATGCTAATATGTTAGGCCATAAAATCAACAGAAAAATAAAGATATGCAAATTTTAATCTAAGTGTAGCTAATCTACCATGAGAAATATCATATGACATTATTTCTAATGCAAAAATCAGCATGCAATGCATCCTACTCTACCATGCATATGATACAATGTCAAGCCTCAGGATAATACTCCTTTAGGAGTTGCCCATTCACAGGAAGGGGAATGGCTTCTCCGTTCAAAGTTTCTAAATGATATGAGTTCACTCCTGCCACATCACTTATCTTGAATGGACCTATCCAAAGGTTATCCCACTTCTTGTGCATACCAGGTTTTTCTCTTCTTTTATCCCACAAGAGCACTAGGTCACTAGGTTTGAAGGCTTTGTGTCGACTATATTTGAAGGCGACTTTCATTTTATCATGACTACGACCAATCTGGTCAAAAGCTTTCCTTCTATTTTTATCGCTTTCAATTAGTTGATCGATCCGGGATTGTATGGCGTTTTGTTGATCGGGAAAATCTTTCAGGCATTCGAGGATGGGCAACTGCATTTGAATAGGTAACTTGGCCTCAGAACCATAAACCAATTGGAATGGGCTAAAACCAGTGGAAGCCTTCACGGTTGTTCGGTCAGCCCATAAGGCGTACTTGATCTTGCTATCCCACCCTCTTTTATTATCACCAATGGTTCTTTTGATAATTTTTATGAGGTTCTTATTACTAGATTCAACCTACCCATTTCCTTGAGGGTAGTAGTTGGAGGAATGCGATAAGATTATGTCGTACTTGTTACACAGGGATGTCAGAGCCATGGAATCAAAAGCTTTGGCATTATCAGTGACAATCTTGGTGGGAACGCCAAATATGGTAATAATCTTATCCTCAAGGAAATCCATAACCACTTGGTCAATTGCCTTCTTGGTTGGTATCGCTTCAACCCACTTGGTGAAGTAGTCAGTTGCTGTGAGGATCCATCTATGCCCATTGCTAGAATTGTCCTTGAATTCACCAATAAAATCTAAGCCCCATTGTTGGAAAGGTGCGTTGATAACAACGTTTTTCAATGGCATAGCGGCAAGGTGTCGTTTCCCATCGAATAGTTGGCAAAACTGACATCATTTTACAAAGTTAAGGGTGTCAACAAAGATGGTGGGCCAGTAATAACCTGCTCTCAAAATCTTATGAGTGGTGGTTCAGGCAGCATAATGTCCACCGCAGAAACCAACATGGAATTCATTCATCAATTTTTCAGATTCTTCCTTGCTAACACATCGGAGGATTACCCCATCGGGACTCATCCACCCAAGGTCATCTTGGGTCAAACATAACTTAGATGCTTTTAGCCTTAAAGCCCGCCTCTTGTGGTCAACAAGGTGAGGAGGGGCAAACAGATTGCGCAAATAATAAACGATGTCTGGGTCCAAGTCATTGTTTTCGAGCTTAGTCGATGCAACGCATAATTGCTCCTCCTCTCCTTCTTTAATGGCTTGACTATTACTCATAGTAACCATCTCAGCTAATCCTTGTCTCTTGATGACCTTTTTAGGGTGGATATCAAGGTCGTATTCTTGGATTTTGGATACACATTTCCCTCTAGATCTGAGACAATCGGATTGTGACAACACATCCTTCACAGCGGGATAAGGGACATATGCATATATTCTATTGTACCCGACATAGGCTCTAAAGAACTTAAGGGATTTGACAAGAGCGTAAGCTTGCTTTTCAGTAATGGTGTATCTTGTCTCAGCATCCCTGAGGGGCTTGCTCATGAATGCCACCAGTCTTTCCCCTCCTTCTTCATCCTTTTGCATGAGGATACCAGCTATAGTGTCCTTGGATGCGAAGGAATATATTATAAAGTCCTTGGTGTAGTCAGGGTTGATTAAGACAGGGGCAGAGGCAATTCTTTCTTTAATATGCTCAAAAGCCTCATTTTTGGTTTGGTTCCATGAGTAGGAGAATCTTTCTTTAGGAGGTCATTCACAGGCTTGATAATTTCGGCAAAATTTGGCACAAACCTCCTCACAAGTTTATTTTTGTCGAAAAAGATCGTAAGGCACTTTGATCTTTAGGTTGGGAATGCTTTTGATGGCTTGAATTCTTTCGGGATCAATACTAATCCTATCTTAGAGACCACATGCCCTAATAGTTTACCCTTG
>CM062808.1:50028551-50084323 GCA_031772625.1 Pinus tabuliformis | reverse complement strand
AAGAACAAGTTAAAAACTTGATCTTCGGTTTGTTCTTGAAGACCTTTAGATTGTTCAATTGTTAACAAAGGTTCAATACATTCCTCCTCTCCATATGGGTTCTCTATCCATAAGGGGATTTCTGTAGCAGGCTGGGCAGGAGGAAATAAGGTAATTTTTTGGCTTTGACATCCGTTGGAAATTGTCATCTCTCCAGTCCTACATCCAATAAAGGCATCAACAGTGGCTAGCCAAGTTTAAACCATTACTACTGGATGTCCATTGTATAGAGGATTTTGGATGGATCACAAGAAGTCTACAAGATATTCCCAGGAAGCTAGTACGACTGTTATGTCATCCAGGCTTCCTGCAGGTTTAAGGATGGATTTGTCTGCTAACTCCAATAGTGTTTGAGTTGGCCTCAAGCCTTCTAACTGTAACTTTTGCATAATATCCACAATATTGAGATTTGTTGCTGCACCTAGGTAGACAAGAGTGTTGGTAAAGATATGCCATTAATTTTGTATGGTCACTACTCGATTCCCAGGATTAGTGTATTTAGAAGGCATCTCTGACATGGTTTCTAACAATTGGACAACAATTTTATAATAGGGGGGTCCTTCCTTTTTCTTCCTTGCTTTTTAATGCAAAGGTCCCTTACAATCTTGGCAGAGATAGGAATATCGTTGATGGCTTGAAGCAAGGGTATCTTTACACAATTATTTCACAATTCAATTTTTAAATCATATCCTAGTAGGACCTTAGGCTTTTTGACAAGAAATATCTCTGGATAGGGTGGTTGAGTAACCTATTGATATGGTTTAGGTTGTATGTAGAATTGATGGTGATGAGGAGGGTTTCCTGTTTATCAAGAGAAGAATCTTCCTCTTGAATACATATGTCCTTGTATTTAGGAGGTGATTCTATTGAGTGTTCTTCTTGAATGATCACTGCAGGTCCCTGTTTTATTTAAAACCTTCCAAATCTTAGTCGAATTTCACTGATTGAATTGAAGTGATATTGTAGGTAGGGAAGGTTTGTAGCTCCACATTATGTATAGGTTGAGCTGACCTATTATTAAGGTCTGAATGGGATGTGCAGGTAATTGAGTAGTTCGAGGAGGATTAGGGTTTGGTTGCATTTGTTGTTGATTAGATTCATGGTAGAGCAAGTTGTTGGACTGGATGAATTCATAGGCAGTTGTTGTTGCTTGGATTCATGGGAAGATCATGTTGTTGTGAACTTGAGTTCATAGCAACTGTTGCTGAGGAAATGAAGGTAATAGAGGTGGGTTAAACCCTAGAAATAGCTGAGAAATATTTGAGGATATTTGTGCAGATTGGTAAGAAGTTTTCGGTATGGTCGTGGAGGAATATTCCATAGGGATCCCCATCCAACTTTTTTCCAGCATGTCCTTGTGATGGTTGAGTCCCCATTGGGAGGAAGACATTTGGGGGCCCATTGTGGTTGTGAAAGCTGCATGAAGGGTTCTGGAACATGGAGGGGTTTGGTTGCCTCCATGTCTCCTAGAGGGATAAGATGGATCTTGTGATTATGTTCCCCCTTTGTAAATAACTTGCAACCTAGGTAATGATGGGAATTTATTAGTTGGGTGTTTATCCGTGCAAATTCCACAAACCTTTGTGGCATCAAAAGGGAATTATTTTTCAGGATGCTTCTTCCTACAATGAGGGAAAAGATAGCTAAAACAATGTTTTCCTCTTACTATTGAGGTTATCTATCTGGTTACTAAATTGTGCTAAGGATATCAATTTTAATATTTTCCAAAACCCAGAAATAGTTTCTGGAAATTCCACCTAGAGATGACTTAATTTGATTATTAACCAATTTTAAATATTTCCTAGGTCTAAACTTAGGGAATATGGTTACTTAATTAGTTTTATTAATTCAAGGTGAGAATTATCTAGAAACTCACACAGATTGTATTAGTGATGATCCTAGCCATTGATTAAGTTTAATCTTGTCTGTTGGTGCTCCAATATAGGATTATAAGAGGAGATCAGTGTGGTGATGGATAAATTACTTGAGACACTTGAGAGGTCCGATTTTTAAGCAGATCAATTTCAAGGAGTACAATAGTCAGTTGCCAGTGAGAGAGCTAGAGATCGAAGTAGTGTGAGAGGGGTAGATGTAGGAATTTACTGGGTAAGTTCCTCAGACAGAACACCAAAGGACACCGCTCACAAACAGATCGCAGATCAAAACACCAGTACTTTTGACGTGGTTACAACCCTCAAAGAGGGAAACAGTCCACGGCCTGAGCCAACGCGGCCACTTTAGGATTTTTATTAATAAAAGAATGAAAATTTACATAAGGTTCTCTCGTGAACGGTTAACCTACAAATGACCCTCCATGCTCTTTAAATAGAGATCATGGACCGATCGGGTGTTAAGCATGGATCAAGTGTCGGTAATACCGAGGAGAGAATGAACAGTCGGATCACTAAATGTCATGACCGGGATTGTAAGTTACAAAATGTACATAGTAAAGAAACACAATTTACCTAACTCTATACTAGACCAAGTTGTACTTAACTATTTCCTATGTGTCGGATATCTAACATCCCCCCTTAAGAACAACTTGGGATAGGATTGAAGTATTTACAAATATGACACAATAGGAGAAGGAAGGAGGCACTAGAGCCTATCCCCCCTTAGTGACAACTTCCTGAACTCCAACAATAATCGAAGTTTAGTGAACTTCGCCAACACACAAAGGAAAGGTCAGGACGAGATGGGTTAGATACAAAAGTTTTCTAAGTTGACGGTATAAGGTAGCATCAACTTCAGGAGAAGTACAAGTGATTGAAAGTTTGACTCCAGACTGAAAGGGAGAAGGGGCTGGCTTACAGTCTTCCATGTGAAAATGGCGTAGAATATCACAGGCATACTTGGACTGGGAAAGGGAAATACCTTCCTTGGATTGCAAGACTTGAAGACCTAGAAAATAATGTAAGTGTCTAAGTCTGTCATTTCAAACTTCCTTTTAAGGCTAGACTTCACATGTTTATAAGGTTGGGATCACTACCAGTCAGGATAAGATCATCAACATAATAACAAGAATGATAAGAGACTTGCCCACTTTCTTGGTGTAGACAGTATGTCAGAATGACACTAGAAAAGCCAGATTCTAAAAGAAAGTTATCCATTTTGGCATACCAAGCTCGAGGAGCTTGCTTGAGACCATAAAGGGATTTCTTAAGCCGACATACAAGGCTGGAGTCTATTTGTATAAAGCCAATAGGTCGTTCCATATAGATTTCTTCATGCAAGTCCCCATGCAAGAAGGCGGATTTAACATCCATCTGATGGACTTCCCATTTGAAAGAAACAACAAGGGAAAGAACAAGGCGGATAGAGTTCATTTTGGCAACAGGGGAGAAGGTTTCAGTGTAGTCAATGCCTCAACTTGTGAAAAACCTTAGCAACAAGACGAGCTTTATGTTTATCAACTTTCCCATCTGGTCCATACTTGGTTCTGTAAACCCATTTGCATCTAACAAGTTTTCGTCCCTTTAGTAGAGGAACAAGATCCCATGTATCATTTGCCAATAATGAATGATATTCTTCATTCATAGCTGCTTCCCAATCTGGATGGCTTGAAGCTTTTGAAAAGGTGTCAGGATCATAATTCACTGAAGCTTGAGCCAGTAAAGAAGAGGCTCTCTCGAACTGAGAACGTGTACGTCGCTGATTTGTAGGATCACCGACAAGATCACCTGCTGCATCCCGAGTAGCACGGAACCTTTTTGGAAGCGAGGAGCTGAAGGAGGATCCTGAGAAAGTGGGGGAGGATTTCATCCTCGCTTTCATCATCTGAAGAAGAAATATTTTCAAAAGTAGAAGAGATAGGGAGAGGTGGCACATCCGCCGAACTAGGCTCGCAGGCCGATATATTTTCAGCAAACTTTACATTTCTTCTAATGATAACATTTTTGGACTTAAGTGGAATAAGTCTGTATCCTTTGACATCTTCAGAATATCAACAAAAATACATCTTTCACTCTTAGGTTCTAAAGATTTATGTTTCTCATGGAATATGGCCCATGCTTCACTTCCAAAAACACGAAAGTGACTTACATCTGGTTGATTGAGCTCCATGCTTCTTCTGGAGTGATATTCTTTAAAACCTTAGTAGGAGTGCGATTTATTATGTAATTTGCACGGTTAATTGCTTCTGCCCAATAATTAAGGCTAAGTCCTTTAGATTGAAGCATACAATTAGCCATTTCCTATAAGGTGCGATTCTTCCTTTCAGCTACACCATTTTGTTGTGGAGTATATGGAACAATATGTTGCATTTGAATTCCATTCTCAATGCAAAAGTTGATGAATGTGTTTTTAACATATTCTCCGCCATTATCAGATCTTAGCTTAAGAATTTGATGTCCAGATTGTTTTTCAACAAAGGCCTTAAATGCCAAGAACATGTTAAATACTTCACTCTTGAGTTTTAAGAAGTATACCCAAGTGCGTCTGGAGGAATCATCAATGAAAGTTAAGAAATACTTGTAGCCAGAGAATGAAGCAACTGGAAGTGGACCACATAAATCACTATGCACGAGCTATAAAGGGGCTGAGGCGTGCCAAGAGGCACGTTTTCAAAACTGTCCCGATGATGTTTTCTGAGTACACATCCGGAACAAACACCATCTCTGCAAGATACCATGGAAGACCTGTCACCATATTTTCTTTACATAGATTCTGAAGAGAGCGATAGTTTAAGTGACCAAATCGCTCATGCCAAAGTTTGCTCACTTCATCATTATGAGCAACAAATACCGAGGGACGATTTGATGACACCACAAAAATTTGAAACTTATACAACCTTGTAGAATCATTAGCAATGCTAGTAGCTAAAATCTGTCTAGGATCTCTTAGGTCCTTAATTACAACATTGTGAGGTGAAAATTCAACGATTTTACCTTCACCTGAATGGGTTATTTGATATACAGATAGAAGGTTGTAAGATAAGGTTGGAACACATAATACATCATTAAACTGACCATTGTCTAGATGAACAGTTCCAGTCCCTACAACACTAAGAGATCTATCATCACCAACATATATATTTTTGGTGTTACAATCATTTAAAGAAGAAAACATGGCTTTGTTTTTGGCCATGTGATAAGAAGCTCCAGAATCAATGAGCCACTCATGAGAATGAAAAGAAGAATATACATTTAGTGCATAGCCAGATCGAGATGCTTGACAACCACATGCAGAAAGTGCCATTCCTGAAGATGAAGTTGAAGTTGAAGATTGCTCCAAATGGATGTTATGCTTCTTCATTGCTGCTTCCAAGGCTTCCATCTTCTTAAAGCATTTGGATTCTAAGTGGCCATCTCGATTACAAAAGTTGCAATGTCTATCAATCTTCTTCCATTTGTTTTTATTTGTCTTATCATTTTGTTGAAATGATTTTTCATTTTGAGGCGGAAATTGCTTAGGACCTTGTTTGGTTTAGGACCATTCCTTTTAGGATATGACTTCTTAGGATTCTTTGAATTTGGTTGCTGCTGGGCGGCTAACGCTTTCTTAGAAGAGTTTCCAAGATGAAGAAGACCAAGGTGTAAGAGTTTTTCTTGTTCTCTTATTAAAGAATCACAAAAGGAATCAAAGGAAGGGGACTTGTAGGCTTGTCCTTGAGAAATGAAGGCTTCTCTTATAGAATGGAAGGTGGAAACAAACACAGAATAGGCTGGTCCCAACTTAGTAAGAATGGAGTAGATAAGGCTACTATCTTCTTTCTTAACCTTAACACCTTCCAAGAGAAGTCTAAGGGTCTTGAACTTGGACAAAAAATCTTCAATGCAAGAAAAATTATTGGGGTCCAATGTAAGCAATTCATTTTCAAGTTGATGGGCTTTAAGTTCATTTTTAATTCCAAAGACTTTAGTAATATGTTTCATTGCTTCATCAGGAGTATCAAGTTCTGCAATATGGAATCTAAGATCTGGAGAAATAGACATCCCTATCAACCCACGTGCTTGGTCTTGCCTATTTTCCCATTTAGCTGCCTTGTCTTCATCTTTCGATTTGGTCTCTTGGCCTGTGGCTATTCTGTAAAGACCTTTACTTCTAAGTAAATCCACAATGTAGGACCACCATTGGAAGTAGTTGGTGCTGTCAAGAATAACTTGGCATGGACTTTCCATTAAAAAAAAACTAAAGCTATAGATGCTGAAACTAAGTGTTTCAATGGAAAGATCTCGAAAAATTAGGTTGTTTAAAAAAAAACGGTTCTGAAAACGGCTTCCAGATGAAGAAGTTATGGCTTTTTGAAGAAAATTTGATGAAGTCGTCGACGAAGTGCGGGAATGAAAAATACGCCCCCACAAAATGGAGACTTGAACCCAAGACCTCTAGAGAGAGAGAGAGAGAGAGAGAGGGTTGATGCTTTCCGTTGCGTGCTTGATTTGAGAAAGCTCTTTTTCCCTACAAAACAAAAAAACACAAAACCCAACACGGACATACAAAAAAAAACGATGTAATAAAAAAAGCTAAATAAACTGAAAACCGAAATAAACAGAGAGAAAATAACTGTAAACTGCAAATAAACACTATATACCTCCAGATCTTAAAAATGAAGCAGCTAGGGCTAGCGGAAACCTTTTCGCGTGAAACGAAAGGGTTCCTCACTGGAACAGATGCTCCCAACACAACAGAGCAGTCCTCTCGGCCCAAAAGCAGTCAGAAACAGTAGATCTAGGAAACGGTAGTCGGATGCAGTTCTACCGGCTTCAGATTTGGATCACCAATGGACGCAGCCCTCAAATAGCTCTGATACCATGTAGGAATTTACAGGGTAAGTTCCTCAGACAGAACACCAAAGGACACTGCTCACAAACAGATCACAGATCAATACACCAGTACATTTGACGTGGTTAAAACCCTCAAAGAGGGAAACAGTCCACGACCTGAGCCAACGCGGCCGCTTCAGGCAATTTATTAATAAAAGAATGAAAATTTACATAAGCTTCTCTCGTGAACGGTTAACCTACAAATGACCCTCCATACTCTTTAAATAGAGATCATGGACCAATCGGGTGCTAAGCCACGTATCAAGTGTTGGTAATACCAAGGAGAGAATGAACGGTCGGATCACTACATGTCATGACCGTTGGATTGTAAGTTACGAAATGTACATAGTAAAGAAACACACTTTACCTAACTCTATACCTAACTCTATACTAGACCAAGTTGTACTTAACTATTTCCTATGTGTCGGAATATCCTAACAGTAGTGACAGTGAGGTTGGAGGAGGCATTCCAAATCCAATGAGTGCATTTGTGAGAGGAAGAAGGGCCATAGAGAGGTTGATGCTTGGGCAGTGAAACAACTTCTAGAGGAAAAGTCGAATTGATGAGAGGGATTCCCATTTTAATTTCCAGAGGTCGAGAAGGAGTCCCAGAGTGTTGGAGAAGCATCTCTCCAGTCAAAAAAAGGTAGAATGATTTCATTAGAGACAAGTTTGAGGCTAGACGTCCAGTAGGCTGTGTAGAGAAACACAAAGGCTGACACAATGGGTAAGAGGGATGAGTTTCGGAAGGAAAGTCATGCCGGGAGTTTGCTTGTGGGGTGAGGAAAATTCCTCACTATATTTTTGTTAGTGTTTTTCTTTGTAGGATTACCAAATTTCAGCATCGAGTTGTACTCATATTTTCTCAATGCTGCATAATAATAAAACCCTTAGCTGCTGCACCGGTTTTCCAAAGTTGGGTTTTTCTGGGGACTTTTGTCCAAAAATAATTTTGTGTGCTCAAATTTCTTCTATTGTTTATTCTTTCACAATTTTATTTGTGAAGGTTGCAATGTGATTTATTCACTATTTTTCGTAGAAAACAATAAGTAATTTGTTAAATAAAATTAGCAATTAGGATAATAATTTCCAGTTGTTGCAATAAGGTTCCAGTTTGGAATTTTCACATTTGCAAGTTCATAGAAGCATAACAAGTGCTCAAATTTCCATCTCTCACATATGGGGCATTTTAGCTAATGCTACCCAAATGTGAAAGTCTTTAACTTAGAGCCAACCCTTCCAGAATCAATGACAAGACAAAAAACACCTTATTTAGAGTAACTAAAGGATTCCACATACTTGAAGAGCCATTTTTTTTAACGTTGATTTGAGCCTCCACGACATATTTAGCCTCACCTCTAGGATATATTTTTGGCAAGGACATTTAAAAATGTCCCTATTTTGTTCCATCTCTAGTCTCACCATCACGTTAAATTCCATTACCCAAGCTCGATCAAAATATTGTTAAGGACCAATGCCTTTATATGTTCTAAAATAACTTGCTTGTGTTAGCGAGGTGAAAGCCATGTTTAAATATAACCATGTCATCCACTCATAGACATATTAAATCCTTTAATAATTATAATATTTATATAATTCCTATTTCAAGTGTTAGATGACCTTCACTTATTGATCATAAAGACCCAGAAAGTATTTAATAATTTCGAGTCAACTTCAATGATGGAGTGTTTTCTCACACAAGGTCAATGAGGATGATTTATTATTTTAAAGCGATACTAAAAAATAATGGAATTTGTTGTAATCATCCTCTCTTTATATAACCCTATGTGTGATCTTCATCCAACAGTTTACAAAATAAAAATTGGAGGTCATATGCTTGAGATATTACCAATTTGGTCTAAGAAATTGTAGAGTTAACTTACCCACATCCTCGTCATTCGATCTTCCTCAATTATCAATTTGATCCCTTTTCTGCACTTTTCATCCTTTTTCCATTATCATTATTATTTTCATTATCCATTTTCCCACCTGCATTTTCCATTTGCTATGCATTTTCCCTCCACCACTTTACCTCCCTGCAAGAGTTCCAATAATTAGTCAATTTTGTGTGTTCTGATAGTGGGATAACTTGCTACGACTTCATTTCCATATCCTCATACTAAAATCTTGGTTCTATACATAGTAATTTTCCACACGTAGCCATTTAACTAAATCAGAGCGAGCCTCACTTAACCTCACCTCACCTCATCTCTTTCCCACATATTGCCCCATTTTTATACTTAGTCCCTTGTTTGCATTTTACCCTCATATCCTTACATTTGTACTTCATCCCTTAATAAATTTTTACCCTCATCTCCTTCCCACATCCCACTCAACCTTTTTACTTAGTCTTATTTTTTAGATTTACTTTTTAACTCACCCTTAACACTTAATTAATATTGTGTTGTTAGGATGGGCCACATTTCCTAAATTCATCCCTTATTAATTTTTACCCTCAACTCCTTCCCACATTCCATCCCAATTTTTTACTTAGTCTTATTTTCTAGATTTACTTTTATCTCACTCTCAACACTTCATCAATTTTATGTTGTCAGGGTGGGACCCAATTTATAACATCGTGTAACATTTGACATCTGGCTATCCATAAAACCTATTTTTTTACTTAGTATTTTATTTAAGATTTAATTTTTACTTTCGTAATTTATTTTTGTGAACCTCCACATTATTTTATTATTTATCTTCCAAATTATTCAACCTCATTTTCTTCTCCTCAACTTTACTCCCCTTTCCTTTGGCACACCTCTCAAGGAAACATGGTATAAAGGTGGACCTATCTTTCGATGACACTTGGAGGATATGGAGACCCCTTTCCTTTGGAACTCCTCCCAAGGACATATGACAATAAGGTGGACCTCCTTTTAGGTGACACTTGAAAGAGACATATTGGACACAAATGATTGGGTAGTGACTTGGCATGATGATTGGGTGTTGAAGTTTTACACCCATTTCCTTTAGAACACTTCCCAAGGCCACGTGGTAGCAAGGTGAGCCTATCTTTGGGTGACACTTTGAACCTTATTTTCTTATCCCAAGTATTACACCCCTTTCCTTTGGAACACCTCTCAAGGACATGTGGTATCCAGGTGGACCTATTTCTGGGTGACACTTGGAAGATATGGAGACCCATTTCCCTTCACACACCTCCTAAAGACACATGGAAACAAGATGGACCTATCTATGGAAGACATTTGGAAGATACATATTGGACACAAATGACTAGGAAATGCCTTAACATAATGATTGGGTGTTGAAGTTTTACACCTGTTTCCTTTGGCACACCTCAGAAGGACACATGGTAGCAAGGTGGACCTACCTCTGAGTGGCACTTGGAAGATATGGATATACCTTTCCTTTGGCGCACCTCCCAAGGACATGTGACAACAAGATGGACCCATCTCTAGGTGACAGTGCAAGATATGGATTGGAAATATATGACTAGGTTAGTGACTTGGCATGATGACTAGGAATTGAGGTGTTAACCAAAATTTTACACTACACACAAGCTATGCAAGGTTCCATGATTATTTCTACTTCATACAAAAATAACACGGGGATCTCATTTCCTTATAAATTGTTAAAAATTCCCTCCCATAATACATGTGAGATAAATAAGTGGATTTATAAATCGAAGGTCATGATTCATGTGGAGTAGATCAATAATTATTGAGTCACTATCACTTGAAGACTATAACTTGAGTTCCCAATGCCAAATTGGGAAAACAAGAGCTCATTGGAGAGATAGATATGTGTGTAGTTCATGTCTCTAGTTGTCTGGCCTGGTATGAAATTAGCATCAACATAGCCTTAGGGCTCACTCAATATTCTTTGAGGACCTCAGGTTGAGGATCCAAACACTTGACTCTACTATCAGTGGATGTGATGGTCATTAGAGGAAATTTCAGCGTAAAAGTGCCCATGAAAATTTCACGTAATTTCCATGTCATAACATGTAAACCAATCAAAATATTTTAAATTTAAAAAGAGGTACATGTAAATATTTTGGAGGGAAAATAAGAAAAAATACTTTTTTTTTTTAACTTGTATTTTTAGCTTATCTCCTTATAGGTTTTCCCAAATTTTAAGTGTAAACACTCGTTGGATGCAAAATTAAATTTCACATCCAACGAGTACCCATTATGCATACTTTTGAGAAGACCCACATTGATAAAAATTGAAGATACGTTAAAAAAGTGTGGTGAACATGTTTTTTTAATGTATCTTCAATTTTTATCAATGTGGGTCTTCTCAAAAGTATGCATAATGGGTACTCATTGGATGTGGAATTTAAATCTGGATCCAACAAGCGTCTACACTTGAAATTTGGGTAAACCAATAAGGAGATAATCCAAAAATACAAGTAAAAAAAGCAATTTTGTTCTTTTCCCTCCAAAACTCATAACTCTTGTTATTGTTGTTATGATGACAATACGTGTGATGTATATGTTTATTTCCTAATTGATGTTATGATGATGATAAGTGTGATCAGGATGTGTTTGTTTCCTAGTCGATGTTACGATGATAATAGTTGCGATGGATGTGTTGATTTCCTAGTCGATGTTATGATGATGATAATTGTGATGGATATGTATGTTTTCTACTGACGTTATGATGATATTAGCTATGATGGATGTGTTCATAATGTTGGCTACTTACATTAATGTTATAGGCCATTCTGTCACATCCGACCAGTGAGCCTCCTAATGAGATCAATCAACATCCTATTCCCCCTTGTCATCATCTTGCACAAATCCCTAATCATGAACCCTTCATCCCCCAAAGTTTTAGCCCTAAACTGCACCACTTGAGCCAGTTTGAGGACCAATTCTCCTTGTATGTCTACTTGGGTGTGATCGCCTACAAGTTGCTCCATTGTGGCCTGCACTAGTCACCAACAGGTTGCTCCCCTTTGCACTTGTGTTGGTTCTATAAATCTGGGAGAATGATCGGGATTTCGGAAGCTTCCCCTTCTAGGAGTTTCCAGAGGTTGTTTCAACTACTTACCTTGGATAAAACATTCAGATCCTATCCTACCCTACTTTGGAGTTTTCACCACTTATCCTTTGATCCTATCCCTCCATCAAAGGTGGATCTCAAACCTTAGATTGGTAATTGGATAAGAACTCCCAACTTACCCTACTTCTCTATATATTCCCAGCCTTTTATGTGGTTGGGGGTTGGATTTTGGAGAGTAATTCTTCCCTTATGTTGTTGTAGTGAGTGGTTATTATCTCATGCATTTAGGGTGATTGGAGGTGCATATTGTGACAAGGAAAGGACAAGTCAACAACTTGGAGGAGCTCTTCTACAAGATCAACTGCTACTTATGGTTGTAATCTCCTTCCATTTATATTAATGCAAAGAATTCATTGTTTTCCTATATGTGATGTCATTATTTCATATATTTCAATACCATGTTGATCTATTGAATGAAGTATTTAGATGATATTGCATAGATCTCATAGTTTCTTGGCTTGTGTTATCTAACTATGCAAGTTCTAATTTTGGCATTCAGAGCTAGAATTGGAGCTTCCAAGCTAAAGAAGGAGTGAAGTGTGTGAAGGATTCCAGGTAGGCCTCACTCCGTCATCTATTTACTTTAAGGAAAAGCATTGTGTTCCTTGTCTCTCTGTTGTTCTAGGTTAGCCACCGACCTAGGGGAGATACTTTTGTCTGCAATCGTAAATCCCGTATAACAATTAGTACTGGTTCACAGTGAATAACAATGTGGATGATTATGTCATGTTGATGATTTAACCTATGCTATTATGTCAATGACTAAAATTGTGAAACATTACTACGAATGATTATTGAGTATGGTAGGAGACCACTAGATGCACTCACATGTGATGAGTCGATGACATTTGGTTTGATGTTATAATATTTTGTCTTTGAAATTTTAAAGTTCAGTTTGAATATTACTGTAAATTATAATGACATGTTAATGGCTATAGGCATTGTTGAAGAATATAGGGCATCTAGGTTATGATTAGATTCTTCTGATGATGATAACTATTTGTGAGGTACATTTTACTTTTTCTTATTAGCACAATATTCTCTTATTATTATTAAAGTGTGTTCTCTTACTTCATCAAACAGTTACCAAAACAAAATAGACAAGAACACAAGATGTTGGCTCTTAGCCAAGGCAAAACCTCTCTTTCCTAGAGAGGAAAACCCTTTTGCAAATTTCTCTTATTGAAGCTTCAATTGAAAAATGTCAAGCACTAGACCCTTGACAAGTAGATCCTCGAAGCACAAGATGCAGTCTCCCTTTCTTTTGTCCTTTAACTGATGCCCCCTTTTGCACTGCACCATGGCCTCTTCCTTCACTCTTCTTCCGGCAGTTGATGGCACTTTCTACAAAAACCCTAGGTCTCCTTAGAGACCTCTATTTTGGTGTCTTCCTTTCCTTCTCAACCTTGGTTGGCAGTCTTCTATCTCCTTGATACTTGATTAGATAATGAGGCTTTTCTTGAGATATATCTTCAAGTTAGAGGCTGATACTCTTAACCCTACTACAACTTTGATTTCTTTGCACGTGTGGCTGATCTAGGGCTTGAAATAGACTCTTTTACTTGCTCTCTTTCTTCACTTTAGGTGGGACCTACTTTGCTTGATATGGATGCCTATTAGGAGCCTCTTCTTAGCCCAATAACACTCTATTATCTTGCGGCACTTGTGGATATGATGTGACCACAAAAATAATCTTCTTTCTTCGTATGTGTGACAAAATTTGGCCCCAAAACAGTCCTCCAAAATTCAGATTCCTTTCTCTCCTTCTTCGTTGGCCTAGAAGCACCTTCTTGCTCTTTTTCACACCTCTTTCTTGACTCTCTTTCTCGTTGATTTCAAAGATCACTTGGTGGTTCATTTGTGAGGTTGAACTATCCTATATATAGGAGTCTGTCCCTCCTATTTGAGTCGACTTGAGATAGTGAGACCAACTTGACTTTAAGTGCACCAAAAATTCATTCTTTGAGTTGACATGAAGAGGATACTTGTCTTTTCTTTGGAGGATCACCTTTGGCATATTTATTTGACTCTACTACATAGATTTACATAGTGTAACATGCGGACAAGGGTCTTTAACAATTACATTGGCTCTTTAACTTTCCTAGCACTTAAACATGTTCTTGACCTATGCAATGAGCAAGAAACTCATTTCTATATTTGACAAAAGTAATAATTCTTTTTCTTTACAAGTACAAAGATCAAAATTGCATTTATGAAGACCGAACCTAGTTATACTTTCTTCAACAAGAATAGGTTAATTGCTTGGTCGAGCGACTCACACATGGGTGATGGGGCTATATAGATAGATGAAACTTCATGGGAGGGTTGGGACATTGTCCTTGATTTCACCTGCTAGCACTCCTGCCATGACTTGGGCTGGAAGGGTTAGGATACTGAAGATCATGATGTCATTGTGGTAGGTCCCAAACTGGGTTGCTCACAAGGATTTTACTAGGGGTCATGCATCAAGGGGATTCCTTGATTCCCGACACCATTAGTCTCACTATAGAGGGAAACATAGGAGAGGGTATCATTCCCCATAGTCACGCTTGGAACTTCAAGGGAAGTCCTTGAAGGGCACGACCAACTTCGTATCCTTGGCATCAAGAAGAAACTAATTGGCGTGGCACCCTTGGAACTTCGAAGGGAAGTTATTGAAGGGCATGACCGACTTTGCACACTAGGCATCATGATGAAACTACTATAATATGATAATCATACTAATTCACATAATGTGGTAAATAAAGTTTTAAAGCCAAGTTATCTAACCAAGAAAAAAAAATGGGGTAAAGGGAGAATAGGAAGAAATAAAAAAAATTGGACCACTTGAGAACTCTACCTCACCTCATTTGGAAAAAAATAGTTAGATAACATGCATACGTGTTTTAATAAGAAAAAGAGGGGAAGAGAGACATAGAATAATTAGAAAGATTAATAATAATATAGTTTAACCTCAATAAGGAAGAAGGCGGTGAATAAAAATAAATAAAAGTAAATTAAATTAGAGAAAATTTAGAGAACCTCCATGGGGCAAGAGCCAACACACGAATCTCCATCTAAGAGGAAATTTGAGTTAAATTAGGAGGTAGTTAAGGGACCAAATCCGAGACTTGCCAGTTCACTTCAGTAATGAACACAAATTAAGAAGTAGAAAAGGGGGATTGAGAGGCAACTAGGAGAAGAAATAGGGAGTATTGTTGGGGTGAGGAAAAATATTTATTTTGAATTAAAATTCAAGTAAATAAATTTGGAGAGCCTTGGTGAGAGGATGACAAATGGATGGGTGAGAAATACAAATTTTGGATTAATAAAAATAATTAATCACGCATGAAGTGCCAAGTGTCACCCATGAAGTCTTCTATAAAATAAGGGGCAAGCTCTGAGAGAAGGGACTTTTGCTTACCCTATTGTTGGATGGATATGATTATATTGTGAGTGGCTATGATCTATAGTGAGTTTGGTGAGATGGAGGTCTTTAGAGAGGATATTCTTGAGCCAAGGAGTGATCACCTTCATCATATAGCATTCTTCCTCTATTGTACAACCCCATTGCAACTTGGGGTCCATTGGGACAAAGAGTATCGAAGGAGTAAGTTGGGAAGTCAAACGGTGGGTTACTAAAATTTAGTCGAAACACATCAACATTCACACTTGGATGTGGATGACATAAAGTGAGTGTAAGTAGTAGGAAGGTTAATAACGAATCTCCATTTCGCGGTGAACGATACCTGTTGTATTCATGATTATCTATTACATGATTTTGTTGTATCTATAGTTACCAAAATGTAAAAGTAGATGATATGTGGAATGCATTGTAAATTATGGATGGTTGATGTAAATGCCTTAATATCTATTTGTTTCCAATGTTGGTGGGTTTTTAGGGTATTATGTGATCTGGGTATGGATGTTGTTAGTAAATTTAGATAAACTGAAAATACTTATTTTCTTATGGTTGTATTCTAAACTTAACTGCATTATATATATATATATATATATATATATAGATATAGATATAGTACCTACACTTGGTATCAGAGCCTAGGTTCAACCTCTAGGACCTATGGATCCTTTTTACCTTCTATAAATTAAAGTGTCATTTTTCTCGTGGTAATCTGAACCTTATAATGATTTATTTGTTTTTGACTTATCCATATCACCTTGTAGTTTTGCTACCTTTATTTTGATTATTAAATTTCTCTTCTCCTACATGTTATATCTTATTTTGAACCTCACCAACCTTCCTTTTCATCTTTATAGCACCCTTTGCAAGACGTGCAAGCTCCTTTTCTTCATTAACAATAATTTTATCAAGTTATTTCGCTCTTTCTAGCAATCTTCAATAGGCCTCTGATAACTAGTTGGAATCGTTGAACTTGTAGCTAGTTAGGCTACCCCGAAGGTATACAAAACAAGATTTTATGCTCTTGAGATTATGGTATTTGAAATTCCATGCCTTGCATATATGTTCTAATAGGCCACTGAAAACTAGTTGGAACCGTTGAACTTGTAGCTAGTTAGGCTACCTCGAAGGTATATAAAACAAGGTTTTATGCTCTTGAGATTATGGTATTTGAAATCCCATGCCTTGCATATATGTTCTAAAAACACAACATACTGATGGACATTCTTAAAATCTATTAAACAAAAACATATTGCACGATTCCTAGAAAAATTTGCATTGGTACATGCTATAATTTGCTTCTTGCATTGTCCTTCAATTAGTTCATGTGCAGGTGTCCTCGTTGGATTGGGATTTTTTCTTCCACTTGTGACATTCCAGTTGAATTTTCAAAGTCTGTTAATTTAGCTTACCCAAATTGTCTTTGAGTAAAATCATTGCCAATCTTGAATAAGCCGCTCCTTACATGTAGTGATTTCCCACTTTCATCCATGTGTAGTATTCACTCGGGTTAAATGACTTTTAAGTTCAAGGCACCACAATCCCTAAATTTTGAAAGAATATATATATATATATATATATATATATATAGAGGGAAGGTCCCTACAATGTGAAGAACAACTTGGAAATAGTTTCATGGTTGAAATGATATTTATCATGCCCAGAAATTAAAATATTTCCATGAAAATATCTGACTTGGTATGAAATTACTTTTAAAATATGGTTGATTAATATGCATTTATAAACAAATAAAGTGGTTCCCAGTTGGAGGCACAAGTATAAAAAAATCATATTTACTAAAGTAATTTTAATTCATGTCACAAAGAGGTAAAAAACCTAACCATAAAGTAGTTCTAAGAAAATGAAGAAAATATTATAAAGAAGATGTGTAGCACATTTAAAGGGCCTTTTCTTGGGTTGGTAGCAAATTTTTGTTGGGCTTCTTGTTGGAAGTGAGTTCTGCCTTATCAATATTTGTGAATTAGCTTGAATAACTTTCTCCTTCATTTTTTATTTCAAATGTTTCACTCCATCAGTTTGCCCATGTATGTTTTGCAATATGAGGATCGAAGGCTAACTAACACTTTGTATTCTTCCAAGCACCTTCGTAATATTTTTAGGTCCAGAGGAACAAAATCCTTACTTGTAAAAAATAAAATGTAGTTTATTTCAATTTACTAATGATCAAGGAAATCTAGTTGAGGCTATTTCAACCCTCTTGTTTTAGACATTGTTGAACTTATTACATTAGGATATTATTATTGATTTCTCCCTCAAAGAACTATTCAAGTGCCATCCTGTTTTTATGAATATGTAGGGTGATGTGTCAATGGATTCTTGAGCATGTGATTCTTTACAAATTTATTTTATATTAATGAAAAATACTTCAAAGTTCTTTGATGACCTATCCATTTTGTTTTTATTTAATTTTGAAAACTCATAAATGATTATGAATTCAAATTATTCTAAAAGGAAGGCAAAATATATGGTAAAAGTTGACCTAGTAGTTAAAAATTCGTTACATTTATATTTATGGTTTTTATCCTTTACAAGTAAATTTTCTATATGCGAACTTTGTTTGGGTTTGTTTATTAACACCCACCCATTGTATTCATTTGAGGACACAAGAATAATATTCCACATATCAAGGGACAAGTATCACCTCTATAAAAACAAGAAGAGTGTTTCTTGTACAAGATTTTCTTCCAATGTTTGTCTTTTTCTCTTGGTAGAAAAAGTGATCAACATTTTTGGTGAATCAACTGGGTAATGATTCATTTTCAAGAAATTTGATTCTTTATTTTAGGATAATATATTATTGAGAAACTATAATCTATTTGGTCCAATTCTTGGAAAAAGATCTGCTACATTTCTAGCCAAATAATTGATGATGAGCTTGGTTCTTAAAAACTTGTTCAAAGAAAATCAAATAGCCTTCACGATTATGTATTTAGAGCTTCATGAATAATTTAATTATGTAAATTTCTAGAGAAGAAAAGACCATCCAAGTATTGGGAGGATGTGCTACTAGGTGACTCTGTTATTGAAAATTTGGAATTTGAGGAAATATGCCTTGATGACTTCACAATTTGTTTTCTTCTAAAATTACACTATGACCTATATGGAGACTCCTTCAAAGAATTTATTTCATGTTATAATGTATTTTTTCTTCTCCACCAAGTCTAACAAAAGTTTTTCAAGTTATGGTAAAGAGAGAATAATATCAAAGAAAGAAATCATTGTACATAAATCCCCTCAATTTGCAAGGCGAGGTTCATTCGTTGCCAAATATTTCCATGGAGAAGTTTCCCATTTTCTTTGGAGATACTTCAGATGATGCTAAAAAGAACTTGTTTAAGTTTGGTAGTGCCTATGATATTTATAATGTGGCTGAAGGTGATGTTTCTTGTTGATTGTTTGTCCTAACTATACAAAGAAATGCCCGCGAATGGTTTTTTTCATTTCTTCCTGGAATGATCACTAGTTGGGATGTATTAGAATATTTATTTGTTAAGAAACATTTTTAAAGGAAAGACCCATATTCTATTTTCTTGAAGTTGGTTGAAGTATGGATGAATGAAAAAGAGACAATCATAGGCTTCAATCTAAAATTTATGAAAGTCTTTCATGAGAATCCTCAAGAAATGTTTGCAAATGATTTCATCATTTTTAGCTGTTATGAAAATGGTTTTCCTGCATATTTTAGATTTTTATTGAAGCACGAGGGTAAGTTTAGTTGGAAAGAGTTAATGAAGTTAGCTCAAGTAATTGAAGAAAATATTCATAAAAGTGGTCCCAATCTCTTAAACTTTCCAATAATGTTCCAAGAACATTGAGAAAAGGACTTAGAAGAGAAATCCCATTAAATATGCGAAAAATTCAGTACATCAGATTATGTTCTTGAAGCTAAAAGTTAGAACCCTAATGTCTCAAATAAAGAATTATCTAGATTTGATCATTATATTTATTTCATCCATTGATGCTTCCGTGGAAAAAGTGGAGGAATAATCTCTCAGGACCATTTTTTCCTATGAGACCCAATTTGGCAAATTGGGGTCTAAAACCTTCCAAGAGCGTTTTGAGGCATAAAATGACATTTTTTGGGGTAAAGATTTTCCATTTTTCTGCAACTTATTTTTTTCCTATTCTCCACACAGAGACCTTTCCAACGATGCAATAATCATGTCAATTAGAGTCCATATGCGAAAATTATGCCACTCAAAAGTTGAACTTCTTGTTTTCACTGCCATAATTTTAGAGGATGCCACATCAACCCCCATTATTCATGAAAAAGGGTCTAGACACGAGATTATGATGAAGAAGACTCTAGAAGAGTTTATATTGTAACTCTGGATAAGATTTGAGGTAGTCAAACCTAACCACTAGTAGGTTATCGAGTTGTGTTATAACCGTGCCATTAGGAGGAAAAAAGGTTCCATTCTTTCAATCACATTGGTTCCATAGCTGAGAAAAACTAGTCAAGAGGGATAGGATGTAGGGAATATAGAGAGGATTTGTGCACTAAAGTAGCTCATGGGCCACATGACATACTTCTTTGCACTCACAACAATATTTCCATTTAGAGAAAGAGAGTGGAGAAACCTCACCTTCCAGCTGGGGTTTTCTCCTGAAAGGGTTTCCCAGGTCATATCATGTGTCAAATGTGTTTGTGAGATTTTATTTCATTGTTCTCTATTTTCTACATAATTTTAATTCACATGCATACAATATTAACAATAATCTACATATCTATAAATCTAAAGAGATATAAAATTGTAATAGTGTAGCTTTTGGATTTTTAAATATAATTTTATTAGGTCTGTTGTGATGAACTGTCTAGTAGAATATCCACGACAATTTACAGATCAAAGAAGAACACCATTAACCACATGATCCATGGGATGAAAGTTGTAATATTTCATTTACAATTTGATATTAACGTTTTCAATGAGTTTAAGGACAAACACGATAAACCATTAAATCCACATGAGCATGGAGAAGATGTTATATTTGATTTTCAATTTCTGTGGCTAACTTTTACAAAGCCACAAGAGGGATATGAGATGGGATAAATAAGAGTGATGTTAAATATTAACACTTTGCATTAAACTTTCAGGATGTTGATTTCTCATCTAGAGTAGAGTTTAATGAAGAATAGGTCTTCCAAGTGTTGGGATGGGGTCCCCTGGGTCAGTTTTGGGGTTAAAAACCCAAGTTTTGATGTAAATTTTGGTAAAATATGTAATGTCTCAGCGATTTGTGGATGTGGAGCGCGTATATGGTTGAGAGTCAAAGGGGTTTTATCCCCTTGTTAATGTGAACGTTGGGTCGGTCTTGAGATCCACCCTTGGTCCATGGACCATGGGATTTTATGTAAAAGGCTATAAATAGGTGTGTCTTAGAGAGTCTAAGGCATGTCTATGTCTGAGAGAGGAAAAAGGGAAATTAAGAAGCGGGTAGATAAAAGTAGAAAGGCTTTGCAGCTGAGTGCGCAGAGGCCTAGAGTAGAGTCCACAGTTAAGTGCGCGGACCCCTGTAGCTGAGTGCGTAGAGTAGTTTTGAGTTTGCAATACCATACTGAAAATCAATAAAGAAGATTGCTGAAGAATTCATGTGTTTACTTCTGTTATTTATGTTTGTGATATCTGTTGTGATTGAACAATGTCTTTATGTAATATTGATCTATTGATGCACGACTCTATGGGATAAGTCTTAATAACTATACACAATGCGTGCTAAGTACTTTCTTGAAGATTATGATACATTTTGTTATTTTTATTAAATAATTAAGTAGATCCGTGTGAGCTCAGATCTAGGATCATTTTCCGATACATGTAAGTGGATAATTCGACTATTAAGGGTCCGCAAAGACCTATCGTAGACCTTTGCGAAGGTCTAGGGGCCATTTAAAGGAAGTTACAGTACCGAGACCTAGGGGCTTATAGATTTGCGTGGAGGCCTATATAGGGCATAAAAGGACATCACACTGATATCTGGATGCAGAAACTTGGTTCCAACATCCCCTCATACTGATTTGGGTGAGACTTCAACCTGCGCTACGCGGGTTGTTGCCGAAAGGGCCAGTAGTGTAGGGTTTTTTTTGGCACATTTAACTCTGAACCTGGGTTAGGACCCCCTAAGACAACACCAAGTATCAAAAGAAAAATGGAATTTCCAACGAGGGGGATGGATGGTATTTTTTTCATTTCAAAGACAATGAGTCTATTGGTAAACAACAAGATATAGCCCTACAATTTTCCACATTTTTTCAACATAAATTTATTTTTGTAGCTTCATCATGGCATAATTGTTATTGTGTGATGGAGGAATCTCCTTCGAACATTGCCAATAAACAAAGAGTTTCAAATTTGTTTGGGAGCAAGAATATGAGTTGGTTATGTACATGAATCAATTGGAAATATACTTATACTTGAGAGTAACCATTCTCTCCAAGTAGGATATGGTAGGTAGATTCGATTTTCTTATGTGTGGAATTTTGTAAAATTATTAATAATAATTTATTGGGTTGAGATAATGTTTTGGGATGACTCCATAGCCCAAACTGCTGGAAAAAAAGGCATTTGTAGATTAATGTTGATTCTCCTTACTTGATAATTTCTTGTGATATTAGTTGGCATCTTATTATTTTATTTTACTTCCTTATGAAGAAGTTATACAAACCATGAAGATCACAAAACACAAAGAATGAAAGATAGAGGCTCCACGTTAGGGAAAAACCCCACAACTGGGGAAAAACCAAGTAATCCTCTTCTTATAGAATCAGATCAAAATAAGACCTCCAAGACCCAAAGACCAAGTCCAAGACCTCCTTAAGCCCTAAGTCATGTTGGGTGTGGAGCCTGATTATCTTCTATATTCAAAGGTATCGCCACATAGGACCCCAGTTCGAAATGGGGGCGGAAATGCCGCCCGTAAAATATTCGCTGCACAGGGGGTCCAAGGGGGGCGGCTGCGACCTTTGGGAGCCCCCCCCTGGCGGGGGGTTTCGGGGGCAGCGCCCCCAAAGCTAAAAACAACTGTAAAATTTCCTTGTAAAAGTATAGTAATTTCTAGTCAATCTGGGCCGTTCATTAGGCGGATGATCTGACGGTAGAACTTATGTTTAGTTTAGGGTTTTTTTGCCCTAGAAGGCAACCCCTCTCTTTGTATGAGGGTATTGTATTTGAGGCTATGTGATAGATGTGTATTCAGTGAGCGAGAAACAGAGAGGTGAGACTGTGAGAGAAAACAGAGGATATTACAGCGGATTTTCTGTAGGTTGTGTCTCTTCATTTTGCTGGATAATAGAAAGGACGGACTGGCTGTTCGGGGTGGACGTAGCCCAAACTGGGTGAACCACGTATATCTGTGTCTCTCTTGTTTTGTGCGTTTTCTGTGTTTATATTTCTGCAATATTTTATGTGTTCCATTGCTCCGTAATATATAATTTTCTAACAAGTCATGCCTCCAAATGGTCTCCTCCAAATAAGACAATGTCTACCAAAGTCATTGAAGGTCAACCTCTTCAAAAGCTGCTCCAGTCAAAGTCTCGGTCCTGCAACTTTAAATGTTCAAATTGACCTGTATATTTTAGCCCTACAACTTGTCCAGAAAACCCTAACTTCTCACACATGTGAACATAAATGATTCGATTTCAAAGTCTTCTTCCTTCACTCTTGATTTGTCCTTCTTTCCTTGACTTTTGCTCTTGAATATGTCTTCTTGTCTTACTGCAGATCGAACTTATTCAAGTTCTCCAAATGAGTCAAATTCTTATGCTATATATACACTCTTCAAATGGTCGAATAGGCCTCTTCTAGGCTGATTTCATCTTGGTAGGGATGACTTGCTCTTGGGAGTCCAAATTGACTCAAAAATAATGTTTCTTTATAAATACAATTTTTCCCAAAGGGTCTTTTACATATGACAATAATTATTTTGACTCAAGACAAATATTTCTTGACTTGAAAAAAATCTAGGAGCATGAAATGAATACTTGACCTAGATGACCATTAAATGTCGCACGAAACCCATGCTTGAAAAATAATATTTTCTTTCTTCTTTTACTTGATACATAAAATATACATAATGACATAAGTACAAAGAAAATTATGAAGACTGAACCTAGTTATTATTCCAACACTCCCTCTTAACTAGGGAGGTATTCATAATGATCCAACAAGTCTATCTCAAGTTGAAATATTCTCATAGGAAGGGATCCAAATTGATAAGCATCAAAGTATCATCATATCCAACATTGCCACATTACCAAGGCCTTAACACATACACTCTATCTTTCCACGAGATTAGAGCACAATGCTTGGAGGCATTCCATGGGACACCATACCGCCTCACCGATGTACATACTCCACCTAGGATACCTAGATTATTTCCTTCATTGGATCATTTCCCTCAAGGAAATGTCTTTCCATCAAACTATTCTTTATCCAAGTCCATGTAATTGACTTAGTATCTTCATCCTAATCCATCATAGTACATGACTCAAGAATGTTTGTCCAAGATGCTTATCCAATCCACCATTCTCCTTATCCATGTCCATGTACTTGAATTAGGATATCAGTCCTAATCTGTCACAGTACTTGACATAAGGAGAACCATGATAATTCAAACCATCATTCTCCCTATCTGTGATGCATGCATTAGACTTACGGTGGTTAGTCCTGGCCTAGTACATGAAAAAGGGAGAACCAATGTCCAACCTTACTCCCTCTCAACCTGAGAGGAGAAATCCATGCTCACTCCCTCTCAAACAAGGATAATTCATCAACAAGCCTATAAATCGTGTCAGAAGTACTCATAATTCCCTTACAACAACTACCTATTATAATTTTAGCTTCCTCAACTAATCCTCTTATCACTGAGTCTTCTCAACTTGCAACTTCTTAAGCTAGGGTTCCAAATATGCCTCATAACAGTCCATGATCATGTACTTGAGGTATTCACCAACTTCATCCTAAATTGTGTCCAACACTACTTCCTACATAAATTATTTCCTTGAAGATAGTTCATCACATAATTTGTTTAACTGAATGATTATCACAATACAAGGTTTTGCTAGTCCATTGTTCAGTCAATTTTGAATTAGTTTCTATCAGTCAACGCGACCTCACAAATAATTCTACCCTCTAGTTTCTATTCTCATATTTCCAAAATAACCAACTCTTAGGGTCTTCAAATAAACCTTCAAATAAATCTCCAACTATCCTATTGTTGCTTCAAATTGACAGTCCTTAGGAAACAATCAAACTGCCTTTCAATAATGACTTATCTAATATTACTATCATAAGGTCTTCTAAGCATAACCCACTTGATAGTGAGTGTTCATTTCTTCAATGTCCTTAGGTTTTTCCACAAATATTCCCTCACAATAGTGAACGAACTCTTGTACTTACTATATAAAAAGTTTCTAAAAGTTTTTTCACTACATAATTTTAGATCTGCCCTTGCACCATTTGACTCTATCTAGGGATTCCTAGTACCCGCAAAACATAACAAAAAACCCTCACCAAATGATCATTTTCTTGCAACGTTTCCACAAAGTTATGTGACCTTGTTTTGGAAACCCTATGACATGACTCATCCTCCAAAATAGGTACTTCCTTCAATTTGAAAATACATAGAAGTTTCATTCCTTCTTGACTATGAGAACCCTCCTTTTGTACATAACTGCCCCTCTAGATTTTGGCCAAATGTTTTTCAAAGATCAGTCCTTGAAGCTCCAAACCCATACCTCTCCTAGAAAACTTATAGTTTTCCACAGGTCTGCAATTAGGGCTCCTCAAAACAACCTCAAGATGCCTAATCCAACAATTGTCCCAAATATGGACTATCTATCTACTAGAAAAACATCACAACAAGAAGGGTAAACATACCTTGTTTCATAGATTTCTTTTTCCTTCCTTGTTCTTGCTCTTGAGGTATCAGGTCCTGAAACTAGGGCTTCTACAATATCTTTCACAACCCCACAAACCTTGCCAAAAAAGCTTTAATGACTGCAGCTGAACTTCTATTTGCAAGCTCCCTCCATTGCTTTACTTTATCACACTTTCCAACCTCCTTTTGCTCTTTTCAGCCTTCAATATAATACCTACAACAAAACGTTCCTATGGCTGAGTGATTAGAAGAATTACAACATACTAAATTAGAGAATTGTCCCTCCAAACTAGCACAAAAACACCCTCCTCTTCGCTAGCTATTTATGCTCTAACTCGACCCAAATGACCATGAGAAAACCATCCAAAATAGACCTTATTTCTCCTTTGCTTGGCCTCCTAGAGTTGCGACTTCCTTAGAGGCGAACCTTGTGATGTTTTCACACTTTGGATTAGATTATATTACAACCTTCTTAGCAACCCATCTTGACCTTCAACTGTCTCTGCATGGACGACATCTTGACCTTAGAAATAATTTGTATCATAGTCACGCATTGCCTTTGGGAGTGAAAATACATATAATTATTTTAAATTTGCACCAGGCTTCATAAATTAGTTTGTATCACTAAATCTTTAGATTGCAACAATATGAAAAAATACCTTCAACGTCATATTGTAACTTGGATCATCGTGGCATAGTGTCATAACTCGAATCAAACACATTGTAACATACTTGCATCATGTATAAATTAACTTGACTATAATGACTTCACAAATATTGTCTGGAGAATTTATAAATCTTCTAACCATCCTTCATGCTTCAGGATTTTGATCTTACTTGGAATGCTTGTATCACGAAAATTCTGATCTTGTAATCCTCCTTCAAATTCAGCTTATTGTAGACATAAGTGGACTTTCAGGCCTTGTATACTTCCTTCTTCTAAGTATATCTGAGCTCTTTATCACAAATTCAAATGTTTTTAATTAAGTACTAGAGCAAGGTAAAGTAAAGAGTATAGAAGCTTAAAATTTTATCACTTTCCTTTGTCCTTGAACAAAATTTAGATAATATTGCAGAGGAATAATTTGGCTGTCTTATCATAGTTTTATGAAGGAACTTGTTGCAGAGGTTTCAACTTTGCTAACATGAGTGATATTTAAGCTGCCTTCTTCTTTACCTTAGCTCTGACCATGTTGGAAAATCAAGGTATTTATAGATTTATGTTGATTCTCCTTACTTAATAATTAGTCGTGATATTTGTTGCCATTTTATTATTTTGTTTTTACTTCTTCATCAAGCAATTATAAAAAAAATTAAGATCACAAAACACAAAGAACACAAGATATAGGCTCCACTCTATGGAAAAACCCCACAACTGGGGGAAACTCGAACAATCATCTTCTTATATAATAATATCAAAATGAGACCCCCAAGACCCAAAGACCAAGTCCAAGACCTATTCAAGGCCCAAGTTGGTGCTCCAAATGATCTCCTCCAAACAAGACAACGTCTACCAAAGTCAACGAAGGTCAACCTCTTCAAAAAATACTCTAGTCGAAGTCTCGATCATGCAACTTTAGATATGCAATTCAACCTGCAACTTTTGGCCCAGAAACTTATCCAAAAAACTCTAAATTATTGCATGTGTGGTCAGAAATTATTTGATTTCAAAGTCTTCTTCCTTCGTTCTTGATTTGTCCTTCTTTCCTTGACTTTCTCTCTTGAAAATGTCTTCTTGTCTTACTGCAGATGAAACTTATTCAAGTGCTCCAAATAAGCTGAATTCTCATGCTATATATACACTCTTCAAGTGGTCGAATAGGCCTCTTCTAGGCCAAATTCGTCTTGGTAGGGCTGACTTGGTCGTGGGAGTCCAAATTAACTCAAAAATAAGGTTTCTTTGTAAATACAAATTTTCCCAAAGGCTATTTTACATATGACAATAATTCTTTTGACTCAAGACAAATATTTATTGACTTGAAAAACCCTAGGAGCATGAAATGCATGCTTGACCTAGATGACCATTAAATGGAGCATGAAACCCATGCTTGAAAAAAATATTTTCTTTCATCTTTTGCTTGATACATAAAATATACATAATGACATAAGTACAAATACAATTATGAAGACCAAACCTAGTTATTTTTCCAACAAAATGGAGAAGGTAGTTGGTTTGATTATGGTGTTCCTCAATAACCCATAGGGGGTCACTGTCGTGTAGTTGGAGTCGAATGTTGATATGGTTTTATTTCATAGATCAAATAGAGTGATTTGAGTTCATACTTGAACATATATAACTCTAGATGGAGATGAAATTTTCAAATCTTGAAAGTGCCACATGATCTTCACGTATTAATCATGAAGACCTAACTTAGTCTTTATAATTTAGAGTCAATTTCAATGCTGCGGTGTTTCATCGCACAAGGTCAATGTTAATGGTTTCTCCTTTTAAAGGGATAGTAAAAAAATGATTTTTTTTGTAGTCATCCTCTCATTGGATAACATACTTAAAATATAAAGTTTTAGCTCATCTTGAAATGAAAGCATTTCCAATTTTATTTATTTCTTCCCCTAAAGCAGAAGGGAAATTGGTGGGAAATTTCAAAGAAAACCCCTCTTTCTGATTATTAGTTCAAGTCATTTCAATGTTGCAGTGTTTCCTCACACAAGGTCAATGGGGATGGTTTCTCCTTTTAAATGGATACTAAAAAATAAGGAAATTTGTTGTAATCATCCTCTCATTAGATAACCTTATGTGTTAGCTTCATCTAACACTTTATGGAATAAAAAACGGAGGTCATATGCTTGAGATATTGTCAATTTGGTCCAAGAACCATTTTACCATCTCTATTTTCTACCCATTATCCATTTTCTCTCCATCATTTCACTTCTCAGCAATAGTTCCAACACTTAGTCACTTTTATGTTGTCATAATGATGAGATGAATCGCCACCACTCCATTTCAATATTATCATCTCGACACATTGCTTCTATAGATAGTCATTTTATATACTTAGCCATTTCATGTTCATGGAATCAGAGTGGGCCTGACTTCACCTCACTTCACTTCATCTCCCTCCCACATCTTGCACTGCTTTTATACTTAGTTCCTTATTTACTTTTTGTTTTGTTTTGTTTTTATTTTATTTTTTATTTTTTTATCTAGTCTTTTCTTTAGGATTTACATTTTACTTTCACAATATTTTTGTGAACCTCCACATTATTTTATTGATTATTGTCCACATTATTCAACCTCATTTTCTTATCCTAAGTTTTTGGTCCCCTTCCTTTGACACACCTCTCAAGGAAGTGGAAACATGGTGGAATTATCTTTGAGTGACACTTGGAAGATATGGATTGGACACAAATGAATTTCCTTTGGTGCATCTCCCAAGGATATATGGAAGCAAAATGGGCCTATCTCTGTGCAACACTTGGAATATATGGATTGGACAGAGATTCTTTGGAAGTTACTTGGCATGATTGTTGGGTGTTGGGGTGATGAATACAAATTTACGCTACACAAAAGCTACACAAAGTTCCATGGATCTTTTTATTTCATATAAAAATAATATGGGGATCTCATTACTTATAAATTGTTACAAATGACCTCCCACAATGCATGTGGGACAAATGGGATAGATTTATAAATCAAAGGCTAGGATTCACATGGAGCAAATTAATAAGTGTCGACTCACTATATTCTAGAGACCATAACTTGAACTCTTGATGTCTAAACTTGGTGAAAAAGAGCTTGATAGAAAGATATATAAACAAATAAAAACTTGGAAATGGTTTCCATAGTTGAAATGACATCTATAATTCCCAAAAAATTAAATTATATTCATGACAATTTCTGAATTGGTATCAAATTATACTTAAAAAATGACTGATTGAAAGGGAAATATGAATGTATAAAGGAGGACCTAGTTGGAGGAAAAACTATTGAAAGTTAATATTTAATAAATGTATTAAAATTCATGGCATAAAGGGGTGAAAACCCTAACTGTAAAGAAGTTCTAAGAAGATGTCAAGAAGGTGTTGAAGAAGATGTGTAGCACATTCAAAGGACCTTTTTTGGGTTGTCTATAATTGTTTTTTTGGGTTTCTTGTTGAAAGTGAGTTCTGCCTTTCCAATATTTGTGAATTAGGTTGCATGAATTTATCCTTCATCTTTTTTTTAGGCTATTTCATTCCATTAGGTTTTCCCTGCATGTTTGGCAACAAAAGGATCTAGGATTTATCAACTCTTTTAATTTATTCTTCCAACCATCTCCATAATATTTCAAGTCTATAGGTACAAAATCCATGCTTGTAAAAATCAAATGCAGTAATTTCAATTTATCTAATGGTCAATGAAATCTTGTTTAGAATGTTTCATCCATAAACTTGTTACATTTGAGATATTATTATTAATGGATTCCTGAGGATACGATGCTTTACTAACTTGTTTGATATCAATGAAGAAATCCTTTAGAGTTATTTGATGACTTGAACATTTTATTTTTCTTTCATTTTGCAAAGTCATAGCTGATTTTGAATTCACATTATTCTAAAGTAAAGGAAAAATATTTGTTGAAAGCAAACCCAATAGACAAAAATAATTCACATTTACATTTATTCCTTATTTTCTTTACAAGTAAATATGATGTATGAGAGATTTTTTTGGGCTTAGTACTTATCACTCACCCATTACATTCATTTAATGACATAAGAAGAATCTTCCACATGTCAAGAAAGGAGTACACCTTTGTAAAAATGAGGAGAGTATTTTTTTCCCACAAGTTTTTTTCTCAATGTTGATCATTTTCCCACATAAAAAGTGATCAACATAACAAAAACCACTTGATATTTGACAAAAATAAAACATATCTTTTCCTAAGGAATTTAAATAATTAATTAAATCCCTTGTCAATTAAGGATAATATTGAAGACCTATATCATAATTTAATGATAACTTGAGTCTACTTCTGATTTTGATTGGATCATTATGTTATTTGTCATCTATATTGGTGCTTTCAAAGTGGAAAAATTGGAGGAATCAACTTGTAGGATTCTTTTTATAAGTGGGTCCCAGTTTGCATAATTTGTGTCTGAAACCTTCTGGGGCCAATTTGAGGCATTAAAAAATGTTTTTTGGTGTCAAAGGTTTCTTGATTTAGTTCCATAGCCTAAGAAATTGCTTAAATTGACCTTCTGCATTGACCACCATGGTTCGAGAGGGTGCCATGTTAGTGCTTGTTACCCATGTAAATGGGGCTAGACACATGTGGAATATGAATACGGCTCTAGAAGGGATAAATTTGTAACTGTAGTTGAAGGTTGAATGAATCAAAATTGAACCTCATTTGGATATCGAGCTATATTAAAACCATATCACTAGGAGGAGTAGGGGTTCCATTCTATGTGATTCTATATTGTTCCATAATAGAGTATAGCAACTAGAAGTGGGATTTGGAGGGCATAATAGAGGGGGTTAGTGTTCTATAGTAGCCTAATAGGCCACAAGCCTTAGGTAAATCCATAGAGAGTTCCTTCTCCTTTGTCCTTGCATTATTTCCATACCAAATAAAAGAGAGTAGAGTAGCCTCACCTTATAGTTGAGTTTTTTCCTATAATGGTTTCCTAGAGAATATATTTGTGTTCAATGTGGATGGTGTAAGATTGAATTTGTTGTTCTTTATTTTTTCATTTTAACTATTTCACGCATACGAAAATAACCAATGATTTAAAAACATGGAATCTAAAGGAATTTAACCTCCATAATACAAATTTCAGTTTATTTTATGATATCTATTTTGAAGAACTATCAAGTGGAATATCCAGGATAATTTACAAATCATATTGATGTTAGAGCATGTTTCTTTGGGGAATATCATGGGAATTTGCAGGTCATACAAGGAATGGTTTAAGTAGAATGTCACATAAGCCTAGCCATGGCCGATGAGTCTATGCACAATAAGCCTCATGATCCAATGGAAGATATATTTGTGAGGCTAGAAGTGTGGGTCATCGACATTGAACACAATATGAGCATATTTATGGTGGCTTTATAAAACAAGCTTCAAATTGGAGAATATGGAGATTCTAACTCATAGGTTAGATTAGAGGGAAATCAAGATATCATGAAGACCTATAAAGGAGTCAAGGAAATAATCTGATAAAGAGAAGTCGAGTTTGAGTATCATCACCCATGAATAGTCCCTATTCAAGATGGAAGTGAAGGTCAATGTAAATCCATACCAAGGTGAGATCAAATTGATAAAACTTGATCACTAGTTGTAGCAATTAGAAGTGTATTTTTACTTTCACCATATAGATGAGGAGAAGAAAATATTTTTTGCTAGGTTGAAGTTAGAGTGCCATGCTTTATTCTCTAGTACAATCTGTCAAAAAGTGAAAGCAGTATCTAACGGGAAATGAGACCATCATCAACATAGATCACTAGCCCTTGTAGTGATTGTAGGTCTAAATCAAGGTACAATAGACCATATATTACAAGGGTATGGAGCTCTTACAACAATTTCATTTATTCATCAAGTACAAGAAGGGAACCATAAACAAGTTGGCCAACATGCTTTTGAGACCACCCACATAAAAAAATATAAATTTTGGAACTCTAATACACATAGAGCCTTTCGCACATGATGTATATGGAGAGGCATATATACATGATGAGGTCTTCAAGGAGGTGTTTTAGTAATTTTAGAGCCAAAGTCATGTAGAAGACGGTGAAGAAAAACTAACTATCATATCCATAATGGGTTACTCTATAGGTTGAATTATGTTCCTAAATATGCGCAACTGTAGCTAATAATAGAGGTTCACACATCCATGGTTGCAAGACATTTTAGTGTTGGGAAGACAATTTCCAACTTATAAAGGCATGTGTATTGGCTAGAATGCAAAAAGATGTAACAAGGTACATCAAAGTTGGGATAATTTGTTGTACCAACAAGCCTAGTAATAAGAGACATGGTCTATACCATCCCTTACTTATAACTACTCATCCTTGGGAAAGAATTTCCATGGATTTTGTGAGAGGTTTACTAACAAACATGAAGGGAAATGACTATGTGTTTTTTGTAGTTGACATGTTTAGAAAGATGTGAATATTCATGCCTTATAAAAAACCATTAAAGGGAAAGAAGCATCAAACTTATTATTTGAACAAGTATGGGTTCACTTTGGGATACCAAGGAGCATAATTTCAAACATGGACACATTATTTATTAGTGAATTTTTTCCTATGTTGTTGGAAAAGATGGACATGAAGTTAAATAGTTCTATAACATTCCATCCATAGGCAGAATGGAAAACATAAGTAGTCAACACGAATTTGGTACAAATTTTGAGGTGCTATAAATAGAAGCATTCAAATACCTAAGATGAGATTTGACCTATATACAACACTCTTATAATAGAGTAGTCCACACTTCTACTGATAAGTCCCGATTTGAAATTTGTTTTTTATATTTTCCACCTTCACCTTTCGATGTTGTATATGGACAACATGAAGGAGTGATGGATGATCTCATAGGGGATGCATTAAGAGAAAAATAAATTATTGTGAAGATTAGGTATATCCCTTTGCAAGTATAGGATATTTTGAATAAGTCATAAGAAAAATATAGGGCCAAGCATGATCAACACAGAACAAAGAATTCATTTAAAGTGGGAGACTAAGTATGGTTATATTTGAACAAGGAAAAAGTATGGTAAGAATATCAAGGCTGATCCAGATATTGGGGGGAGACCCCCAAGATCTACAATATTGAAATGGATCTTGGGGGGAGACCCCAAGATATGAAAAATTGAAATTGCCAGAAGAAAAAGAGGAGAATGCCCAATAAACAAAACCACAAAGAATTTTTTTTATTAAAATGGAGAATACTTGTAAAAGCTACATTGTGGTGGACAAACTGTCCTTTTACAAAATGCGACTTGTTACTTATAGTCTTTTTCGGTTACAATACCACAAGAAAATTCCATGGGTGAATGAATACCATGGATGGACGTCACAATACCATGGGTGAATGAATACCATGGGTGGATGCCACTTACAATACCATGGGTAGATAAATACAATGGGTGGATGCCACTTACAATACCATGGGTAAATTCCATCGGTGGATGCCACTTACAATACCATGGGTGGATGAATACCATGAGTTGATGCCATTTTCCATTCAGATCATTCTTCCCTCCTTAAGAAGAAATGGTCCCCATTGCATGAAGTTCCCTCCTGCGAAGCCTTTGTTGAATATGAAGAGCCACAAAAGAAAAGGGTTTTATGTGGTTAACCCATAACCATGATGAACGAAGATTCAAGGATAGAGATACCTTATAATACTTGTGACCAACTGTCATAATGACAGTGTGTGACCTAGAAAATGGACTTCGATGAAGTGTGGTTTTGTGGATGACCCATAACCATGATGAATGGAGATCCGAGGATAGAGATACCCTGTAATGCTTATGACCAACTATGATATTGACAGTGTGCAGCCTAGTAAATGGACTTCGATGAAGTGTGGGTTTGTGGATGACCCATAACCATGTCAAACAAAGATCCGATGATAGAGATACCCTGTAATGCTTGTTACCAACAGTGATACTAACGCTGTGCGACCTAGAAAATGGACTTCGATGACAAGGATTTTGTGCGGTTGACCCATAACTGTGACGTTGGTTGTTGATTAAGTAGCAGGTGCCTACATAGCTTGGGGTGGGAAGACACATCTCCAAAGTCAAATGCTGCTATGCTTAAACTGATGAATGTGAAGAAGGTGCCTACTATGTTTGAAATACTGAGAGGGGGGTGAAGCAATATTTCTTTTCAATTGTTATTTTTACCAGTTAAATTATTTATTTTTAGAACACAAAATGAACAATAGGAATAAATGATTTTATTAATATAACCTTTACAATAAATAAGGTACAATATATATAAGGCTCCAATCTGTTGCCAAGCACCAACTTGGTATTTTGTGAGGCTTCAACCTCTAGGGCTCCAACCCTATCTTCTCAAGGCACCAACCTTGTGTTTAGGAGCACCAAATCCAAGGACACCAATCCTTCCAATTCAGAGGCACCAACCCCAAGGGCTTCGACCCTATAGTTTTGCTTTGTCAAGAAATGTTTTGATTGTATTACATTGCTCTCAAAATCTTCTTCACTGTGTTCTGTCAATCTACAACTTCACTGCTACATCAATGACAACCTATCTTCATATGAAGGAGTCTTCACAATTATTCATATTTCCCACACAAAGTCTGCAATGTTATCTTATGATGATTTCAAATTTCCATCATGATCTCCAATAATGTCTCCAAGATCTGTTGATGGTTTTCAACATGATATCTTTGATAAGTTGCGCTAAGCCTCAATGTCTACACAATAAAAACAATTCTCTATTTTTTTTCAACCCTTTGTTCTTACTGTTGCGGTAATTGTTTCGGGAGTGACTGCTTCTTATTGTCGTGATATCTTACTTCCAAGAAACAAACTCACAATCACTTCAATGCTGGTGCTGTCTATTGCTACCTTCAAACGATGATAGATGAAACTTTATTTCCTTTCACAAAACTATTCTTCAAAATTGTGTCCTGTACTTCTTCCATCCATTAATTTATCACAGGTTTGAGCCTTTTTAAATATTAACCCAATCAACAGAATGTTTTTACCTTCATCTTCCACTGGCCCTTCGGCTTCCTCTGCGCTCACTCGACCTTCGACTTTCTTTCTACCGTTCGCTCGACCTTTGGCTTCCTTTCTTATGCTAATTCACGTTCACAAGTTGTGAACTGTCCTTCTTCTCCACATGGAGGTCCCACATGCCACGTCATCACCTTTAATCTCGCAATTGCAATTTCATGAGAATCAGAGTCATTCCTTTAATCCCGTAATCGCAACTTCATAAAAAATCGGAGGTTTTACAAGTGTGCACATGCTCTGTCTTTCGATGGAGCAGATGCGATATTCAATGAACAATTTTTAATGAATCCATCGGGTCCACAACTCTATCACAATTAGAGGTTTTAACATCCCTTTGAAACTTGCTATACTGCAGATGCGATATTACATTAAACAGTTGTTAATAAATCCGTCGTGTCCACAGCCTTATATCCATTGACGATTTGCGGGACATCGACTGGCACATGGATTAAAAATGACCTTAACCCCTGCAGTTGACTGAGATATAAGGGTTGACTATGAGATCGATGGCTATGATTGAGTGCAGGACTTCAGCCACGATCAAGGAAGTCCGTACTTTCCTACCGTCTCTCTTCCAATAGCTGTTGCTCCTGTGACTTCTCTTCACTCTTCCGCTCTTCCAATAATTTTCTTCTTTACTCCTCTATTATCACTATTTCTCTTTGTTCTTTCGATAACACTTACCCTTGGGCATATGCGATAACCTGCTTCTCTTGCTCTGATGACTTTCAACTTTGATGGCTTTCAATAAACTCTTCATCTTACTCTTTGGCTTCTTGCTCCTGCTGCTTCACGGATCTACTGCTTCTATTCTGTCTGTATGTATATATATTCTTGCTCATGTTGCTTCACGGATCATATATCAAACTTTCATCACTATGAGCATTATGATCAATGGGCATCAATGGGCAATCATGTATCAAAGAATTTTCCATTAGAAACACTGCTATATGGACATCAATGACAACCTAGATTAACAATCTCCCCATTTGTCATTGATGGCAATATTCTTCTTCTCTCCCCCTTTGAGATCAATGGCAAAGGAGTGCACAAGGACTCCCCCTGTCGAACTGCTCCCCCTGTCATGTAACATCTTTATGAATCAACTTAATGTGATGCTAGTGAAATAACCCCCATCTTTTGGCGAAGATGTTCAAATGCTTCTCGAGGAAGAGGTTTTCTGAAAATATCAGCTATATGCTCCTTAGTATTGATATATTCCAAGATGATGTTTTGTTCAGCTACTTGTTCATGAAGGAAATGATACTTGGTTGGTATATGTTTGGTCTTTGAGTGCATCATTGGATTTTTGCTGACACTGATAGCACTTGTGTTATCACAATAGATGGTGATTGGTTGATTTGTACCTATGTTGACATCTTTCAAAGCTTCCTTCATCCATAATATTTGAGTACAACAATCTGCAACAGCTATATACTCGGCTTCAGCTATAGATAGTGATATGGATGTTTGTTTTTTGCTGAGCCAAGATACTAGACAATCTCCCAGGAAGAATGCATTTCCACTAGTACTTTTTCGATCATTGACACTTCCGGCCCAATCAGCATCGGTGTATGCAGTCACAGTAAGAGTTGAGCTCTTAGGGTACCAAAGACCAAAATCAGGAGTTCCTTTCAAGTATTTGAGAATTCTTTTTACAGCCAACAAATGGGATTGTTTAGGAGCTGATTGAAATCTTCCCACCATTCCTACTGCTTGCATAATGTTAGGTCTCATAGCAGTTAAGTATAGGAGGGCTCCAATTATTGACCTGTAATGAGTTGCATCTACCGGAGGAGAGTCATCATCATTGATTAATTTGCAATCTGTGGTCGTAGGTGTGCTCATGGGTGCACATTCTTCCATTCCATATCTTTTAAGCATGTCTTTAAGATATTTTGCTTGAGATATGAACATGCCTGCCGTGGTTTGAGATACTTGTAGTCCAAGGAAATAAGATAACTCTCCTATCATCGACATCTCAAACTCTTTTGACATATTTTGAGCAAACTCATGGCTCATCTCATCATTATTACTAGCAAAAATCAGATCATCAGCATAGACAAGAGTGACTAGTAACTTATCCTCATCCATCTTTATGTAGAGATTACTTACTGCCACCCCCTTCTTAAAGCCTTGTTGTTGTAGATAGTGATCCAATCTTGTGTACCAAGCTCTAGGATCTTGTTTCAACCCATACAATGCCTTTTTCAACTTACAAACAAAGTCTTTTCCTTCTTCTAGATTAAACCCTTCTGGTTGCTCCATTTAGACTTGTTCCTTGAGTTCTCGATTTAGAAATGCTGATTTTAAGTCCATTTGATAGATTTTAAATCCTTTTGAGCAAGAGAATGCTGAGAATATCCTTATAGCTTCCACACGAGCTACTGGTGCAAAGGTTTCTTCAAAGTCGATTCCTTCAATTTGTGAATAACCTTTACAAACAAGCCTTGCCTTATTTCTGATGATTTGTCCATCTTCATTCATTTTGTTTTTGAACACCCACTTGGTTCCAATTATATTTTTTATCCTTTAGATGAGGTACTAGCTCCCATGTCTCATTCTTCTCAGTTTGAGACATTTCTTCTTCCATGGCTTTTACCCAATGAGGATCCTTGCTTGAGTAAATATTTTTGGTTCTATCATAGATAGGAGAGCAACATCATTTTTCTTTGGTGTACTTGTTATCCTTCTTCGGGTTTGCATCCCTTCATTTGTATTGCCAATAATATGCTCTTCTAGGTGATGTTTTTGGAGAAACTTCATCTTTGAAGGGGTTTGGTATGGTTCTTTTTCCTTGTGTTTTTCTTGATCTTTTTCCTCTTTTTCAGGTTCTTCTTCAATGAGAGGGTCAACTTCATGATCTTCAATTTCTTTTTCTGGAAGGTCTTCATCAATCTTCACATCAATGCTTTCCACTATTTTCCATTGTCGATTATTGTAGCACTTGTAGGCTTTTCTCCTTGTAGAAAATCCAAGGAATATCCCTTCGTCAATCCGAGAATCAAATTTTCTTGGTGAGCCATCATTGATTTTTATGAAGCACTTGCTTCCAAAAATCTTGAAGTATTTTACTGAAGCAGGTCTTCCTTTCCATAATTCATAAGGAGTCTTCTCATTATTTGGTCTTAGTTGAGTTCGATTCAAGGTATAAACAACTGTCCCGACTGCTTCTCTCTAGAATTTTGGCTACAAGTCAACTGCTATTAACACTGTTCTTGCCATTTCTTGAACTGTTCGGTTTCTTCTTTCCACTACCCCATTTTTCTTGGGTGTTCTGGCAGCAGAGAGTTCGCTTTTGATTCCATGTACTTTACAGAATTCATCAAATTCTTTTGATGTGAATTCTCCCCCTCTATCCATTCTAAGACATTTAATCTTAGAATCCTTTTCATTTTCTACAAAAGCTTTAAGATTCTTAAAACACTCAAATGCTTCGGATTTATATTTTATGAAATATACCCAAATCATTCTAGTATAGTCATCAAAAAATAAAGAAAAGTACCTTTCTCCTTGGAGTGCTAGAGTTCTAGTTGGTCCACATAAATCAACATGGATGATCTCCAAAGGTTTTGATGTAGAAAACTCCTTGGTCTTGTGGCTGGTTTTAGTTTGCTTTCCATGTTGACATGGACCACATACTCCTTGATTTGGCTTGAATAACTTTGGGATGTCTCGTACTGCGTTAATCTTGCTGATATTGATTAAGTTATCGAAACTTGTATGTCGAAGTCGCTTGTGCCACAACTAACTTTCATCTGTTTGACTTAAGTAACATTTATCTTCTTGAATTTTGTCTAGAATGTAGACGTTATCTGATGTTCTAACTCCTTTCCCCACAAGTTCCCTTGAGGAAGAGTTTCTTATTTCACAATATTTAGTGCTAAAGACAACATTATGTCCTTGATCACAGATTTGGCTAACACACAAGAGATTGTGTTTGAGCCCGTTTACTAGCAAAGAAATTTGAGATTTTTCTTTTCCATTAATAAGGGTAATAGTTCCTTTTCCAGCAATTTTTGCAGATCCACTTCCAAAGGATACAATTCCTTCCTTTTTGTTCAGTGAGACAAACTTCCTTTTGTCCCCTGTCATATGTCTGGAGTACCCACTATCCACAAACCAATGATTTTCATCACTGTGAGCACATAGAGCTAGGCCACATTTATCCGTGTTGGGATTCTAATATAATGCTTTTCTTCTTTTGAGGGGGAAATTTTGTTCATTATGTCCATTATCATTACATAATGAGCAAATTGGATCAAATTTGGCCAAGGGATCAAAAGAGTTGTAGGTCTTGATTTGTCCTTTCCCTTTGAGATGATATGGTTTGTTTGTTTGATCCTTCAATTTTGGTGTTTCATTCTTACGGGCCATGCAATATTTAGCTTGATGACCAATATTTTTACAATAAAAGCAATGCCCAAAAAAGATAGTTTTGTACCTGTTGCAATATCCATGATTTGAATCAACATTCTTCCTTGGAGTTACTCTCTCTTCATTCTTTGGATTTGAGATGGGCATTTGATGAAATAATCTTTCTTATTTTGGGTTGCTAGAAAGTATGTCGGCATAACTTTTCCCATTATTCTTAGTACTTGATGATTCTCCTTTAAAACCTATCCCAAATTTGTCATGTTGGGGTTTTTGATTATTTAGGATAATGTCAAGTATTTGAGAGCTTTCTCAACCCTTTTTTACTTCTCCAATTCCTTCCTCAAAGATACTATTTCGGCTTCACGTTCTTCACAAATTTCTTCTTTTCCTTTTAGCTTATTTTTCAAGAGGTCTTACCTTCTTTTTGTTTCCTTGTTTTCTACCTTGAGAGAGGTGATTTTATTTCGTAATTTCTCATTTTCTTCAATCGAACTCATTAAAAATTCATCTACATTTCCTTCTAGACCTGAATCCTCATCATTTGTTAATTCCATGAGTAATACTTCTTGGCTTCCAGCATGGTCATTTTCTTCATCTGATTCATCATTACCTCCTTTGCGGTGAGGGAACTGATTAGTTGATTTCTTTTTGATGACTACAAATTCACCTTCGTTAGACTCATCTTGCTTATAGAAGAAATTATTCTTATTGAACCCTTTCTTTTTGTATACCATCCTTTTAGAATTTTCCTCACCATCACTATCATGCTTAAGAGGACATTTTGTAGCATAATGACCTATTCTTCCACATTTGAAACAAATAAGAGGGTACTTACCTTTTAGCTTAGATCCTTTCTTTAGTCTTCGTACAAATTGCGCCAATTCGGATTCAACATTGGAGTCATCACTATGGGTATTCCATTCTTTCCCCTCTTTTGATTTTGAGGCCTTGAACGCTGCATCTTTGGAACTTGGGCTTCCTTTTCTCATCTCATAGGCAATGAGGATTCCATGAAGTTCATCCATCTTGAGAGTATCTAGGTCCTTCATTTCTTCTATAACACTTACTTTGGAGTCAAATCTGTCTGGGAGAGATCTTAAGACCTTTTGAACAATAGTGCTTTCTTCAATGTTTTCTCCCAATCCTTTAAGAGAGTTGACCACTTTAGCTACTCGGAGAAAGTATGATGCAATATCTTCTTCATCATCCATTTTCAGACTTTCAAATTGCCTTCTATGAGTTTGAAGCTTTGCCTTCTTAACTTTGGAGTCCCCATCATATAAGCTAACTAGCTTATCCCATACTTCTTTGGCCGAGTCACAATTCATGACTTTTGTAAATTCAGAATAAATGATTCCACTAGTGATGGAATTTAAGGCTTTTGCATTTGCAATGTAATATTTCATTTCGTCTTGATCTCTTGGAAGAGTGGAAGGAGATGTGTACTCATTTAAAATCGAATGCCAAACTTCAGGTCTAAGGGACATTAAATAGAAGGACATTCTTTTTTTCCAAAAACCAAAATTTGTGCCATCAAACAGAGGAGGTCTTCCTGACACTTCTTGATTTCTCATTGTGACTAAGAATCCTTCTTCTAGCTGTTAGGCTGATATGAAGAAGCTGGCTCTGATACCAATTGTTGGAAATACTGAGAGGGGGGGTGAATCAATATTTCTTTTCAATTGTTATTTTTACCAGTTAAATTATTTATATTTAGAACACAAAATGAACAATAGGAATAAATTATTTTATTAATATAATCTTTACAATAAATCAGATACAATATATATAAGGTTCCAATCTGTTGCCAAGCACCAACTTGGTCTTTTGTGAGGCTCCAACCCTATCTTCTTAAGGCACCAACCTTGTGTTTAGGAGCACCAAATCCAAGGAAACCAATCCTTCCAATTCAGAAGCACCAAACCCAAGGGCTCTGACCCTATAGTTTTGCTTTGTCAAGAAATGTTTTGATTGTGTTACACTGCTCTCAAAATCTTCTTCACTGTGTTCTGTCAATCTACAGCTTCACTGCTACATCAATGACAACCTGTCTTCATATGAAGGAGTCTTAAAAACTATTCATATTACCCACACAGAGTCTGAAATGTTACCTTATGATGATTTCAAATTGCCATCATGATCTCCAATAATGTCTCTAAGATCTGCTGATGTTTTTCAACAAGATATCTTTGATATGTTGCACTAAGTCTCAATGTCTGCACAATAAAAACAATTCTCTGTTTTTTTTTTTCATCCCTCTGTTCTTACTGTTGCGGTAACTATTTCGGGAGTGACTTCTTCTTATTATCGCGATATCTTACTTCCAAGAAACAAACTCACAATCACTTCAATGCTAGTGCTGTCTACTGCTCCCTTCAAACGATGACAGATGAAACTTTATTTCCTTTCACAAAACTGTTCTTCAAAATTTCGTTCTGTACTTGTTCCATTCATTAATTTATCACAGGTCTGAGCCTTTTTAAAGATTAACCCAATCAACAAAATGTTTTTACCTTCATCTTCCGCTGGCCCTTCGGCTTCCTCTGTGCTCACTCGACCTTCGACTTTCTTTCTACCGTTCACTCGACCTTTGGCTTCCTTTCTAATGCTAATTCACATTCATGAGTTGTGGACTGTCCTTCTTCTCCACATGGAGGTCCCACATTCCACGTCATCACCTTTAATCCCGCAATCGAAATTTCATGAGAATCAGAGTCATTCCTTTAATCCCGTAATCGCAACTTCATAAAAAATCGTAGGTTTTACAAGTGTGCACATGCTCTATCTTCCGATGGAGCGGATGTGATATTCAATGCAATATTTTTAATGAATCCATCAGGTCCACAAATATATCACAATTAGAGGTTTTAACATCCCTTTTAAACTTGTGATACTGCGGATGCGATATTACATTAAACAATTGTTAATAAATCTTTTGGGTCCACAGCCTTATCGCAATCGACGGTTTGCGGGACTTCGACTGGCACATGGATTAAAAACGGCCTTAACCCCCGTAGTTGACCGTGATCTAAGGGTTGACTATGAGATCGATGGCTAGGATTGAGTGCAGGACTTCAGCCACGATCAAGGAAGTCCGTACTTTCCTAACCCCGATCTTCCGTTAGCTGTTTCTCCTTTGACTTCTCTTCACTCTTCTGCTCTTCCAATAGTTTTCTTCTATACTCCTCTGTTATTGTTGTTGCTATTTGTTCTTTCGATAACACTTACCCTTGGGCATATGCGATAACCTGCTTCTCTTGCTTTGATGACTTGCTTCTTTGATGGCTTTCGATAAACTCTTCATCTTACTCTTTGGCTTCTTGCTCCTGTTGCTTCACGGATCTACTGCTTCTATTCTATTTGTATATATATATATATATATATATATATATATATATATATATATATATATATATATATATATATATATATATATATATATATATATATATATATTCAATCCACTTGGGTCCTCCATCTCATCATATCGTCATATATCAAACTTTCATCACTATGAGCATTATGATCAATGGGCATCAATGGGCAATCATGTATCAAATAATTTGTCGTCACAAACACTGCTATATTGACATCAATGACAACCTAAATTAACAATCTCCCCTTTTGTTGTTGATGGAAATATTCTTCTTCTCTCCCCCTTTGACATCAATGGAAAAGGATTGCACAAGGACTCCCCCTGTCGAACTACTCCCCATGTCATGCAACATCTTTATGAATCAACTTAATGTGATGCTAGAGAAATAACCCCCATCTTTTGGCAAAGATGTTCAAATGCTTTTCGAGGAAGAGGTTTTGTGAAAATATCAGCTATCTGCTCCTTAGTATTGATATATTCCAAGATGATGTTTTGTTTAGCTACTTGTTCACGAAGGAAATGATACTTGATTGGTATATGTTTGGTATTTGAGTGCATCAATGGATTTTTGCTGACACTGATAGCACTTGTGTTATCACAATAGATGGTGATTGGTTGATTTGTACCTATGTTGACATCTTTCATAGCTTCCTTCATCCATAATATTTGAGTACAACAATCTGCAACAGCTATATACTCGGCTTCAGCTGTAGATAGTGATATGGATGTTTGTCTTTTGCTGAGCCAAGATACTAGACAATCTCCTAGGAAGAATGCATTTCCACTAGTACTTTTTCGATCATCGACACTTTCGGCCCAATCAGCATCGGTGTATGCAGTCAAAGTAAGATTTGAGCTCTTAGGGTACCAAAGACCAAAATCAGGAGTTTCTTTCAAGTATCTGAGAATTCTTTTTACAGCCAACAAATGGGATTCTTTAGGAGCTGATTGAAATCTTCCCACCATTCCTACTGCTTGCATAATGTCAGGTCTCGTAGTAGTTAAGTATAGGAGGGCTCCAATTATTGACCTGTAATGAGTTGCATCTACCGAGGAGAGTCATCATCTTTGCTTAATTTGCAATATGTGGTCATAGATGTGCTCATGGGTGCACAGTCTTCCATTCTATATCTTTTAATCATGTATTTAAGATATTTTGCTTGAGATATGAACATGCTTGCTGTGGTTTGAGATACTTGTAGTCCAAGGAAGTAAGATAACTCTCCTATCATCGACATCTCGAACTCTTTTGACATATTTTGAGCAAACACATGGCTCATCTCATCATTATTACTAGCAAAAATCAGATCATCAACATAGACAAGAGTGACTAGTAACTTATCCTCATCCATCTTTATGTAGAGATTACTTCCTTCCACCCCCTTCTTGAAGCCTTGTTGTTGTAGATAGTGATGCAATCTTGTGTACCAAGCTCTAGGAGCTTGTTTCAACCCATATAATGCCTTTTTCAACTTACAAACAAAGTCTTTTTCTTCTGCTAGATTAAACCCTTCTGGTTTCTCCATTTAGACTTGTTCCTTGAGTTCTCGATTTAGAAATGCTGATTTTACGTCCATTTGATAGATTTTAAATCCTTTTGAGCAAGAGAATGCCGGGAACATCCTTATAGCTTCCACACGAGCTACTGGTGCAAAGGTTTCTTCAAAGTCGATTCCTTCAATTTGTGAATAACATTTACAAACAAGCCTTGCCTTATTTATGATGATTTGTCCATCTTCATTCATTTTTTTTGAACACCCACTTGGTTCCAGTTATATTTTTATCCTTTGGGCAAGGTACCAGCTCCCATGTCTCATTCTTCTCGATTTGAGACATTTCTTCTTCCATGGCTTTTACCTAATGAGGATCCTTACTTGCTTGAGTAAATGTTTTTGGTTCTATCATAGATAGGAGAGCAACATCATTTTCTTTGGTGTACTTGTCATCCTTCTTCGGGTTTGCATCCCTTCATCTATATTGCCAATAATTTTCTCTTCTGGGTGATGTTTTTGGAGAAACTTCATCTTTGAAGGGGTTTGAGATGGTTCTTTTTCCTTTTGTTTTTGTTGATCTTTTTCCTATTTTTTAGGTTCTTCTTCAATGAGAGGGTCAACTTCATGATCTTCAATTTCTTTTTCTGGAAGGTCTTCATTAATCTTCACATCAATGTTTTTCACTATTTTCCGTAGTCGATTATTGTAGCACTTGTAGGCTTTTCTCCTTGTAGAATATCCAAGGAATATCCCTTCGTCAACCTGAGAATACAATTTTCCTAGTGAGCCATCATTGATTTTTATGAAGCACTTGCTTCCAAAAATCTTGAAGTATTTTACTGAAGCAAGTCTTCCTTTCCATAATTCATAAGGAGTCTTCTCATTATTTGGTCTTAGTTAAGTTCGATTCAAGGTATAAACAACTGTCCCAATTGCTTCTCTCCATAATTTTGGCTACAAGTCAGCTGCTATTAACATTGTTCTTGCCATTTCTTGAACTGTTCGATTTCTTCTTTCCACTACCCCATTTTTCTTGGGTGTTCTGGCAGCAGAGAGTTCTCTTTCGATTCCATGTACTTTACAGAATTCATCAAATTCTTTTGATATAAATTCTCCCCATCTATCCATTCTAAGACATTTAATCTTAGAATCCTTTTCATTTTCTACAACAACTTTAAGATTCTTAAAACACTCAAATGCTTCAGATTTATATTTTATGAAATATACCCACATCATTCTAGTATAGTCATCAAAAAATAAAGCAAAGTACCTTTCTCCTTGGAGTGCCAAAGTTCTAGTTGGTCCACATAAATCAGCATCCAAAGGTTTTGATGTAGAAAACTCGTTGGTCTTGTGGCTGGTTCTAGTTTGCTTTCCATGTTGACATGAACCACATACTCCTTGATTTGGCTTGAATAACTTTGGGATGTCTCGTACTACATTAATCTTGCTGATATTGATCAAGTTATCAAAAATTGGATGTCCAAGTCACTTGTGCCACGACCAACTTTCATCTGTTTGACTTAAGTAACATTTATCTTCTTGAATTTTGTCTAGAATGTAGACGTTATCTGCTGTTATAACTCCTTTCGCCACAAGTTCCCTTAAGGAAGAGTTTCTTATTTCACAATCTTTAGTGCTAAAGGCAACATTATGTCATTGATCACAAATTTGGCTAACACTCAGGAGATTGTGTTTGAGCCCGTTTACCAGCAAAGCATTTTGAGCTTTTCCTTTTCCATTAATAAGGGTAACGGTTCCTTTTCCAACAATTTTGGCAGATCCAATTCCAAAGGATACATTTCCTTCCTTTTTGTTCAATGAGACAAACTTCCTTTTGTCCCCTGTCATATGTTCGGAGCACTCACTATCCATAAACCAATGATTTTCATCATTGTGAGCACATAGACTAGGCCACATTTATCCGTGTTGGGATTCTCATTTTTTGTTTTTCTTCTTTTGAGGGGCAATTTTGTTCATTATGTCCATTATCATTACATAATGAGCAAATTGGATTGAATTTGGCCAAGGGATCAAAAGGGTTGTAGGTCTTGATTTGTCCTTGCCCTTTGAGACCATCTGGTTTGTTTGTTTGATCCATCAATTTTGGTGTTTCATTCTTACGGGCCATGCAATGTTTAGCTTGATGACCAAAATTTTTACAATAAAAACAATGCCCAAAAAAGATAGTTCGGTACCTGTTGTAATAGCCATGATTTGAATCAACATTCTTCCTTGGAGTTACTCTCTCTTCATTCTTTGGATTTGAGATGGGCCTTTGATGAAATAATCTTTCTTCCATTGGGTTGTTGGAAAGTATGTCGGCATAACTTTTTGCATTATTCTTAGTACTTGATGTTTCTCCTTTAAAAACTATCCCAGATTTGTCATGTTGAGGTTTTTGATTATTTAGGATAATGTCAAATATTTTAGAGCTTTCCCAACCCTTTTTGACTTTCTCCAATTCCTTCCTCAGATATACTATTTCGGCTTCACGTTCTTCACAAATTTCTTCTTTTTCTTTTAGCTTATTTTTCAAGAGGTCTTCCCTTCTTTTTGTTTCCTTGTTTTCTACCTTGAGAGAGATGATTTTATTTCATAATTTCTCATTTTATTCAATGGAACTCATTAACAATTCATCTAAATTTCCTTCTAGACCTGAATCATCATCATTTGTGAATGCCATGAATAATACTTCTTGGCTTCCAGCATGGTCATTTTCTTCATCTGATTCATCATTACCTCCTTTGCGATGAGGGAACTGATTAGTTGATTTATTTTTGATGACTACAAATTCACCTTCATTATGTTAAACTAGATTATCATTGATGTCAATCTGGCAATATTCTGGGAGAAGCGGAGCAAGAAGCCATGAGGGGAAACCAAAGGAAAGCCAAGACAATCAAGCCACTAGAGAGAATATCGAAAGTCATAGGAGCTATCAAAGTAGAGGAGGTCATTGTAAGCCATGAGAAACAAATAGGAACACATATTGGAGGTGCATAAGCGGAGGAGCATAAACAGTGCTAGCAGAGGAGCCATATCATGCGATATCGGAGGAATAATAGAGCAGAGCTATCAAAGTGTAAGAATGGAGGAGTAGAGCTATCGGAAGCCAAAGGAAGAACTATCGGGAGAATCACATATCCCAAGAGTATAACAGAGGAGTACAAAGAATAGAGGAGTATATATATATAGATGCGTTATAATAACACGGACCCGAATAGGTTATAGAAACAATCCTTAATATGACATCATATCTGCGTTCAATAGCTAACTGGCGGGTTTGTAACAGTGGCAGTAGTTTTTGGGCGGACTCAAGGTTGTAAGTGGTATTTAGGGCTGATCACCCGATACCATTCATCGACCGATGCGTGGCAGGAGAAGGAGAGAGGAAACCACCTTATCGGGCGGGTAATCCTCGTGCATGTAGCTCACCCGATATCATTGTCGAGTGTTGGATCAAATGCGGTTTTGATCTATGGTGCAGGATCACCGAGCAACTTTGTTGGTCGAGTGTAATATCAACCGTTGGATGGGATGGTAGGATCTATAGTGGAGGATTAATCCGGAAAAAGGTAAGCATCGATAAATGTGCCAAGGCTATGGAAAAGCGGAAAATGCAAGTTCTCGTGTGTTTGTGTATATTTCCATTATACGAGGGTTATAATAGAATTAAAGGGAAAACTGCTGAATGCGATATGCTATGGACCCGACGGATGTATTAACAACTGTTTAATATCATATTGCATCCGCCTCATCGAAATTATCATATCATAAGTCTTAACGAGATGCCACATTGAAACACCCAATTGCGATATACACTTGTGGACCTGATGGTCCTATTATATCGTGCCCTAATGATATATCATGTACGTCATATCGAGAGTTATGTATTGCAGTGTTTAAGCCTTGTCACGTTAAAACTACGATAACGATATGCATGAGGACCCGAATACACCATTGCAATATAATCTAATATATCATCACATTCGTCACATATCACATAGATTGTAAAGCCTTGCCACTCTATAAAGCACCGACTGCGATATATATATGGACCCAATGGATTCATTAAAAACAGTTCATTGAATGTCGCATTTGTCCCATCGGCAGAAGGGGAATTGGCCATGTTGTGTGAAAAACTGCCGATTGCGATAAAGTTGTGGAGGAGCGGACCCGATGAAGTTATAGATGCGGGCGTAATGTATTTGAAGTCCGTCCTTAAGCGTTCGATAAGATTTTTCCGTGTATTCCTGTGTATTCAAATAAATGTGTTGCCCAGGGTTTTAAGGCCAAAAGCATAAATTAACCTTTCCGATAGTTTAGTGGACCTAAACGATTGCGATTGTGATTTTGATTGTGACGTGGCATGTGGGGCCTCCCTGTTGGTTCTGTCACTCCAATGAAATCCTCATTAAACAATGAAGTCTAATGTATGAATATTATTAAAGGAAAAGGACCTCTCTGATATTTTTAATAAGCAACATTTCTTTGTATTTCGACCGCTCTTCCTCCTGAACGTGTCCAATGAGCATTGGTGAACACGAAGAGACAGAGGAAGCCAGAGATCGGGAAGCCAAAGATCAAGAAATCAAAGGAGGAAGCCAAAAGGTCGAGCGAGCACAGAGGAAGCAGAAGTTCAAGTGAGCAAAAGGGAAGCCAAAGGTCAGGCGTATCAGTATAAGAAAACAAAGAATTGCCTTTATGTTGTTGTTGTTGAAAAAACTAGAAGAAACAGATGCAACCGTAGGTCCAACAGAATAGAAAAGGGCTGAAGGTCCAACAAGACAGGAGGCATTCGAAGGACGAGCATCTCTGTTGATCGTGTTACCCTGTGAAAGATTCAGACCTGTGATGAATTAATTAGGTACATAATGCAGTCTGAAGAACAAGTCTGTGATGTAATAAATAAAGTTTTATCTAACATTGTTTGAAAGGGGAAGTAGCCAGCAGAGAAGCAGTTATGCTGAAGCATTTACTGTGACAGTTAGAACACATGCTTGAACAGAAAGTTGGTTCTTGTGCAAAGGTTAGTGCAGCTAATAGTAGACTCACCATAGCTGTGTGGAGACATTATCAGAGATCATTATGGCTATTGCAGACTCTGTGTGGACAGTATGAAGAGTTGTAAAGACTCCTTCATAAGAAGACTAGTTGCCATTGATGCTGTAGCATGAAGACTACAGTGAAGCTGTAAATAGATAGAACTCAGTAAAGAAGAGTTCTGAGAGCAGAACATTACTATCAAACATGCCTTGACAAGATTGGGTCAGAGCCCTTGGGGTTGGTGCCTCAGAAGTTGGAAGGATTGGTGTCCTTGGGGTTGGTGCCTCAGAAAATGAAAGGATTGGTGTCCTTGGGATTGTTGCCTCAGAAACTGGAAGGATTGGTGTCCTTGATGTTGGAGCCTCAGAACTGGAAGGATTACTGTCCTGGGAGTTGGTGCTCCTAAGTCCAAGGTTGGTGCCTTGACAAGCAGAGTTGGTGCTCTGGAGGCTGGAGCCTCATGTTGAGTCTTGAAAATGTCATTCATTTGCATTATACCTTCACTATTATGTCCATTATATCACCTCCATTTCACCTCCATTTCAATACTATGTCACCACATTCATCCCACTTTCATTATCATTGGGCCACCTTTATGTCTTTCCAATCTTTATTATTTCTAAGCCTTTTAAGTGAATTTGTGGTTAAACATTAGAAAATAATGTGCATATGCTTATACCTAACAAATAGGTTGAGGTTGTTGACATGTGTAGGTTGAAAGGAGACTTCTAGAAGACCCTTATGTGGCACTTTAAGGCCAAATTCGAATTTGGTTGGAAAGAATCATGGGATCATGAGGATATGTGTCACATCTCCTAATTGTATTGTAACTCTAAGAAGACATGTGTCTTATCAGTTCCTATTTTGATTAGGACTCTAGAGGTAGAGGGAGAGATTCATGGACTATCATTAATGAGATGGCTCTCATCTTTTTGTATAAATAGGAGATCTCTCTCCTTCATTTGTTAGTCTTTAGTCCGTAGTTCTTAAGTTTGTAGTTCTTCCTTGATGGCTTTTGAAAGCTTTGGAGAACTTTGTTGTACTTTGTACTTTTGAAGAAATTGAATAAAGCTTTGATGTTCTCAACATGGAAGGAGATGTGAAGTAGATGTCATGGAGCATATTAGGATGTAAGGTAGAGTAGATTTCATTTTGTAAATATTGCTTTGATTGCTTTCAAGTTTGATAGATTAGATTTTTCATTCATGCAAGTGTGTTCAATTTTGCTTTGATTTCATAGGTGGCAGAGGGCCCCTGCCTTGTATAGTTGTCATTTAATTTTGCATTTAATTTTGTTGTGCTTCTGTATATTAGCTGTACATAACAAGTTGTTTTGATTACTGTTGTTTTACATTAATTTTGTTATGCTTATGTATATTAGCTGTACATAAATTGCTTTCAAGTTGATTGTAGATTAGTGATGCACATAGCCTTTTAATGACTAATGACATGATAGAATCATCTTGTCCTTTTGCTGAAGCAACAAGGATACTGGGTCTCATAGTCACTAGCTCATTGTTTGGTTATTGCATTTTATTTTGATTGAACTAATGACATGATAGAATCATCTTGTCCTTTTGCTGAAGCAGCAAGGATACTGGGTCTCATAGTCATTAGCTCATTGTTTGGTTATTGCATTTTATTTTGATTGAACTAGTTGTATATTTACACTTTTGTTTAAATACTAACTCCATCAATAACATGTTTTAAGTTCTTTTGAAGTGCTAAGTTTTGGAAGTTACCATTAGGGACATAGGCCTTGTCTTGAAATATTTATCCATACTTGTCCTTTAAAAGTATTCTTAAGACCTTAGAATAGGATTTCCATTTGCATTAAACACTTTAGAAGACCAACAAGAACAAAACCCCAAAAACAACATAAACTATAAAACAACGAAGTAAGAGAAAGGTTAACTAAGCACATATAGTGCACCACACTTCATCAGTTTACGATACCCGGATTGATAATTTATGTAGAGCAATTTAAGACATTAAATTGACTAAACATTTTGGCGCCGTTGCCGGGGAAGTGTAATTAGGAGACCTTATTTCTTACATCTAAAAAAAAGTTAATAATTCTTGAGTATGCTCTCCTCTTGCACTTTGTGTGATCTAGAGGATCAGAAAAATGATTGTTAAGTAAAAAAAGAAAAATAATAATTCTTGAGTATGCTCTCCTCCTGCACTCTGTGTGATCTGGAGGATCAGAAAAAGAATTGTTAAGAAAAAATAGGAGACAAAATAAACTTCATCACTTCAATTGATTCAAAAAAAAAAAAAAAAAAAAGAGACAAAATAAACTTCATTTCATTTCCATTTTCACTCCATACCATCCATTTCATCAATAAAAGTTATTTCCCCATGATCATTTCCATTAAGATTGCCTAACTATCTCTATTTAGCTAAGTGGTTGCTGTGCCAAGTTTCCGCAGCTGGAATCAGTTTCCGCAGCCAGAAACAGTTTCCGCAGCCACCACTCTGTTTTTCAAATTTACAGTCAAGATGTTAGTGCAATAAAATGAAAATGCAGGTATGACTAAGCATATGCTATGAAGACATGTACATGGAGCATCTACAAACATCAATAAGGAGCAATTGAGTAAGGGCTAATGGACAAACAAAGACAAGGATTCTAAAGGTATGGGCAGAAATTCTTTCAAATAACTGGCACAATTTTGCATAGTTATTAAACCATTAAAGCTCACCATATGCAATGATTATTTCGACGACCTTACTCCATAAACCTTACATCTACTCCTTAAACGGTCTCATGATTATTTTTCAGGTTCAACTTATAGATGTCTGCACTCCCACTTTTCTTTATGAAATGGCTTCACGATTCTTCAAATAATGTATCCTTCATTAGTGTGTGTTTCCTATGGTTGGATTGGAAATTTCTGTAGCTACCCTCCCTCTTCAATGAATGCCTTCAAATCAGCAACTACATTCATCTCAGAAGGATTTCATTATTCATATACCAATTGTGAGGGTAAGTGATCGGGTGACCTGTGACGGTTGCAGAGATAAAGCCTGTTCCTGCTCCTCCTATCAGTCGCCCCAATTCTTCAACTCTATCCCTCTGTCTAAAGATCACAAGCCTAACAGGGTTGATGAATGGGAGCGTATTGAGCAAGCCGGGGGCAATGTTATGTGGGCTGGAACATGGAGAGTAGGAGGTGTTCTTGCTGTATCTCGAGCATCTGGCAATCGATTATTGAAACAATATGTTGTGGCTGAACCTGAGATTCAGGAAGCAATAATTGATGATGATTCTTGTAATTGTTGAACCTGTGTAATACACCTGCAGAACAGTAGATCAAACAAGAAAAACGAATGCAGCAATAAAAACATCAACTCAGAAAGAATGCAGAACAGAGAATTGTTAACTCAGAAAAACGTAAACAGCAAAAAAACGTCAAACTTCAAACGTTCGATTTGACCAAACAGAGACGAATTTCAAGAAACTAAAACATGAGTTTTTTTTCCAGGTGGGTTAATTAGATAACCCAGAAACCCTTTGAAGAAATTTGTGGCGGTCTGGGAGAAATCCTCGGTTCTTTGGAGCCTCTTTTTTGCCGCCGCGTGAAGAAATACGGAAATTGAGTTAATTAACAGATAGTTTGAATGTGTGATTCAATTCTGCGTGCCTGAGGAAGAGAAATCCAAATAGGAATCATCTATGTGCTGTTATTCAAGCCTAATTACAGTCTTATGCTTATTCCGACTGACTGCACTTCCACATATTCGTTGTACTCTTGAGACGTGACCTATTGTGTTACGGCTCTTCTTAGCCGTAATATCCGCAACCGTTTGTTGAGACGTGTACACAGTCATCCGATCCGAAAGGATCCCGCCGTTACTCTACTCATACCATACTCCTCGCATGCATTTGTATCTTCTTGTGAACTTGTTTACTACTCTCGCATGCATTTGTATCTTCTTGTGAATTCATCTTGGCTGCTCATCCTTTGTTTCCGCTTACAGTTCTTGAACACTCTCGTATCCATCTTCCATTTTCAGCGATTGTTCTTCCATAAACCTTACAACATAACCGTCTTACCTCTGTTAAACCTTCAAACGCAGTTGAATTCCAGATTGAATTTTAAACAGAGTAAAGGATGGGTCGGTTACTAAGGGCAGAACCGGAAGGGCTTAAGTCTATGAAAGGGCCAAATAGTTATGATCATGGTTATAGGCTGTTCATCAACTATAAATTCATCAATAAAACTGTTTTGCTCCATTCGCAGTGTTCCTACATACAGACAATGAATTTTTTTTTTTCAAAATTGATGATCGACTGTTTTAGCCACTTTCCGCAGCTAGCCCAACTTTCCGCAGTTAGCACAACTTTCCGCAGCTAGCCCAACTTTCCGCAGCTGTTTTGTTAAACTCTAGGTTGCAGGTGTCATCAAGCAAAACAAGTCACATGGGTAGCTGGGGGAATGTTGGTACATGGATGGTGTCCTATTCATTCGATCAAATTTGATGAAAAAGACCCCGGTCAAAGGGAAGTCAAATTGTGTGTTATCACTAAGTCGCCACACTGAGTCGCCACACTGAGTCACTGCATGTCAAGAAAAAATAATAATTTTGAATCAATGAAATGAATAAGTTATTTGCTCACTTTTCTGAAGGTATTGATTAATTTTGGATTGATGATGAAAAATGAATGGCTAACTTTGTATCCAAGATTTTTAGCTACAGAACTGTGCACATTCCGCAGCTAAAGTCCAATTCCGCAGTTGTTCTCCAATTCCGCAGCCAGAAAAACCTCATTGTTCAAATCAGCCTATCTTTCTCATACAAAATCAGATTTTAATGATTTAAGTATCATTGGAAAGATCTCAACAAGATCTACACAATGAGAAAACCATCATTAGAGTTTGAAATGGCAAATAATGAAATAAATTGCTGAAAGGAAGCAACATTCAACTTGGGCACCAACTCCAAAGCAGGTATAAATTCTTTTGATTTTTCCTTTGAGAATTTGTTTCATTAATACAAATTCTTTGTTTTGTGTGTAAATATCATAACTAGAGAGATTGATCACCTCTCTCCTTTGATAATCTTACATTCCATTGCAGAAGAAGTATTAGTTTTTTTTGCAGGTTCCAGGAGGAAGGACAAATGACTACAAGAGAATGGTGTCTCTCTAAGAGACCAATTTGTTTCATAAGAGGATGATCATCAACAAAGAGAAATATGCTGATGCAAAATCAGATCCAAACACTTGAAAAACTTTCAGATACTATTGTCTCCATCACATCCATCCATCACATCCATACCTCGTAATAAACCATTCATCTCATTTTCCTCCATATTTTCCATTTACACCTCACAAAAGTCCAAGTTGGTGTTTGGCAACAGAGTGGAACCATATATATGTTGTATCTATTTTATTGCAAAGATTATATTAATAAAATCATTTATTCTTGTTGTTCATCTTGTGTTTGTGTTCTAAATATAAATGTTTTAACTGGTAAAAATAAAATTGAAAAGAAATACTGATTCACCCCCCTTCTCAGTATTTCCAACACATCGGACACATCTTTCTTAGAGAAGAAATTCTTCTTATTGAACCCTTTCTTTTTGTATACCATCCTTTTAGAATTTTCCTCACCATCACTATCATGCTTAAGAGGACATTTTGCAGCATAATGACCTATTCTTACACATTTGAAACAAATAAGAGGGTACTTACCTTTTAGCTTAGATCCTTTCTTTAGTCTTCGTACAAATTGCGCCAATTCGGATTCAACATCATAGTTATGACTACTGGTATTCCATTCTTTCCCCTTTTTTGATTTTGAGGCCTTGAATGTTGCATCTTTGGAACTTGGGCTTCAGTTTCTCATCTCATAGGCAATGAGGATTCCATGAAGTTCATCCATCTTGAGAGTATCTAGGTCCTTCATTTCTTTGATAGCACTTAATTTGGAGTCAAATCTGTCTGGGAGAGATCTTAAGACCTTTTGAACAATAGTGCTTTCTTCAATATTTTCTCCCATTCCTTTAAGAGAGTTGACCACTTCAGCTACTCGGATAAAGTATGATGCAATATCTTCTTCATCATCCATTTTCAGACTTTCAAATGCCTTCTATGAGTTTGAAGCTTTTCCTTCTTAAATGTGGAGTCCCCATCGTATAAGGTAACTAGCTTATCCCATACTTCTTTGGCTGAGTCACAATTCATGACTTTTGTAAATTCAAAATCAGTGATTCCACTAGTGATGGAATTTAAGGCTTTTTCATTTGCAATGTAAGCTTTCCTTTCATCTTGATCTGTTGGAAGAGTGGAAGGAGTTGTGTACTCATTTAACCGAATGCCAAACTTTAGGTCCAAGGGACATTAAGTAGTAGGAAATTCTTTTTTTCCAAAAACCAAAATTTGTGCCATCGAATAGAGGAGGTCTTCTTGACACTTCTTGATTTTTCATTGTGACTAAGAATCCTTCTTCTAGCTGTTAGGCTGATATGAAGAAGCTGGCTTTGATACCAATTGTTGGAAATACTGGGGGGGGGGTGAATCAATATTTCTTTTCAATTGTTATTTTTACTAGTTAAATTATTTATATTTAGAACGCAAAATGAACAATAGGAATAAATGATTTTATTAATATAATCTTTAC